>CM066248.1:8692007-9194507 GCA_033675135.1 Frankliniella intonsa
TTGCCACCTTGCGAGGCGGGGTGTGGCCGGGCGGGGCGGGGCGGGGTGGGGTGGGGTGGCAGGCGCGCCCCTGACGCTGCTGCTCCGACGCGCCGCACTGTCGTCAATTTTACAGAGAAGCTCACGCGGCGGCTGCTGCTGCAGAGAGAAGGAGGAGACAGGGGGAAAGAGTAGAAAAGATCCGCAATCATTTTTTCACGGCGCGACGACGTACCGCACCGCACCGCAGCGCACCAGCACACCCGGGAGAGAGAGAGGGAGGCGGGAGAAGAGAAAGGACCAAAAGAGGTTTCCCTGCTGCATTTTATGTAGTAGTGAGGTCGCCTCTCAGTAGTAAAGGTTTCTATTAAAACTGATTTTCACCGTATTTTTTAGTGAAACTTGCTGCAAGTTTTTTTACGGTGGCTAATGCAGCTTGCATCACTATTGTTAAATGTGCGGTCCTTACACCATTTTCTTGGCCGAACATTGTTGTGGTAAATTTTTGGCGGTCTGATTTTTAAAATTTTTTTTTTTCGGTCGGTAGTAAGTGCTCCTCTCTCTTTACAACCACCGAGAGGTATGATAGTCGGGGTTGCGCCCGCCGAGTGCCGGGGCGCTGTGGAGTACACAAGGTCCTGAGGTCGCTCCCATGGCAGCAGCCAGTCCCGCGCGGTACCTCGAGGGGGGGGGGGGGGAGGGGGCAGTGGCGGGCTCGCCGAGCTATTAAATCCAGCCAGAAGAGGAAAAGAAACCAAATAGAGAAGCTATCTCGAAAGCTATGCCACTTAAGCACCTCGAAAAAGAAGTCATAAAAACGGGACAACAACTCCCGCCGCGAGATGGGGTACCCAGCAGGCCTGGGCGGGGCGGGGTGGGGGTGTTCACTGGACCGGCGGGGCGAGGCGGGGACCAGGGAGGAGGTGCTCTTGAGGACAATTAGCTGCAACGCACACCCCAGCGCTCACGAGATCTCGCTCGCTGCCCTGATTGCCATCATCACCACGCCACAGCAAGCCCCGGGGGCTTTCCGTAAAGTTTAATTAAAATTCAACCTCTTCGGTTGAGCAGGCCCCACAATTACTTCCGCGTAGACCAACCGGCAATCCCCTTTAATTCTTCCTATTGCCAGAACGCAAACAAAACGTCGCCGCATTTGACCCTCCCCCGTACGCTTCCCGCGCGCGCTACTCGCTCCCCCCCCCCCCAATGCCCTTTCCCTCCGTATCCTCCCGTTTCTCGCCGCAATATCTCTCATTTTCCCCCTCGATTTCCACGCCCACTCTTTCTCTCATTCTACGCAAATGGTCGGGGCGCTGGTGCGCGGTGCCGGCCACACACATGGGGAGGGCGCCCCGCCCCGCCCCGCCCGTACACACATGCACCTGCGCGCCCGCCCCGCCCCGCCACGCCTCACCACGCCCCACCACGCCCGCGGTCTGCAATAAGGCGTCTGCCTGCGCGTTGCCCGAAGCTTCACCCCAGCGCCACCACCAAGAAGCGAGACCGGGAAAATACGAAAAGGAAAACAACAACAAAAAAAGGCAGAAAGGAAACACCAAGCATATTTAACGGGGGAAAAAAAAAATTGTCGACGCCTCTGGCTGGCTCAAATACAGCTGCTGCTGCTGCTACTGCAGACGACACGACATCACCGCACAGAAACCTCATCGCGTCCGGAGGGAGAGTAAGTCACACGCAAGAGAGCGGCGACCTAAATAAAATGCAATATAAAAATGTTACCACGAGTATATAAAAAAAAGAACGCGGAATATTGCTCAGAAAAACCGTGAATGAGATTGGGGCGGCCACGACTCTCATGGTTGGGGGTCTATGCCAGCCTCGTTCTATGCCCAGTGCGGCGGGCGGGGCGGGGCGGGGCGGGGCGGGGCGGGGCGGGTGGAGGCAGGGCGGAGCGTCCGTGATTAGCGTTGGGGCCCGCCCGTGGGCCGGCGGGATGGCCTCCACGACGACGACGCCGACGGCTAGCCGGCCGGCCCGGTCCGTTGGATGATGGAGGCCAATCCACTTCTTGGCTCTCTACCTCTCCCGGCCCGGCCCGGCCCGGCCCGGCTGGGACACCCTCTCGTCCGATCCCATTATCACCATTCCGTTTTAGAGTCCCCCGGCCCGGCCCGGCCCGCCGGGTTAGGCCCGTATGCGAGGCGGCAGGGGCGCCCTCCTCCCGCTGCCCTGCCTGCTGCCCGGAGCCCCCAGGCGAGTAGCCTACGGCCCTACGCCTCTACACAGCAAAAAGGAAAACAAGTCACCCGACCTATACATTTTCTAAACAGTACTACCGTCACGGCGAACTGGAAACCTTTGAAAGGCATTGGCAAAGGCTATTTGTATGGAACACTCCTCTGGATGTTACACCTTTGGTTCGCCAGAGTGTTGCAAAGATATTGGAGGGGGCGGCGGCTACGCGCTGAGGAGCCCCCACAACCCCCTCGTCCACTACCGCTGGGAGCGCGCAAGCGGCGCGGCCCCCGCGACCCCCCGCGCTAACAAGGGCCACACGGCGGGGCGGGGCGGGGCGGGGCGGGGCGGGGCGGGGCTGACGGCACGGGACGGGACGACTGCCGCTACGAGCCAAAGATTAAGCCCGGTGATCGCCGGACCATTCCCCCCCCCCCTTTCTCTCTCTCTCCCTCTCCCTCCCTCTCTCGCTCTCTCTCTCCCTCTCTTCTCGATTCCACTCCATCCCACTCACTGGCTTAGCGCGCGGGCGGCGGCGGCAGAGAGTTTACGACCCCCTCCCCTCCCCCTTCCCCATCACCTCCACCCCCACCCCACCCAAGCCCGCCCCTAAATCCTACAACTATTGAATACGCCACGTGGGAGGTAAGCCAAAACGCCTTGTAAGCGGACAACTCGGCGCGGCTCCGCGCAGCGCAGCCCCTCAACGCCTTGCTGCCGCTGCTGCCGCCGGCCCCGCTGTGCGAACCCAAGCGAAATCGCGACCTAAATCGTCTGCTCCGGATCGGATCGGCAGGGCCTGGCCAGCAAGCGGCCCCTTCAAGACACCCCGCCCCGCCCCGCCCCGCCCCGCCCCGCCCCGCCCCGCCTTTGCCCCCGCCACGGTTCCAAACCAAACAACGGCGCACGCTTCGTCCTTGGGAATCGGCATCGTCGCCGCCGTAATCCGAATCGAAACACTATGGGGCCGAACGGAGCGGGGAATAAGGACTGCTTTCATAAAACTGTCGTTGGCGGGGCGGGGCGGGGCGAGGCGGGGCGAGGCGGGGCGCGGCGGGGCCAGAGCCGGCGAGTTGGCTCTTGTTGAATTAAAGGAAGAAAGAATAGGCTGCTCTGCGGGACCCGGGGGCCAGCCCGCCCCGCCCCGCCCCGCCCCGCCCCGCCCCGCCCCGCCCCGCTCCCCGCACGGCCGCATTCTTCAGCGGCGAACAAGGAGATAAATTACAGTTTGGCTAACGGTGTCTATTCCACACCGGGCGGGGCAGGCGCGCCGCGTAGAGCCAGTGAGCCGACTCCGCGGCGGTCCCGTTCCCTCACCCTCAACGCCATCTCTCTTTCCATCTCTCTCTCTCTCTCTCTCTCTCTCTCTCTCTCTCTCTCTCTCTCTCTCTCTCTCTCTCTCTCTCTCTCTCTCTCGCTGTCACACATTATACACACGGTGAGCTTAGACCACTGCTCCCGCAAAGAGCGAATACGATACGCTATAAAAATTAAGTTTGTGTCACTAGGAGCGCGCGATTATGAATAACCAAACGGGCGGAACCTCGTTTGCATTTTCATCACCGAAGCGTGCGCGTATGTGTGTGCGTGTGTGGTGAGAGAGAAAGAGAGCGAGAGAGAGAGAGAGAGAGAGAGAGAGAGAGAGAGAGAGAGAGAGAGAGAGAGAGATAGAGAAGGAGAGAGAGAGAGAGAGAGAGAGAGGGGGGGGGGATTTGATTTTGAAAACGCGACCGCACAGCGTTGTTGTAATTCTCGGTGCGGTCATTCGCAGCATTTATTAACCCCGAGCCTCCCTCTGCAGGGGTCGCGGCGTGGAGGGGACGTGGAGGGGGGCGAGGTGGGGCGGGGCGGGGTGGGGCGGGGTGGGGCGGGGTGGGCTGGGGGCGGGCGGGACCGTGCGGGCAAACACTAAGTGAAACAACTAGCTGTTTTGTGCAGCGCTGGGCATACATCACCTCGCGGCGGAAACACTGTGCCGGCCGTGTATCGAATACGGGGCGGGGGTGTATGGGCGCGCGCGGGGCGGCGCGTCGCGTCCGCCTGGAATAAAATTAATCCGCAGATCGGCGTACAGCCACTACATTACGGACGTCAACGCCCCCGCCACCGGAAACACTTCTTGACAGTGTTGCGGGTTTGCCTACGCACTCTCGCCGTAAGGCGCAGCAGTGGCCCCTCAGACTGGGCAGAACCGCAACACTCTTACGAGTTTTCTGATTTACACACTCTGCTTACACTCATTGATACCGTACGCTAGCCTAACAGCGACGCTCCCATTCATTTACCCTACGCCGCTCGCTAAAGTTGACGAGGCACAAAGGGCTCGGCGGGACCACCACCATCATCATCCTGTCACAGAGGTGCGAAGTTAGCGCGAGCGCGCCTTGTGTAAAGGCACTTAACTCCCGTCGTCAAAGTTAAAACACAGCAGCAGCGGCACTGCGAGCGGCGCGCATTCATACACGCGAATGCAAACGCCTACACATAAGGACACACACACAAGGACGCACACACACGGCAGGGAAGCACAAAAGGGCGTCTAGCCAAGACACAACAAGTTGGCGGCCTCGCGCGGCGCGGCGCGCCCGGTCGTCGCTCGCAGGTGCACTGGCCGGGCCGGGCCGGTCTCCGCCCCGCGCCGGCTCATGCCTCGTGGCGCCCTGCCAAGCACCGGCTGTACTCACCGAACAACTCATCCTGACGTCGGCGAGGTCCCGGCGGCCGCGGGGGGCCCCGGAGGCGCGCCCCGGCCCCGGCCCCGGCCCCGGGGGGGCACCGGCGTGGTGCGGCCAGCCTCACGGGGACATGGCCTCCTCCCGCGTGGCCGCCGCCGCCCGGGCGCGGCGTGCCTCGGCGCGGCGCGGCGCCCAGCGTGGGGCGCTCAGGGCGCTAGCGAGCACCGCGTGGAGCCAGCCGGCGGTACGGCGCCCTGCCCTGGGCGAGACGAGTCGAGTCGAGCGGCCCGGCGGCCTACAGAGCGCGCGGAGCCGGCCGGGCGGACAGTGGCGACGTCACGCCGCGGCAGACCAAGCCAGACTCCCACCCGGGCCGTCCCAGGCCGCGTCCCGTCCCGGCCCGGCCCGGCCAGCAGCCCGCGCCGAGCAGGGGGTGGGGGGCGGCGCGGCCTCGCGGCTGGGGAGGGGGCGGGGCGGCGGAGGATCCGGGGGCGGGGTGGGGGCGGCGCGGCGGGGGTAGGGCACCTCAATCGATGCGGGTTGGAGTATTTGTAACATCCCTCCTCTCTCTTTCTCGCTCGACAGCCTCTGCTGCACCTCTCTCTCCCTCTCTCTCTCTCTCTCTCTCTCTCTCTCTCTCTCTCTCTCTCTCGCTCTCTCCCAGCAGCTCTCCTCCCTCGCACAAGGCGCAACCACGTGGTGCGTCTACCTCTCCCCTACCCCTCCTGCGGCCGGCCGGCCGGGCCTGCTGTATGTGCGTATGGGAGTAATCTTGTCCCTCCCACTCCCGCTCCTCTTCCGACCTACTTCCCTTACCTCTCCCTCTCGCATTCTCTTCCTCTCTCCGCTCCCTTTTACGCTCGCTCTCCCCCCCCCCCCCCCCCACGTCCTACGCGCCTGGTGCGGCGCGCGCGATCTTTCCGTCTCCATTTGTTGATTGTTTTAAAAGTGACTGCGCGCCTCCGGCCGTGGCGGCGGGTCGGCGAGGGGCGGATGGCAGGAGGGCAGGCAGGCAAGCAGGCCAGCTGGCGGCCGCCCCGCCCCGCCCCGCCCCGCCCAGCACGGCTCAGCTTGTTGTTGCTGGATTACATCATCATCAGCATTACAGGCCTTTGCCGTGGCGTACAGCCTCCTCCACCGGGTGGCCGCTCCGCTCCGCTCCGTTGGTCCGGGGCGGCGGCAGAGGCCGGGCCGGGCCGGGCCGGACAGACCGAGGAGGCAGCCTGCCGAGGCCCTTGGCCCGGAGCCTGGCGGGGCTGTTGCGAAGCCCTTTGAGGCTCAAGCGGCAAGTAACGACGCTACGCTACGGCCAAAGACCAGGGCGAGCAGGCCGGCCCGGCCCGGGGCGAGGCGAGAGCTGGCTGCGGGCGTGGCGGGGCGTGGTGGGGCGTGGCGGGGCGTGGTGGGGCGGGGCGGCCGCGCCCAACACCGCTTGTAAGTCCGTTCGCCCCAACGCCCCGCCGCCCCGCCCTTCCCGGCGCAACGGCAGGGCGCAAACCCTTTCTCTCCCTGCAGCACTCCCGCTCACCGTAAGAGCTCGCCGCCGAGCCGACCAGCTCACCGGTCCTGGACCTGCCAGCCAGCCAGCCGGGCAGAGGGAGTGCCCTGCCCTGCCCATCCCTCCAGTGTCCTGAGCCGGGCTATCAGGCGCTGCCCATCGGGCTGCCTAGTGCTATCTGTCCTCCGGGCGCACCCCGGCCAGGCCCCGGCCCCGGTGCGTCCCCTACGACGCCTCCCTCCCACCGCCTTCCTGAAGCATGAAGGTGCGGGCAAGGAGGGAGGGAGGGTGGGGTGGGGTGAGGCGGGATTGAGCAGGGTGGGGTTGGGAGTGCTGGTGCCGGAGGGCCATAGGGGCGCTGTGCCCGCCCCGCCCGTCCCGCCCCGCCCCTGCCGGGTGGGCGCCACTATATCAGATTGAAAGCAGCGCGCGACGCGGCGCTACGCACACCTGTCCTGTCCACGCCGCGCCGCGCCACTCCGCGCGCCGCCCTTTCACAGCAGCGCCCCGCGAGCTCGACACGGGAAATGGCGCGAAAAATACTGCTATTCTGCGAGTGACGGGAGCGGCGTGGGGCGGGCGGGGCGAGGCGGGCATTCCCCCGGCATGTGTGCACGTGTGGAGATGGCGAGATGCGACTGAGAGCAGCACAAACGTAACAAAAGTTTGTCTCCTCGTGCATCAGCAGGTTCCAGGGCGGCAGAGGCCGGGCCGGGCCGGGCTGGGCGCTCGCGAAAACTATATAAGCAGATGGCGAAAATTTCTCAAAGAAACTTTGCAGGAGAGAGGGGGGGCGTCCCTTTCTCCCGCTATCTCCATTCCTCTCCCGTCTCCATCTCTTGTGCTGGTCTCTGTCCCCTTCCCCTCTCTGACACTCTCAGCCTCCCCCCGCCCCCTCTCTCCCTCCGCTATTCCAACGTACGTGCGCGCGAGGGGATTTCACATCCTCCCTATTCCTACGACACAATGTTTAATAGATAAAAGTTTAGAGCGCGTGGGTACGCCTCCGCTCTGCACTGTGCAAACCACGTGCGTGTGCGATGCCGCCCCGCCCTGCCCCGCCCCGCCCCGCCCCGCCCCACCCACTCTCTCAGTTCCGAACTCAACCTTGCCGCGCGCGTGCGCTGAGGACAAACTACTATGTACCCATCCCAGCGACTGTTCTCGCAAACACACCCGCGTGTACCCACAAGCATAGTGCTCCGCAACGCTCAATTTTATAGTTCGTCTTCCTCATCGTAGAAAATCCGCGTCGGCAGTGCCGTCATCAGAAACCCCTTTCTATAATGACGGGAAAAAAGTTTTTCCCATCTGCGCATACCTTAATAAACTATAAATTATGCAGCGCGCTGAAAAAGAAACTCTCGCTGACGTGCGGCGTAGCTCTGATTTTTCGCGTCGACTTTAGAAGGGCCGCGGCGGCCACTCCCCCTCATCTTCCCTCTTGCGGTGGACTTTACCATACTGCTGGTGTGCGCCTTAAAGTTGTTGCTGCTTTCGGATGTAATCTTAATGCTCCAGATTTGGGGTTTATCCCGCCTGTGGCCCGGGCCCGGGCGTCGCGGGGGAGGGGGGGGGACAAGGAGGGGCGGAGCAGCCTCTGTACCGACCAGCAGCACAAGCCAGACTTGGCCGGATCTGGGCGAGAGTCGGGGCGGGGCGCGGCGGGGCAAGGCGGCCGGTCGGTACGGGGGTGGAGGTGGAGCCGAGCCATGGGGAAGGTAATAACACTAGCGACTCAATAATACATCAAGCCCATGGCGCCGGGCCGGGCCGGGCCATGGAGGAGAGAAAGAGTGAGAGGAGAGGTCGGCCCGCTGCTCACCGCACCGAGCCGAGCCGAGCAGGACCGAGCCCAGCCGAGCCGAGCCGAGCCGAGCCGAGCCTCTCATCAAGAAAAGATGTGCCTGTCGTACGGGCGTGTCGACCTTGACGTCCGCTCACTCACTCACTCCCCCGCCCGTACTGCCCTGCCGTGGCGGCCGTCACGTGACAAGCCCCGTCGCAAAAACACGACAGCGTGACAAGTGGCGTCAAACGGCGAGGCGGGGCGGGGTGAGGCGGGGCGGGGCGGGGTGAGGCGGAGCGGGGCGGAGCAGCTGCGCTGCTGCGTGGCATCGTTAGTCGACGCACCCGCGCGCTTTGTTGACGGCGTGGCGAGGCGAGGCGTGGCGAGGGTGATGCGGTGCACGCTAATTGCTACGCCACGCCACGCCACGCCACGCCGCGCCGCGCCACGCCTCGCTCGCTGCCGCGAGAGCCCTTGTCGTCTGCAGTCGAGCCTGACTGGCAGCCCGACCGGTCGGGCTGTGCTCTGCTGCGGTCGCGGGCGGGTCGGGAGAGGTCGCCGCGGGGCCGCCGCAGGGCAGCGCAGCGCAGGCCGCGGCCGGGTCGGGCGGGGCGAGGTCTGCTCAAGGGTCGCGGTCGGGGACGAGACGATCGCCGGGCGAGCGGCTCGGTGGGCGAACAAGAGGGCTGCGGGGCGGGGCGGGGCGGGCGTTCAGTTGATAGCCTAGAGCGGCTCTGTTCGGCACGACTGGACCCGCAGGCTGGGCCGCGCCGCGGACAGCGCGGACCGGCGAAGAAGGAGCAGCAGAAACAGAAGAAGGAAGAGCAAGAGGAGGAGGAGGAAGAGGAAGTAGAGGAGCGGCAGCGGCAGCCATGGCGGTCACGTCCGCGCCGGCCGGGCCGGCCGCGCCAGCCTCCAGCGAGACCCACGGGGTCCCCGGCCCTGCC
This sequence comes from Frankliniella intonsa, assembly GCA_033675135.1. Taxonomy (NCBI): domain Eukaryota; kingdom Metazoa; phylum Arthropoda; class Insecta; order Thysanoptera; family Thripidae; genus Frankliniella; species Frankliniella intonsa. Next base: position 8,701,095 of record CM066248.1, read on the forward strand.
CCCGGCCTCGGCCCCGGGCCCGGCCCCGGCCCCGGCCCCGCCGGAGGTCAGCCACTCGCCGAAGTTTCAATAGAGAGGCCAGATACAGTTTGTTTGATAACGCCCGGTCCTTCCCAGCCAGCCTGCCAGCCTGCCCGCGTGGAGGATGGGGGGTTATTGCCCACGGATCACTCCTCTTTGGAATGCTCTAAAAACTTGGAATCGAGCAGGACAAAATTCTTTCTCCTTTTTTGTTTTTCGTTGCGAATTAATCATAAAAGAAAGATACGCGTACCTCAGAGCGTCTATTGGTTTTAGACTCACGTAGTTCGGCAGAGCTATGACAGTGCTCTTCATTGGGCTGCTCCCACCCAGATCGTGCGGAACTACCACCACTACCCATTCGTGGGTTGGGTTGCTCTGCATCGAGGGAGGAGCTCGCTATGGCGGGGTGATCTCTTGCTGGGGTGCGCCCCGCCCCGCCCTACCCCACCCCGCGCACACTGCGCTCATCACACATTCACTGCGAGGCGTAAAGTGCTCGGCAGGATGATACTGCCCGAGACACGAGGCGGGGTGGGGCGGGGCAGGGCGGGGCGGGGCGCGACTCCCTGGGGGTGCTGCCGTCTATCCTTTCGAGGACCGTATTCGAGAGATTGTTACACAGCAAAAGTTAACAGTTAACTGTAAACCGGTACCGAGGGTATAACCCCGAAGTTTATACTTTACGAGGACCGGCGGGGTTATCTAAGGGTAATCTGGGGAAACCGCTCTAATCCTGGGAGGGGAATTGATGTGTAATCCAAGGGTTAGTCTAGCGGGATCGTCTCCTAGCTGTGCGCCTGCGATACGCAGGGTAGGCAAACCCGCAGTACACGCGTGCACTGCACGCAAGGTGTTGCCTACTCTCCGAGAACTTGCATGGGCACTGGGCAGAACTCGGCGCTATCCCAACAGTGAATGCCGGCCGTACCTTCTGGTCAAATCAGAGAGTCCGCCGCCGAGCCGAAGGAAATTAAGCTTCGCTCCCCCCTGCCGCAGCCCCGGCCCCGGCCCGGCCGCTGGTCGCGTGGGGCGACCCCGGTGACCCGGACGACGCGTACCCCCCGGACGCCGAGACGCCGGCCGCGACGCTGCCGACGCCGCTGTGGTGGTCGCGGTGCGCGGGGATGCTGCCGGTGCGCGCGCACCACGACGCCGCGGGCCGCCTGCAGCTGCGCGCCTCGCGCCTCTGGGCCGCCTACTCCCTGCTCCTCCTCATCGCCATGTACCTCTTCGGCTACATCCTCTTCGAGATGGCGGACGACGACGAGGTAAGAGTTTTATTTTCTTTCGCGCCAAACTGTCTATGCACGCCAGAGCGAAGTCCCTCAATCAAGCACACTCTACACTGCCATTTTCCCCTAGTAAATAAGCAAGTCAAGTTTTCGGTTGAGTATCGAAATGTGTACCGGGCTTTTCAGAGAACACGTAACAGTATTGAGGTAAGGGGCGGGAGGGAGGGGTGGTAATTCTCCCTACACTACCACCAGCCCCGCAGCAGCACCCTTAATTCGAATGGGGCAGGTGGACCTGCCAGCTAAAAGGGGTTGGGGGTGGGAGAGCCTTGGCAAAATGCCCTTAAGTACGCTCCCAGGCCCGGACGGTAGGACAGCCAGCTCTAAACACGGGTGCGGACCAGGACCTGCACACACACACCCACACACAAGACCGCCCTACTCTATCTACCTACCGAGCAGCGCGGCGTGTCGCAAAGAGTCTCCTCGCATCGCACGAAGTATATTAGTATCGTGCTGATGTACAGCGTGGCCAGGGGCCCACCTACGCCACTGGCAGCTATATGGCCGTAGTGTCGGTCGTGTCGATCCCATGGCAGGGCGGGGCGTGGCGGGGCGTGGCGGGCGGACGAGGTGAGCTCCATGAGGGGTGGGGCCGAGTCATGGGACATGATTCATCGTCACATCACGGTAATGATATTGCCCGCTGCGCGCTGCCGCCGCTGCCGCTGCCGCCCGTAGCCATGGAGGCCATGAGCCACCTCGGCAGGACAGAGGGGCCCCGCCCCGCACCACCCCACCCCACCCCGCCCCGCCCCACCCCGCCCGACCACCACGCCCCACCGGCCCGGGCCGTGTCAACACCAGCGGAAACCATGAGCTGCAGCAGCAAACTTGTACGGTGTACGGTTTCTTTAGGCGTGACCATACGAAACGAGTCCGCCGAGAGGCCACGGCCATGAGTACCCACACACCAGTGTAGGCCCTGCCACAACCCTCAACATTTTTTGGGGCGGTGAAAAATTTCAGTCTCGACCGATGTTAAACATGTGATCCCCTCAACTGCAGAGGTTTTCACTTCCCCGAGGCGAGGGCCGCGGTGTCACGTGGCCGCGCCCTGGTGCACGGCCGCCCCGCCCCGCCCCGCCCCGCCCCGCCCCGCCGCGCCCCGGGGGAGACAAGTGGAGGGCGGAACTTTATCGTGATGATCGGCCGCGCTGATGGGTGTTCGACACTAACGAGGCACGCCACGCCCTCCCCACTCACTGCCAACAGGACCCGCAGGAGAGCCCGCAGGAGAGCCCGCAGGAGAGCCCGCAGGAGGGGCAGCAGCAGCAGGCGCCGGCGCGGGGGTCGCGGCGCAGCATCGGGCTGCGGGCGCTGCACGACATGGAGGCCACCGCGTTCTTCAAGGACTCCCTCACCATCATGACTCTCGTCCGGCACCTGCTGTGGGCCATCGTGTACCTCAGCACCTTCCACCGGCGGGAGCGACTCGCGCGCGCGCTCACCAGGCTCCTCAGGGCGCGAGGCGAGTGAGAGAGAGAGAGGAGAGAGAGAGGAGGGAGAGAGAGAGAGAGAGAGAGAGAGAGAGAGAGAGAGAGAGAGAGGAGAGAGAGAGAGAGAGGGGGGGGGGGTCGCAATTAAAAGTTATTCGGAACTTCGCAATGCAGAAGTGAGTGTCTGCGCACGGACGATGGAACGGGTGAGAAAAAATATGGGGAGGGGGGAGAGAGTACCGCCCGGCCCCTCCCTCTAGGGACAGCGCCGCTGCCTCCCGCTGCTCCGCCCTGCTGCCCGGCCCGGGCCGAGGCTCGGCGGAGCCGGAACAAATTGAGTGAGACACCAATTTACTGTAATAGGTTCAAAAAAATCGACGTCGATAGGGCAGTACGGCGGCGCCCCGTCCGGGGACTCTTGCTATGCTTCGAGTGCCCAGGGCTGTCTCGTCCCGCTGTCCCTCATCGCCCATCTTATGTCGCAGGGCCTGGCGGCGACCTGGAGCACCGCAGCCACGACCACGACCGCTTCCCGCGGTACTTCCTGTGGCTGTCCGTCACGTACCTCGCCGCGTCCTGGCTGTCCTTCAACTACCTCAGGTCAGGTCTGCAGCAACAACAAGTTGCCCACGATAGTGTTCGACGCGGACAGTGCAGGGGGGAGTGGGGGAGGGCGGAGCGGGGCCGAGCAGCGTAGCGAGGACAGCGAGGACAGCGAGGACAGCGAGGACGTGCGACCCGCGCCTCATCAAGAGGGTCTCTCATTGTTTCTCGCGTCCCCCCCAAGGTTTCGATCAGGGAGGCAAATAGCGGACCCCCTCTGTCCGCTCCGCCCCGTGCCGCCCCCTCCTCCCGGCGCGCCGCCAGCAAACACTTTTATGTCGACGAGCTAACCAGGCTCGCCGCCGCGCCGCGCCGCGCCGCTCCAAACTTTGTGCACTCAGCTCTAAAGTTTCACAGGGGGCAGCGCGTCGCGTCGGGTCGGTGTCGGGATCAGCAGCGAACGTCAAAATATCAAATTGAATGGCGCGAATAATCGTGCCATACTGCTGTCCTCCTAGTTTTGTCCAACTGCTGTCCTAACTGCCGTATTGTCAGACAAATCGCTGACAGACTTTTGTCCTATGGCTGTCCGCCCCGCCCCGCCCCGCCCCGCCCCTCTGCAGGTGTCCGACGGCTGTCGGCGGCCCGCTGTCCATGCTGTTCAGGATGGTGGAGGCCAACCTCGAGGTGCCCACGCGCGCCTCCCTGGCCGTGCTCGTCAACATGCAGGTCCGCGACGTGACGGCCAGGCTCGCCGCCTTCGGCTCCGACGTGCACCTCGCCGCCAGGGTGAGCCCACGTGTGACCACGTGTGACCACGTGTGACCACGTGTAGCGATACGGCGCACATGTGTATGACACGTGCGTAGAAACAAAGAGCACGTGTGCGCACACCCTCCCCTTCCCCCACTCCATCAGGAAAAAAACTTAGTGTTGGCGGTTTGACCCAGCCAGCCGTACAGCCCGGCTGCCAGCTGACGCCCACCCCGCCCCGCCCCGCCCCGCCCCGGCCCGCAGCAGGAGGCCTGAACGATCGTCTGTCACCGCGTCCTGATGCGACCGGATTGGGAGGCAACTGGAGCGAGGGGCGGGGAGGGGGAAGGGGAAGGGCTTCATTCCCCATTCTCGGACGCCACTCGTCGGGGGGATGTGGCGGTGATGGGGCCGGGGGGGGGTGGTGTCACGTGGAGTAGGGGGAGGGGGGCAGTATACAAGGAGGCTGAAGGGAGGCGAACACTGTGCCCCCCTCCCCTCCCCCACATTCGCACACCATTACGGCCCGCATGCATATGCAGGCCCACGGTAGGCGGTAGGCTCTAGTACTGGGCCTGATCCGTGCCGCCTGTCCTGCCTGACCCACATCCCGCAAGTGTGTGAATGTCGCACACTTGTAGGTGTGTGACTGCCGGTTAGGGGGTATGGCCATCACGCGGTGGTAGTGTTATACCCGCTGGCCAAAGGCGTGCCTGGCTAGTAGTTACACGCGGCACAGTCCGGAGCGTGGGAAGGAATAAGTCTTGGTCTGGTCCGACTAGTGCACGATAGCCCAGGGGCGTGCGCGGCGCGGCCGCGGGGCAACGAAGCGAGGCAGCAACTCACCCGGGGCGGGGCGGGGCGGGGCGGGGCGGGGCGGGGCGGGGCACGCCGCGGCACCGCCAGGCTAGGCCCTGCGCCCGCTGGCTCTCCAGAGAGCGATGCGTCATTTCAAGGCGAAGTAGAGAGAGAAAGAGAAAGAGCGTAATAGGAGGAAGTAGGAGCTAACTACTGGCCGCCATCCGCGATCCCACACTGTAAAAAAACATCCGATGAGGAAAAAGTACGGAATCGACCGCGGTTTCCTGTGGCTGCCACTGAAAACCACACACACTCTTTCCGTAGTTTTTTCCGTGCCTTTTTTTAAAGCAGTGCAACAACTCTGGCGCTCTGTATTGGCCGCCGTGCGCCGCCCGCCACCCGGCCCAGCCGCGGCTTAGCCCGGCTCCGCCACCACACACGATCGAAAATCACTTCAACAAATGAGATACGCCAAAGCCAAAGGGCACTACGCTAAATGACCCGCGCGCCAGCGACTGAAAGTGGGTCGCGCGCGCGGGAAAGTTTGGAGGCGAGTTGTTGCAGTCTTCCTCGTGGCGGTACAAATTCACAGAGTCGATAAGCCAGCGGCCACAAAAGCTTATTCATTTCAATCGCTTAAATCGCATTGCCTCTCCGAGAAAACGCTTTTCGCGCTACACTGCCAGATGTACGAAGGAGATGCCCATTTTCACGACTGGGACAGACCCGCGGCAGGGTCGACGCATGCGCCGGTAGCACGCAGAGCCGATATTGCTCATCACTTATACGGCCCCGCCCCGCCCCGCCCCGCCAGGTTAACTAAGACGGACGGCTGTATATGACTTGACGAACTACCATTTCCGAGAGTGCTCTGCTCCGTCCCTCCCCCCAGCAGCAGCAGCAGCGGTGGCCGCGCCGCGCCCCGGGGGGACCAGACCAGCGCCACATATATACATATACAGCGTCACATTGGCATGTTTTCCTGTTCAGGAAAACTGGAAGAAGGATCTGTGGCGGCAGCTCCGCCGGCGCCACGTGGACATCTACGACGCCCTGCGCGCCGCGGCCCAAGCCACGTTCTTCCAGGTGCGTTACACGGCAGGGCAGGCCCCCCCCCCCCCCCCCGGGCCGGTGCCAAGAACAAGACCCGCCCCGCCTCGCGTAACTTGTAGGGAGGAAAAGAAGCGCGACACAAAGCTTTGTCGAAGTGGAGTGCGCCTCACTGCACCGCGCCCCCGCCGCCCCGCCGCCGCGCCCCGGCCGGGACGGGGACCCCCCCCCCCCCTACCCCCGGCCCGCTCGCACGCTCACAGCCCCCCCTCACGTCCCCATACCGAGCCGGCGCTATTTTGTTACCGCAGAAAACAGGAAGTCGCACTTCCACTTCCACCTCTAGAGCGCGAGGCGTATAGCCGTCGGCAGGGAGGGGAGGGGGGAGTTCTTTGGAGGGGCGCTGGAGCGTGATGCGGGGGCGGGGAGGCTGGATACAAACCACAGCAGCAAAAGACACGTATGCGGCCTTATAACAACGCTATACGCCGCATCCTCTACGCCTTTATTTCCACCCCGCTCACTTTTTAAATGATTTTCCGCGGACCCACCTGCAGGTGGCTATGGCCGAGTTCGCGGTCACCCTCGAGTGCATCTGCGAGTGCTACAACATCTTCAACTTCGTGGGCCGCCACGCCAGCAGCCACGTCAACCCCCTGTGGCCCGTGCTGGCCGGGCTGGAGCTGTCCATCACCCTGAGCGCCTGCCACCACGCGCAGCGTGAGGTACAACAGAAACTACATGTGGACACACTTGTTTGTTCAAGTGTGTCGCACTCGGAGAGAGAGAGAGGGAGAGGGAGAGAGAGAGTGAGAGAGAGGGGGAGAGAGAGGGAGAGAGAGGGAGGGAGAGGAGGGAGAGGGAGAGAGAGAGGGAGAGAGAGAGGGAGAGGGAGAGGGAGAGAGAGAGAGAGAGAGGGAGAGAGAGAGAGAGAGAGAGAGAGGGGGGGGGGGGGAGGGCGCAATGGTAACAGCGGGAGAAGCGAGATCAAGATATCCTTTTCCACGCACGAGGCAGGGCGCACACCTACCCCCGGGCCCCTGGGGCTGGGGTCGACCCCGCGCGTGGAGGCCATAACGTGTGATGATTGTTGTTCCAGTCAGACAAGTTGCTCGAGATTATCCAGGACACGCTCAACTCCCCCGGCCTATCGGAGCGCGTCAACCAGGAGGTCCGTACGCGCTGCGGCCAACGGCTGGGCGTCACGTGACGGCACGGCACGCACCACACCCTAACATGCACTACTTACAGCTGCAGGTGCTGAGGCTGCAGGTGGGGCACCTGGCTGTCCGCTGCGAGGCGATGAGCTGCGTCACTTTAGACCGTAGCACCATACAGGCGGTAAGTTTCAAGCACTGTAAAAACGAATTAAAAAAATATGTTTAAGTATACTGTGAGATAGGAAGTCCAAAGGGACGCGAGACACGTTTTCAATTATTTCAACTCTCATTTTCAAATTGCAGATGATATCAGTTTGTACGACACACTTAGTTATTCTTCTTCAGATGCAACTTCAGTAGAGCTGTACGTCATGAATGAGTAATGAGGAATGAGAAATGAGACGAGTTAGTAGAAAATAACGAGATATGGTTTATTAGTCTTCAAAGAAGATGAACAAGGCATCCTAACCATCTGTAGTTTCACTCTTATTCTTGGTACACAAAATGAAATTTGACACACGGAGGAACGTGGATGAACAATCGGTGTTGTTTCTATAAAATTCGTCGGTTTTTACCTTTTTTACTCGAGGTAGAAATTCAACCCCACATTGTAAAGTGTTGAAATTACCACATATGTTCGTCTAAATACCTAATATCTTCAAAAATCCAACCAAGTTTAATTTGCTTTAAACTCTGAATTAAATTATTAAACAAATCAGGTGAAAATTTCCATTGCCCGCTGTTCATTTTGTACAGAGGATAATGTACTTTTAGCATCAGTCATCTTAATAAAAGTATTATGTGATGTCTTCATCAATGCATATAATACTGGACAAAAAGGCAATTACAAAGCTATTAGTATACAATAATGAAGATAATAGTACATGATGCATCAAAGAATTTCTTTATATATTTGGAGTAGAATTTCTCTGTAACTGGATTGAAGTATTATCCAGCGCCGACACATTTTTACATTACTTGCCAAGTATGAGGGAATGCATGAAGTGGCCTAACTCAAAAAAGGGTTTAGGATCACATGTAAATGTTTAGAAACTAACCATTAAATAAATACACACGGAGATTTTTCTGGGCCACAAAAACAAAATGAGTTCTGAAACACAATATGTTGAATGACTACATCAGCTGCCACACACACACTCATACTGGTTTCATCAAGTTTCGCTGCATTCATATGCAGCATATCCTTCAAGAGTTGTTAGTGGTCGGGTGACCACATTAATACTTTTGAAAGAAAAATCCATTTGCCTTAAGCCAACAATTGTGGGGGGTCCATTAATGGACCATAAGGCAGGAAACTTTGAGGAAAATATTATCTCTGTTTCATAAATCAATCTCACTAAATACAAACGCAAGGGTAGAGAATTTCCAGAAGTAACACATACTTATTGGCACTCAAAGCTAAAACGTTATGGAAAAATAAAACATTCACACGTATGGGGAAAACTGTTTTAGGTTCCAGCCCACAAAAAAAACAAAAAAAAACAAGAAGTTCCATTTACAATTTGTACATGCAGCAATTTTATGATAAAGTATTTACATAATCACAGAGTTGCCTTACAGACTATCTGACTAATTGACTAGTTTGGCATACAAACATCAAATCGAGTCAAAAAATAATGAAAGTTGACAGGGAATAGTAAGGTACGTATGTACAACGTCGAAATCTGCGACACGAAAACTTTAACACTGTTGTAAAAAATAGTGTTTAAAAACTCTTGGTAGCTTGAAGAAATATATGTATGGGAATATCTTTTTATAATTATCTTTTAAATTGTAAGAGAGAAAGAGGAACAACAATATTAAATTGATTTAGCAGTGCAGTAAACTCAACACACATGTTAAAACAAATATTTTGTTGTTGGCCCGCAGCCATAAACAACACAACAGTTAAGAAATTACAACAAAGCTAAAAAATGGAAAATGAATGAATAACTAAAATAAAGATACAGAGTAGTATCAAAAATAATTGAATCAACGCCATAAGAAATGTCATCACAACTCAAGGTAAAAAGAAAAAGTAAATAATCAAAAAGGGACAAAAATAAAGTCAAAATTGTGTTGGTCAGGATATATACTTGACCATAATATTTTCCCCCCCGCCTTCATCAGCTAAAATTGTCCTCAGAATATCTAACTTAGCTTCCTTTGTAAATAACAAAGTGGCAACTGTACATTAGAATGGAAAGAAACAATGAGATGCAGCCGCATGGAGCAAAAGTTTTATATGAATTTATGTACCAACAGGAAAAGGAAACACTTTCATGGAAAACGCTTGTATCTTCAATAGCCATTATGACCATTGCTTTCCTATCACGAAATGCATTATACTGAACAGGAAAAGAGAAATCGCTTTGAATGCAAGTGCTTCCGCCAGCAGAAGCCCCAGTTTTTCTTTTGAAACATAGTTTTCTTGATAGGAATATTTGCGAGCACCACTCAAAGGCTTCAACTCAAGACTTCACAATAAAATGGAAAATAATTTGCATCTGCATGGCAAACGAGAAAAAAGAACTTTTGAAGAAGACCAAAACCCTACCTCTTATGTAGTACAAATAAAATTTTGGGGGTGTGGCGAGGACTGAAAAACCTTTTGGTTCAATTGGAAAAATAAAAACAGACCACAAAAACCGACAACAGAAAAGAAGACTCGAAACCCTTCATTTGTTCTCAATAAGAGTTTGAAGTTGAAGAACCAAATCCCTGGCGAGTGCGAGCACAGCCTTGGCGTCGTGTCGCTCCGCCATTTCTGCGAAGAATTGCAGATTTTTTTAAAACCTTCTTGTAATCTGAAAACAAGCCAGTCGAAAATGCGGCTTACTCACCGTTGAAAAATTTGATGATGTCTGTGAAATCCATGGAGTTGGAGAGAATGATGTCGCGGTACGTCTGGACGAGGGCGAGCGCGATGAAGAGGACGAAGTTGGATGAGGCAACGTGCTGGGCGGCCCAGATGGTTTCCCAGGTGCTGAACACGTCGTCGTACAGGAGCTCTGCGGGGCGGAGAGGAGAGAGGGAGTCATGGAAGTGTCAACCAGAGGGACCAGAACACACCATGTTGCTGATCTTACCTCTCTTGAAATCCAACAGGAACCATCGATAACAGAAGTAGAAGTGGGTGTAGTCGCCGTTCTGGTGCATCAGCTCGAACATTTCCGAATCGAGAATCTGTATGAGGGATCTGCGAGAGCGAAAGAAACGGACAGAAACTTCACAAACATATTCGTACGGCCAAGAGACAATCTCGCAATAAAGTACAAAAAAAAGTCCCTATGTGCCAACATGGCAAAAATAAAAGCTCACTCACCTCATGTTCGCAAAGTGCGTGTCCATGGCACCGCCGTTGGGGAAGTTGGCGCCCATGCGGTCCATGAGGCGGCAGAAGCACGCGTAGGTGCAGGACTCGTCGTCCAGGATGACGAGCAGGGGCGCCACCAGGTCGCACATGCCCTGCATGTAGCCGATGTCCAGGTGTTCCCACACGTACGTGCACATGACGTTCCGGAGCTTCTCCAGGTTCTCGGTCGTGAAGTACCAGTAGTTCCGGTCGCAGCGCTGGACATCCTTGTCGATGCGGTGGATGTTGAGACCGAACGTCTCGAGCAGCTCCGTCTGGACAGCACAGTCAAATATATATAGTTAAAATTTCCGAGGAAGTGTAATTTTTCTTTGAAAAAGGAACCCATTTGTCCGTTTGTTTCCTTACAAATGTTGAAATAAAAGACGGAAAGTTTGGTGTATGAAACAGAAATACAAAACGGTTTCCTAAACCTTTCCCAGGTAATTTTCCGGCCTTTAGATGCCTTTAGATGCTGCGAGTACTCACCGAGTACACGCCGCCCTGGCTGGACGCGGGGGACACGCAGTTGGAGCGGTTGCCCTGACTCGTCCCCGCCAGCTTGTTGGCCGAGTCCTCGGGCTTGTCCGCCTCCGGGCACGCGTCCACGGAGGGCTTGGTCATGACGATCTTGGCCGCCGTGTAGCTCATGAGCGGCGCCTCGGCCGAGTCCTGGGCCTCCGCGGCGAGGTTGGCGGCCTCCGTGAGGTCCTCGGCGCCCTCTGCCTGCGGCCCCTCCTGCTGCTCGTCCTGCTGCCCGCCCCCTTGCCCCTCCTGCTGCTCGTCCTGCTGCACTGCGGATTCTTCTGTCGAGGCAGCTTCCGGAACACCCGCCTCCGCTCGGACCTCAGCCTCCGGTTTTTGGGGCGACTCGGCCCGCTCAGCTTCCCCAGGTGTTGTCGGGTCAGCGTTATCAGGTGGCGGCGACGCGTCCGCGGACTCTTCCGCCAGCTGCAACACACAAATGTGTGAATATCGCACACGTGTAGGTGTGAGAATGACACACAGCGCAGCGCGACGGGCGCTCACCTCGGTCGCCTCCTGCTCGTGCGCGGGGACGGGAGCGGCGCCCGCGGCGGCCGCCACCACGGCGGAGGACGACACCGTCGCGCCCGCGGGGGCCGCGGCTACAGTCGCAGCTGCCGCGGCCGCGGTCGCCACGCTGTCCGGGGCGTCTGGAAAAATAATCAGAAAGATGCAATCCGAGCGGGGCTGAGGCGACGCCTAGCCTCCACGGCTGCCGAGAGCGCCTGCAAGTCGAGGGGTAGGCAACGCGCTCTGCACGCGTGGCGAGCGCGTGGCCTACCCTCAGACCTGCAGGGGCTCGCGGCCATGGGAAGGAGCGGTACAGAAAACCATGAATGGAATTATTATTTATTTTTTTTGAAAGGAAAAAAAAAAAGGATCCTACCCGAAGTGTCCTGCGAGTCGTTCTGACCGGCGGCCTCCTCGCCGTCCACGACGACAGGGTCGTTGTCGTCGTCCGAGAGGCTGACGTTGTCCTCGAACACGTCGTTGCTGAGGTCGTGCTGCAGGTTGGGCGTGGGCGGCGGCGCCTCGCCCGAGGTGCTCTCCGAGCTCAGCTTGGCCAGGTTGGCGGCCATGGTCTCCTTGTCGCGCTGGCGCACGATGGCCTCCACGGCCAGCCACTCCGACATGGTCGTCTCGTAGTTCTGCCGCGTGGTGGCGTCCAGGGCGCGCCGGTCGTCGGCCGTCGAGCCGAACACGTAGTGGCCGAGGAGGTAGGGCCACACCTGCGGGATGGAGGGAGGGAGGGAGGAAGGCGTCACACATTTCAAAATGTGCAACACACTGAGACACTTGGGTCTCCAGGGTGCAGCTCACGCCACACTGACCTGCTTCCGGATGTCGTGGCAGACGCCGCCGAAGTAGGCCAGCCGGAAGAGCTCCTCGCGGCAGTCGAGCTCGCCCCAGCGCTCGGGCGTGACGCCGACGCGCGCGTCGCTCGGCTCGTCGGCCGACACGATGCAGGGCGAGACGAGCCCCGACAGGTGCGTGCGCACGGTGCGCAGGTGGCGGCAGTACGCCAGCCAGCCGTAGAACGCCCGCGAGATGATCTGGCGCTTCATCGTGTCGCACACGAGCTGGATCGAGTCCCTGCAGCAGATCAGCGGATCAGCCACAGAGTCAACAACACTAGAATGCTTTTTAACAAGGCGCAATTTTTTTTTAAACCAGAAAATTCTGAAAATAACTTAGAAAGTTCAGAAAAAAAATTCAGAAGAAAACCTGAAAAAATATACAAGAAGTCCAGGGAAAAAATCGGAAAAAAGTCAAGGAAATAGAAAAAAAAAATTTGTACCCCGTGGTGAGCTTGGGCGTGTGGGGCGTGTGCGGCGGGTCCTGGCTGGCCTGCGAGCCGGCCGAGCCGGCCGAGAGGCTGATGCTGGGCTCGAGGGACAGCGACTTGGACGAGGAGGTGGACGAGGCCGTGGAGGTGGAGGCGAGCGCGGCGCGCATGCGGCCCCGCGCCTGCGAGGCGCCCTGGCCCAGCGCCGCGCCCACGGCGTCCGTCCAGGACCGCGGCTCCAGCAGGTCCTGCCCCGCCACTGGACAGAGCAGGGAGAAAAGAAAAATGTATAGCGTTATTTTTGATGGTTTGGCAAAATGTATTTACTTTTAAAAAAAGGGGAAAAAGAAGGGACAGTTGTCACTCACGGAAGTCCTCGTGGCTGCTCTTGCTCACGATGCGGAACACATAGTCCGTGGACTCGTCCGCGTCCTCGGCCAGCCGGGTGGTGGGCGTGTTGCGGCCGCGGCGCCGCAGCTTGGGGAACACCTTGCCTGCAACCAGACCAGCACAGCACCAAGCTCTTACTTATAGTCAGGAAATACATTTCTTTTTTTAGTAGGAAAAATGCCCAATGCCCACTTTGACGGTTATTTCCGTTATAGTTTTGTAAGATACAAATGAAATGATAACACATAAATAAGGGTATTAATCCGAAATATGGATTTAAAAATATTGCTTTTGGCACTTTTGCTGGAAAAAAATGCATGCAGACAAAAGAGACAGATAATCAGTAGCTGGTCTGCTGTGGGTGCATGCGGAAGCGGAAATAGTAAAAAGCACGGCGGTGGTGCGGAAGAGAGTCGATGCGCGTAGCGTCTACGAGAGAGAGAGAGAGAAGGATAGCGCGCGCAAAGCCATGGAGTATCGACGGGGCCTACCCTCTCGCTCCTCCTGCTCCTCCCTCAGTTCTGCGACGGGGGCGGCGTGAGCAAGAGACAAAAAAAAAGAAGAAAATGAGGGTCGGGGCGGCACAGGACGGGGCAGGGTGGGGAGGGGAGGGGATGGAGGGGGAGGGGCAAGAAACTTGAACTTTACAAATGACGCGCGGGAGACGACACCGGGTGACACTCCTGCAAGGACCGAAAAAAAGTGGGAGGGTCCGCAAACTACCAGTAAGGGGAAGGACGCACTGGAAACCGGCATCGCACATTTAGAAGGCATTAGTGCCTTTAAAGACGTCGCAGCTTGGTTTCTGGATCGGGCTAGGGAGGGGGTGCCTCACGTCCTGGCCGTGCGCGCTGACGCGTACCTTTGCCGCGCTGCGACCACAGGGGCGGGTCCAGCTGGCCGCGCGGCAGGAGCCCCGTCTCCAGGCACGACAAGAAGGCCAGCAGGTGGCCGCCCTTGGGGAAGTGGATGGGCGGGCGCTGGACGCCGTCCTGGCCCACCAGCACCACCGTGCCGCCGTTGTCGCCTGCTGGAACCGAGGAGACCAAGTCTGAGCGGGAAAAATAAACACAAGTCATATTCACACACGACGTGGAGGAGGCCCCCTGTGTGGGTGCTCGCCTCCAGTAAAAGAGCAGGCGAGTGGAAATACGCAAGGGTCTTTGAGCTGATGGCGCAAGCAAAGAAAAGGATATTATTTTATAAAGTCTTTTCCTTTTTTCTCATTTTATTTGTTGCTGGTAATGGGGCACACGGCACACACTCACCCTGCTGGTGGCAGTGCACGTACACGATCTCATCCACCTTCACGTTCATGGCGTAGTCCCAGTAGATGCTGCAGCAGAAAAAAACGTTCCGTGAGACGCACGTGCCTTGCATCAGAGGACGGAATGACTAGGGGGCGGGGCGGGGTGGGCGTGGCCGCGGGCGGGGCGGGGCGGGGCGGGGCGTACCAGAGCGACAGAGCCGCCCCGCCTAGCTCAGCCCCTCCACGCCCCGCCACGCTCAGCGCAGACCCCTCCCACCCCGCTGCTGTAAAGCCCCACGCTCTGCAGACTCGTCTTTGATGTGGCGCAAGGCAAACCAACCAGAGCAAATAACCCACCTACCTCTTGTCCTTCTCCTCGGCCTCCGCGTAGCCGTTCATGAGCTGGTTGGGCGTCCACTTGATGGTGAGCGAGTTGTACGTCTGGTGCAGCGACAGGTACCCGGGCATGGCCTGCGCGAGGTCCTTTTGCTGCAAGAGAAAACCACGAATCGATTGGAACTAGAACAAATAACTGTCACTAGAAATCCTTTTTTAAAAATATTTCCATTGTGCTCACCGGCATGACCAGCACGTTGTTCTTGCCGTACAGCAGCGTCGCTCGGTTGTTCTGGTGCAGCGACTCGACGTAGTCCTTGGGGGCCTGTCGCAGACCTTCCTCCGAGCTCACGCCGTGCAGCGAGCGCCGGAACTACAGCAGAGAGAAAGAGAGGGGGCGTAAGCTGGCGCAGGAAGACACTTTGGAGCGAGAGGGAAACAACTGTAAATGTTTTGTACACCTTGTAATTCAGAAAAAAATCAGAAAAATTAAGAAAAGTACAGAAAAAGTTAGGAAAATTTCAGGGAAAAATCAGAAAAATTCAGGAAAATTTGAAGCAAACATTGCTTTAAAAAGTTCAATAAAATTCACAAAAATTCAGGGCATTTGTGCGTTTAAATTCAGAGTTGTTTCCCCAAGCGTTCTGTACAGCAGACACTCACGTTGAGCGCGGGCCTCCGGCCGGCCGGCGGCGTGTTGTGGCCGCTGGAGATGCGGTGCCGCTGCACCAGCTCGTCGGCCGGCGGGTCCGTCCAGTAGTGGTCCTGCGTCTTGGTGCGGGAGAAGTCCAGCGCGCACGGACCCACTGGAGTTGAGAGGATACGCAATATTGCTTTAAACGGATGGAAAAATTTTATCACAATACGAGTCAGGAAAACAAAGTTAGGTCGACATTACCGAGTAGCGAGCTGAGAATGGAGCCATAGTCGGGGTCCGCGACGAGTGAGTCCTTTTCGTAGTACTTGCTGGAAAATGCAGATGATGAGTTTAGCGCTAGCACTGTGCGGAAAAATTTAATACATGGCTCGGGTTTTGATTGACCATCAAAACTTGCAGTCGTCAATTTCACGGCATGGCGTGTGGATCACACACACAAAAAAAAATTTGAATAGTCAAAGATGTATGCGTACTTGCTGTTCTGGACGAGGTGGTCGATGATCTTGGCGAGGTGCTTCTCGAAGAGCGCGAGCCGGATCCAGAGGTAGCGCGGCGAGGCGAGCACGGCGCCGGACGAGTTCTTCTTCTGGAGGGGCGGCTTGGCGGGCCGGCTGGTGGAGTCCCCGCTGGAGCTGGAGCGCCTGGAGCACACGTGTAATGGAGCGTGCTTCCGAGACTGTTTGCCTTTTTAACAACGTTATTGGGAGGGGGACACACTGAAGCCGGCATAAAGCATTTAAAACACGGGGGTGACTGATTCCAATCAACGTGGTCTAACATTTTGCTGGATAGGTGTCTACGAACAGACCAGCACGCTTGAAGGGGAGAGGGCTGTTCAGGTGGACTAGATATGAACATAGTTCAGGACGCAGCTTCGCTAGAGTGTCCTGAAACAAGCTCGACAGTTAAGCGGACAACGCTCCGAACAAGATACAGTAGTGTACTAACACTCCTCTGCGTACACACATTCAGCACGAAAAGTCATTACATTTACAATTTACAATGTAGTTTAGGCGATGCGCTATTATTTTTGCTACGCAAAAATCGAAATATTACGCCACAACCCTACGCTTCCGCAATTTAATATGTTTATACTGTATGTCTAAGGATGACACAAGATACGATCTACACCGAATACGGGATTACATACACCTTTCTACAAAACACAAAAATACAATACTGTAATTTGTAACAAAAATTCTGATATATACTAGAAAATATTTTATTTTCACGATATAAAGCCTAAGCCCAGCTCACGCACTTTAGTGAAAGCGCTAGCCTTTTCGTACGTACATTATCTACACTGTCGGCTCCGTATCTACACACGAAGAGCCCTCCAATTTTAAAAACACAACAAGTACCTTCAACACGTATAATAAGAACAGCACACATTTATAAACGCCAACGATATCTGAGTAAAGCTCGGGCGCTGATCCGCCGCCAGCGTCCGTCCTGATTCTTGACATTGCAAACTAGTGGAAGCGGAGTGCGTTAGGTCGAGGTGTCGGCTTAACAGGTGAGGTGCCTCCGGGTGATGCGTCAGGCGTTCAACGGTGTCGTTTGCAAGAAAAGAAAAACCACGACAGTACTTGCTAGTAGGGGAGGGGCTTTTATCTGGGATGGATATTCATGTTACTACGAGGGCACTAAAGTAAGTCAGTGCTCGTGCTTGGGAGGTTCAATGTCAAAGCTATTTACAACCAACAAAGTTGTCGACCAGGGTTGCATGCGTATTATGATTCGCACACTGTGTTTGCATAGGGAAGGCTCATTTGAAACCCAATATATGACTGCCGCACTGTCTGTCGTTTTTTTCTTGTCATGCAAAGTGGTTCGTGGGATCGTTTGTTGTTTTTCTCAAGCACTTCCATACCTCAGCTGTCCGGGCGTAGCGATCACAAATTGCATCCGAGGTTGTCGGGCTGGTCTACCCCAGGAGGAGCGGAAAGAAATAAGAACAACGTATTTTTGACACACTCAAGCAGGCGACAGGTAAGGCAGTAGAGTGTACCCTTCAGCTGGGGCGCCGGCCCATCAGTACAGAGATTCAGGCGGTCGATTTCGGTTTAGATTTTCTTTTATATGTGTGTATTCTGTGTTTTGTTTTTTTTTAAAAGCGGTGTTTTTGTGTTGATGCCTACGGACATTGCACGACTACCGCTACGTCTATCTACCTACGGATCAGTTAACATGGATCACTCACGGCTTGCGGCCGTTGGCGTTTGTCCTGCTCGCGCCGGCGCAGCGATGCAACAAGCAGAACACGGTGACTCCAAGCTACGTTCACGTCAGAAACATGTTTTAATTCCGATGCTTTACATCCGTTTTAATATGTGAGCATTATGATTTACGTAAAATAAAATTTGCTTTATAAGGACTGCCGTTGCGATGTTTTTAACGAGTTTCTTTCTCCTTTTTTTATATTTTAGTATTTCTGCTGCTGCGAAGAAGACGAGGGGCGACCTGCTGCAAGGAAAACGGGTGCACCGGGCTGTCTTTTCCACTCGAGTGAAAGGCACTCTGCGCGCTTATATACCGAAGAATGAAAACACGAAAGAGAGAGAGAGAGAGAGAGAGAGAGAGAGAGAGAGAGAGGGAGAGAGAGAGAGAGAGAGAGAGAGAGAGAGAGAGAGAGAGAGAGAGAGAGAGAGAGAGAGAGAGAGAGATAGTGATGCTCACCGTGTTGGGTCCGCGTTTTCAATCTCCTGGACCCGGCGGGAGACGACCTCTGCCGGGGAGAAGTTCTTGGCCACCTTGTGCAGGAGGGCGGTGGTGGAGGACGTCTTGAAGAGGCCCAGGGCTCTGCGGCGCAGCCCCTGGCTCAGGCACGCCTCCACGGCGGCTGCGGGGAAAAAAACACAAGATTCGCGCGTCACGCAATATGCGGGTGTGCCGCTAGGCGCAGGGTAGGCAGACCCGCAGCACTGTTATGTGGCTCCCGCTACTCGTAGCGCAGCGGGGACCGAGGGAACGCCCCGCCCCGCCCCGCCCCGCCCCGCCCCGCCCCGCGACAACCTCTCCGTGAATGTCGACTGGAACGCAATAGCGCCGGCGTGGCATTTAAAACACCGTGCTCGTGCCATTCGTTTTGCCGCCGCCGAGACCAAGGCGTTCTCCCGTCCCGCCTCGGCTCACCCCGCCTCTTCCCACCCCGCCTCGCCCCGCCTCGCCCCGTCTCGCATCGCCCCGCCACGCTCCGCCACACCCCGGTATTAGAGAGCGGGAACGGAGCTGGGATAATGCATGCAAAGTGCGGCGTGGCGGGGCGTGGCGGGGCGTGGCGGGGCGTGGCGGGGCGTGGCGGGGCGGGGCTTGGCGGGGCGGGGTGGGCCGCGGCGTGCGTTAGGCCGCAGAGATCATCTCTGAATCGAGGTCGGGTCGGACCGCAGGCAGACAGCGGGGCGGGGCGGGGCGGGGCGGAGTAAAACGGAATATGAAGACATAAGGAATGGGAACAGGGGTAATATGGTAATGTGTATGCACAGCTCAGCTCACCGCAGAGGGATGTGACGGAACTGCTGTCCTCGTGGACGAACTTCTTGGTGACCGCCTCCTCCATGATTTGCTTGACCTGAGAACCAAAATGGAAAGAAAATATGTTAGCTTCGTCTCGGTGGGAGAATGAGATCGAGAGAGAGAGGGAGTGAGAGAGGTGGGGGGGAGGGGGCGCAAGAGAGAGAGGGGTTCTAGATGGGCAGCTTATAAGGGCTAACAATGCCTGTTTCATCTGCGCTTGACGCGTCCATAGCAGAGGGGTAGGAGACGGGGAAGAGGAGGAGGGGGAGGAGGAGGAGGGCCGCTGGGATGTGAGGGATGGATGAGTGATGTGGGAAGGAAACCCAAAGCCGACCAGTCGGCCAGGGTCTCGGGGCAGGAGAGGGGGAGAGCTTCCCCCCCGGCCCGGCGTAGCGGACAATAGTATAGGCGCGGCCTTTGTGCCGCCGCGCCACGCCACGCCACGGCACGCACGCGCGCACGTGCGTGCGTGCGGAGGGCACAAGTCAGCGGTGAGCGGCCGGACCGGCCGTCTCTGCAGCAGGTGGCAGCGGACTTGTACGACTGGCACCCAATCACAAGACAAGCGTGTTCTCCACGTGACCAAGATGTTTTTTTATGTTGTAAATTTACTGCGGACCTATTTTTGGCTCGTAAATGACTTTCAAGCCCATATGTGATTTTACGGCTTGCAATTATTGTAACTTTAAAACTGCACCACGTGGCAAATTTTTCCGTAAACTTCCGCCTATTCTTCACAGTGTACTGATCCGCCGCGCAATTCCATTTCTGCCATAAGTGTGAGAAGCCCCGCCCGAACGCCTCACCCGCCACCGCAATATAAGCCCCTGTGCCAAAGCGAGGCGATAGCGCGGGAGATGATGGACCAACAGCAATCGGAACACCCCGCCCCGCCCCGCCCCGCCTCACCCCACCCCGCCCCAACGCCTCGCCATCATCCGAAGCCAGCCAGCCTCGGGCTCAGGCCCCCCGGGAGGAGGCAGACGGCCGCTCGATCTCACTACGTCTCTCCCCGAGGCGGGAGGACCTCCCGGTTAACGGACATGCACAGGATTACAAGATTACACGGATTACACATGATTATATACCAGAGATTGCAGGGACTAAATCGATAAATTACAGTATTTTATTTTTCGTGTGTATTACAGGTTATTGCAGTGAAGGCCCCCCCCTCCCTCCCCTCTCCCTCACTCTATCTAACCTATCCCAGTCCTTCCTAGGAACAGCTGTTAGCTGTTCCCTCCCTCCCTCCCTCCCTCCCTCCCTCCCTCCCTCTCTTCCCCTTTTTCTCTCCTCACACACACACACACACACACACTCATATTTGCGGGGGACGTGCCCGACATGTGAGATCAGCCCCGGGATCAGTCTCTCACAGGGACGAGGCCGGCAGTGCATATTGCTAAACGTGAACACGCCCGTGAGTCCCCGTATGCGAGCGTGCGGCACGGGAGAGAGAGAGAGAGAGAGAGAGAGAGAGAGAGAGAGAGAGAGAGAGAGAGCGCAAAAGGGTACTGCGCGGCACAGTCGAGCCACAAGGGGAGGGGGTAGGCTTTCAGTGAAACAACATACACCAGAGTGCGCGCCGCACGGGAGCCTACGCGCTGCACAGAGCTCAGTGCGAGGGGTGTAAGAAAAGAACAGCGCGCGCGAGAGAGAGAGAGAGAGAGAGAGAGAGAGAGAGAGAGAGAGAGAGAGGGGGGGGGTCGCATTGAGTGAGTGTGTGCCCCGCCGCCACGGCGCACAGTGGGGCGAGATCGGAAAAAAGCGATTATAATTGTTTTCACACTGGTTATGCATGTGATAAGTCTCAAATTTCGGTTGGAAGGGTTTTCGAGGTCAGAGAACACGATGGTGAGGGTTTCAGGTGCCAATCTCTGACCACAGGGGCGGATCCAGGTCCCTCGAGGGGCTTAAATGATCAAAGAACGTCGTGTACAGCCAAAAATCGTACTCGGGGGTTCTCGGGTTCAGGGAACACGAAGGCGAGGGTCTCGGGTGCGCCCAAAGCTCGAACCCCACAGCCCGAGAGCAGCTCTGAAATTTGGTGACGATCGGTGCGCGGCAAGTACGCCATGTTGCCACTTCCATCAACGGGGAGCTCGTCCTGGTCGAGGACACCCTTTGCGGAGACGTCTGACATCGCCCAAAGCTCGGGGACCGCAGCCCACAGGACTGCTCTGCCGAGCCGTGCTGCTTCACTGCCGGCTGGGCCAGACCTAACCTCGCTGCCGCTGCGTTTTGTCGTATGTTTGACTGCGTATTACGCGAAAACGGCACCGAACGGCACTTTTTCCGTCACACGCTCGTGAAGTCGGGTCAAAATACTACCAATTCTCGTTGTCTGCACGATTCGCAAACGTTCGCAAAATTGTGTAGGCCTCATTGAAAACGGGCCAGCTGTTAATTTACACTGAAGTTTAAAAGCCATTTATTGTTTTCCGCTTACATTAATCAGTAAACGCCCAGCACAGAACGATTCGCCATGCTTTTCTCTTTCCATTGATACCGATAACTTTGATTTTGCCCCAAAATTTGTGGCTAGGAGAGCAATTTTTCTGAACTTGTACGTTACCACCCACAATTAGCCTCAAATAGCTGCTCTTTGGCATAAAATTTTGACCTGAAAGCATTCGCATATTGCGAAACGACCTATACTACCGTGTTCTTTGAACCTTTCCGAACAAGAAACACTCGTTCATAATACAAATTTTGAAATTCTCAAAAATCTCATAATAATCGCTTTTTTCCGATCTCGCCCCACTGTGCGGCGCTGGCCTGCCTGGCCTGCCTGCCTGGCGCTCTTGTTTACCGCTAATGCGCCATTCCCTTAATGAGACACCCTCGTGGTCCTTGCCGCCATGCCGTGCAAGGCCGCCGCCCGGGGGGGGGGGGGGGTAAGTGGTGAGGGGGGAGGGGAGCAGTCACGGTCGACACATCTCATCATTTTTTTTTCTATTTTTTTCTCGAGTGTTTGAGCTCCTCTTAAAGTTGTTGATAGCGACATATGGCGATCGTGCTCTACGCTGGCACCGCATTACTTCCGCTTTCTGGAACGCAGTTACGCCTACTCCAATGACTGCGGCATTATTCAGGCACTATTCAGGAAATGCAATGTCTTCCTCTGCATTCCTTGCAGACATTCTTCCTGGACCCTGCCCGCCCGCGCCCGCTCAAACCAGCGCAAACTCCCGACAACTGGGTGCGGTTACGAAAACACGCCGAGGATTGATCCATGATTCATGTTGGGCTAGGAGCGCCTAGGCTAGGCGCGGACGCAGGCCGCCCGCATCTGTTCCGTCGGCCCCCCCCCCCCCCCCCCCCCCCCCCCCACGGCTTTAGTCCCGAGCGCGCGGGGCGCAGGGCGGCGCATAGGACCACTGCGATGTTGGAGAAGAGACTTAACCATTAACTTCTCAAGCGAGAAAATATTTGTTTATAAATATATTCATTTCTAAAAGGTACCTAAACTAGAAAAAAAAAATTATTGTCAATTGGACATTGGGACTAAGAGCTGAGATTTATTTTCGCACTTTGGCAGTGCTGCCCTTATCGGTCACAAACTGGCCCCGCCTGAGCTCAGAGTGATAAGGTGTCATTGTCACTACCCCTTTTAGTGTCGCACCCCCCCCCTTCCCCTCTCCCCTTTTCTTGTACTGCGCGGCGAAAAAAAGGCTCAATACTGGAGGGAGCAGATCAACACAAGAACCGGGCGGTGGGGTGAGGTGGGGCGGGGCGGGGCGGGGCAGTCCCCTTGCCCCGGCCGGCGCCCTACTGCCGCTTTGTAACCGGCTCCCAAGGCCAGACGGGGGGACACCGTTAAACGAAGCGGGTAATGGAAGGGTTTGGACACTTTCATTTGAGGCTCGGGATAAAGAACAGCTGCGCCTGCGACATTTTCCGAGCAGCGACAAGAAAAAACAAACTAACTGCTGTTTAATCAGCGATAATAGCGAAAAGGAATCGAAGTAAACTATTAAATGCTGTTTGCAAGGGGAAAAATAACTGTGATTCTGATTGTTACGGTTCACTTAAAAAAATTAACAATTTAAAAAAAAAAAGGATTATAGCTGAGGAGAAAAAAAAGGGTGGATTCCCAAAAAATGCAAACCATTACATGGTTACGTATTTCAGGCTGGTTTTCATTTTTCTGGGTGCCCTGCAGGACTTGTACCTGCGTGCCAGGCACAGCAGGAGTAGCCCGGCTCATTAGGAATCCTTTCAGCCGGCGGATGATGGAACTGTAAGGATGCCGCGGTGGAGCCTGCGGGGCCGGGGGCGGTGCGGGCGGGGCGGGCGGGCGGGGCGGGGCGGGCGGGGCGCTCATAATGAAACCCGGGATGACGTCGAGTCACCGAATATAACTCATCCCGGCAGACAGGGACGTCCGCCGTCCTTGTCAAAGGGACGCGAGCGCGCCTCTCGCTCCCGCGGCTGAGAGGCAACCCTGCAAAAAACAACACTACCAGCCCTGACGTTAATTTGTTTCCAAAGTAACAAAAACTAGAAAGTGTTGTCGATTTTCATTACGGACCCGCGCTCACTTTCGAGGGCGTTTGTTGGGTTCCTGTCCCGTTTTTGATGTGTCAGAGAGAGGGAGAGAGAGAGAGAGAGACCCCTCTGCTGCTGACTGGACTGCTCTGCCAAGGGGGAGTCGATTTCGCCTGGCATGATTGGCAACTAAGCTAGTGCCCACTCAGTGGAAACGCTCTCTCCACACTCCGGCCCCGCCCCGCCCCTCTAGCTGTGTCTCACTGCCAAGCAAACTTCCCTGCCTGCCCCACCAGCTTCCAGGCCACCCCGCCCGGCAGGCACCCACCGTCGAGCGGGCGGTGCGACAAGCTATAGGCAGAGAGAGAGAGAGAGAGAGAGAGAGAGAGAGAGAGAGAGAGAGAGAGAGAGAGAGAGAGAGAGAGAGAGAGAAGGGAAAGGCCGGAGGTAAGAAGTGAGAAAAGAGCAGAGTTTGGGGCCGGGGGGTGACGAGGCTGGGGGGAGGGGGCTGACCCGACGCAAACACATCGCCTGCCCCGGCAAACATCTACGCAGTGGTGGCCCGGCCCGGCCCGGCCCTGCCCTGCCCGGCGGGGAAGGGAAAATCTGTTTCGCTTTCAGCTGCCGCTCTACGGGCAGCCGGCAGGATAGGCAGGCGGTGGCTTTGCTGCGTCGCCTCCATGCTCGTCTCGCGACGGAAAAAAACTGCAGCAAAAGATGGTAGAAAACTAGAGAAGTTTGTGGAATTCATACACGCACAGCCATAGCCCAACTTCTTTCTTGCGTATTAGATGCATTTTATTCAAGAGAAAAAATTCTCCAAGTATAAGGCATAAAAGGGTTGAACATTTAAAAATTTTCCAAATTTTCTAAGGTATTTGAAAAAAGTAAGAAGGCAATTTTCTGGGTTTGCGCGTCACTAACCGATCCGTGCACGGATCCGTGCAAGGATCCGTGCAAGGGCGCTCCTCGTGGAAATGACTTTTCTTTTCCTTTCCGCGTGACTGAGGCAACACCCCCTCCCCCCCCCTCCTCGTCGCGCCGTCCAAATCTGGAGAAATCAATCATTCACGACGCGCCAAACGAGACACCAGCCACCGCCGTCCCGCTCTACATCCGCGGCACGATCACTTGGGGGGGGGGGGGGAGGGGCAGACAGGCTGGGGAGAGCGCCAAATGATGTAAACAGAATAAAAGAGAAGCGTTTTTTCCCCGTCTCTTTCGAACTGAGGCATCAGCAGCATTCTCGCTTCTCTTTCTCTATGTTTTTAGTGGACTTTGAAAAGTAAATAGAGCAAAAATATCGAGTCGTGTTCATACCCCCTCCGCAGAGCGCCGCAGTTTGCCGGCACTAGCAGCTCTCTACTATAAGGTGATTCCCCGCGCAGCTGGCGCTGGTACGCCGCGCGGTGCCTTCGTTAGTGAGTTGGTAAGTCGCCCAGCCCAGGTGGGACGCGACGGGGGCAGACCAGACGGGGCCGCCGGTTCATAACGCTAAAAGTTTCCAATGTCGCATAATAATTTATTACGGTCCAGAGGAGCGCCGCGTCGCGCGCAGGGGCCAGGGCGAGCGGGAGTTCATGGCGCCGCCCGTATGGCGGCGGGAGAACGGGGGTTGTGAGCGGGGTAATTGGGGAGGGGGGAGGGGGGATATCAGGCATGCGTTTGGCCGCTTTCCCTGGAATAGGGTCCAGAGCAACTATATTTTTTCCCCGGAAAGTTCCTCGTTAAATTGGGCAAACACTTTTCAGTATGCTATTTTCCCACCCCTATCTACTTACGTTATGATGTTTGCAAACTGATAATAACGCAGTTGCCCTTTTCAACCGGGAACTTCCCGGAAAATTTTCTGCTGAGTCGCCGGAACTTTTCTCCCCTTCACTGAATCGTGGCAAATATAAATGTTAAGGGCGCTCTAGAAAAAGTTGCTGGCGCAAACGATTTGCTGAGGCAGAAAAAAAAAAGCTTGCATGAACCTCTTGCAAAATCTGCGTTACTGGGAGAGCGGCTGATTTTTTTTCTCCGTGTATTCCCGTTTCCCAAATTGGTCGGAGCCCTCGCTAGCGCGACCCGGTACCAGCGCAGCTCCCGCCCCGCTCCCCGCTCCCGCTCGTAGATTAGGTCGGTAGCGGAATACATCTCCCTCATATTTCAGCCCGGGTTTTTGTTGCGGGCAGGGCGCGGCGAGGCGAGGCGAGGGCCACAGGGCCACACAGCCCCACCTGGCCACCGCTGCACCAACCCCCGCGCTGCACAGACCCCCCCCCCTCCCCCCTCCTACTTCTTCCTCCACAAAGTCGTAAAATAGACGGCGTATAGCCATTTCACGGTGGAGTAAGGCCCCGTGCGCGAGGTCGGAGATGGTTGTTGGTGGGGGTGGGGGTCCTGTAAGTCCAACATTGTGCCGGAGCAGTGATATCCCTTGACAAAGACGCCGCGTGCACCAGTTCGTGTTTTCGCTGCTCTCCGTGAATATAAGCACGACGCACAAAAAATGCGCTCTTCACCCAAGCACAATAATAAGGGCCTCCATTTTTCAGAACACCCCATATAAGAGAAGCGTCGTCTGCTTTCGTGCATCGAGGCGCGCGGGCCCGTTATATGCAGAGTGCGCTGCGGGCGCGCGCATACGCACGCGGTAGAGCGGGGGGGGGGGGGGGGTTTACAGAGCGCACATCGGCCCCATTCGACTGGAGCACGCTCACCAGCGCCGCACAACCATTATTAACGCGGATGCTATTATTTTGTTGGTGGCCCCGAAACGGCGAGCGAACTGATACTCATTTAAGAGCGGACAGGGCGGGGCGGGGCGTGGCGTGGCGGGGCGGGGCGTGGCGGGGCGGGGCGTACATCCCCGCTGCAGTCTGCGGGCTCATTACCACGGTACGGAACAGACCGCGCAATGCTGTTGAATAGGGGAGTAGCGAGGGGTGGAAATCACAAAAGTACAACACAAGGGAAATTAACGAGAAACATTCCAGGGAGGGGACGAGAATGAGCAACTCGAAAACTAGAATTTCGCAATCGAAATTATGAAGTTAAACGATTTCCAAACCGCATATCATTCTTCCTGCTACTGTTTTATTACTGTTAAGTTTTTTATTTTATAACGATTTTGACAAACGTATAGTGTTTAGTGTCCAAACAAATTCTCGCAACGCAAAGAACTTCCTAAAGAGGGCAGTGAAAATTATTTGCGGCGTGTCGCCGTATTTAGTTAGCGCGCACGTTACACACACCTCCCACTTTATAGTGCTGTCCCGTGCTGTCCCGCCACACGAGCAGCTGCCATCCCATCAGCCGCGCCCCGCCCCGCCCCGCCCCGCCGCCGTGCGACTGCCATCCGGCCTGCTGGCGCCGCGCCATCAAAGTTTGGGGCGGTCACAGACATACTGCGAGTTTGAGCAGGGAGAGAGAGGAAAGGGGAAGAGAGAGGGAGAGACAGGGAGACAAGGAGAGAGAGGGGGGCTGTAATCTATGCACGTGGTGTACCCCACGACACGTGCCCCACCAGCCACCTGGACCTAGGGGGTCCGCACCACTCCTGTAATCCGGGTGAAATCCGTGAAATCCGTACGCGGATATTTTACTTGAAAATATTCAAAACCCAAACAAGACTGATTTAACAATTTCGCCACCGCGCCTTAAATATACGCAACGTAAATCGTAGCAGCCCTGTATAGAGGCTGCGATAATTTTAAAGTCCGGAAACGTGTTTAGAAACCAAAAGGCGCTAACGTCGCACACGTTCAGCTGTGTGGGTTTACATGTGTAAAACTGCCTGTACAACAAGTGAGTGAAATTTCTAGTAAAACTCAAACTCTCAGCTGGTTGAGCGCGCACATGGAGACGGGCCCGGCCCGGCCCGGCCCGGCCCCCTCCCCACGCACCTGGAGGCCCTGAGACTGGGGGAACACAACGTGGGGGCGACGGGGTAGATGTGACGCGCCAGTCGATAACCGCCACGCCTCGCCACGCCACTCCCCGCCCCGCCCGCTCCACCCGCCCCGCCCCTACGGGTTAACACGACCACTGCTGCCACTGCCTCCGCCCCGCGGTCGCTCCTCCGTCCGGACAAACCAGCCGCCCCGCCCCGCCCCGCCCCGCCCCACCCCGCTCCACCACACGCCTTTAAGCACATCGACAGCCTGTGCAGCATCTCAGGGGTCCTGAGCTTGAGCCACGAGGGTGACGGTGGCCGGAGGTGAGGTGGAGGTGGAACTGGAGGCCGCGGGGGCGGGGGCGGGGCCGGCGTTAGCCGCGGGGAACCATAAATCGCTTAGTCATGTCGGCGAGGGGCGGCGCTGGGGACCGTGTCGCGCCTTGCGTCCGGCTGGAAACTCCTACTGACACCATGTCTCGTCCGGCGCTGCTCACCCCGCCACGCCCCACCTCACCCCGCCGCACCTCACCCCGCCCCACCGCACCTCGCCCCAAACCTCACCCTGCCACTCCCTCGCTCGACTGAGGCGAGCCCGTTGGGTTGGCCCTCGATCGACTTTTCAGTTATTGGAAGTCGCGCCGCGCCAACATACCATAGCATGTGGTGGTACATATGCCATGGAGGGCCCTCCTCTCGCGCTGGCCTTGACAAGGGGCGAGCGGCGCGTGAGAGAGAGCGAGAGAGAGGGAGGGGGGACTGCTGTTCGTGTTTGACTTTAAGGGGCGGGAGATATCCGCCGATGCTACGGGCCGGAACGAGACGACGGGCTTAGTGGTAGTGTGTAGTGTGTCGACGGGGGAGGGAGAGAGGGAGTGAAGGAGAGAGGGAGGCAGAGAGAGAGAAAGAGGGCTCCCCCCACCCCCTTTTTTCCCCTTTGGACGGTATGACACGTTACACGTTACGTTTTCAATCCCCATCTCGAGCGATGTATCTGTGAAATGTAAACTTGCCCGGTATAGGAACAATTGATACACACACACACACACACACATCTGCATGCTCATGTCCATCATGCCGCCCACGGTGGCGCGGCGAACAGTGTGGCGGTGGAGCAGCGGCGCAGCTGTGCGCGTGGTGTCGCGCGGACGTAGGAACGCAAACGAAAGGGGAGTGGACCGAAAGAAGTCTACTCTCTCTCTCTCTCTCTCTCTCTCTCTCTCTCTCTCTCTCTCTCTCTCTCTCTCTCGACGACACAGAGGAGAACACGAGAGCCATTGCTATAAAAAAAGGCGCAGCAGGTTGAGTTCGCCCCGGGGGGAGACGGGGACCTGCCTGCCAGCCCGCCAGCAGAGTTTGAAATCTGATCTGGCGGTTGCGGCGGGGCGGGGCGGGGCGCGGCGGGGCGGGGCGCGGCGGGGCGGGACAGCCCGCGGTGACGGCTCCCACCACCATATGCAGGAGGGGGCAGGGGCGGGGCGGGGCGGGGCGGGGCGGCGTTACCACACACCACACCAACCCTCACGGCCGCTCCGCTCAGCAACTCGACACACGCGCAGCTCTAGCGCGCTGACAGCCTGCAGGCGGCACGGGGCAAGCAACGCAGCACATGTCAGATGAAACCGCGCCTTGTCTCCTCCCCTATCTCACTCTGTCTCTCTCTCTCTCCCTCTCCCTGTTCGCCACGGGGCGCCGCGCGGCCGTAAGTGTGGCACCGCTAGATAAAAGGAGAGATAAAAGAAGGAAAAGGAAAGGAGAGTATACGAGAAGGGGTCGAGAGCGAAGAGGCGGAGGAGAGGGGGAGAGGGGCGTTCTTGGCGTCGGTAGAGGTGGACCCCGCCCCGCCACGCCAAGCCCCACCCCGCCCCGCCCCATCAGCGACCGGTCCGGTCCGCCACGCCAAAGGCCTGGGCTGACAGCGGCGGGCGCCCGGGGGGTAGGCCACCCGAACACACGCGCGCACAGCGGGACTGCTGCACTCCCGACGACAGGCGCTCCGCCCCGCCAGGGCACGCCACGCCCCGCCACGCCCCGCCACGCCCCGCCACGCTCAGCATGAGCAGGGGGAGGGAGGGCGGGACGGGCGGGGTGTTTATAGGCGAGGTGTAGCGCATTTCGGAATGCGGGCGACGTCATACGGTCGTACGCTGCACAGATATCACACTCCTCCGTCTCCGCGCATCCCCACCCCGCCCACCCCGCCCCGTCCCGTCCGTCGGGAGGAAGTCTCACCCATCATCTCACAGCCTCGTCCCTCAACCCTCTTCCCCATTTATGGCGCCCATTTCCGCCCCTCTCTCCCTCCCTCCGCTCGACTCGTCGCCATATAATGCTGTGCCCCTTTGCTATGCTCTCCAAACAAAAACGAGAAACAAATACACCACAAAAGGGATACTTTCGGGGAATAAGGGGGAGGGGGGGTAGCAAAGGAAAATCAATGAATCAAAAACCCTGACATTGTTTGGCGGCCGCACGCGGGCTCAACGGCAGTCGATACGGGATTAATTCATAAATGGACTCTTGTTTCATGACGGGCGGGCGGAACGCACCTCATAGGCGCGGTACCATGACAAAAGCACACGCACACTGTGAGAAAAACAAACTAACTGAATATCAAGTCGTTTCAAAAAAGAAAAAACTGTGTTCCCGGAGACATAGTCGACTAAATGACTACATCGCAGCGATAAAAATTTTGTTTTACAATGACAAAGTGTTTGAAAGCTTTGAATTTATAGTCCGTTATAGTCCTTAAACGTTTTTCTGGGACCATGCGGGGAGGGGGTCATAACATGAAAACTGAAAGCTAACACAAAGTTGTTCCCCGCGGCGCAGATATAAGGGGGCGATGGGAGGGGGGGGGGGGGCGGC
This sequence comes from Frankliniella intonsa, assembly GCA_033675135.1. Lineage (NCBI taxonomy): Eukaryota > Metazoa > Arthropoda > Insecta > Thysanoptera > Thripidae > Frankliniella > Frankliniella intonsa. Next base: position 8,731,211 of record CM066248.1, read on the forward strand.
CTGGCTCCTTCCTTGATGCTCGCAGACACTCGACCTTGCACTCGACACCCACTCCTCACTTTGTGCCGCTCCCATGGGGCGGGAGGGGGGGGGGAAGAGGGGAGGGGGGAGGGGTGTTCTCATTCACTTAGCCAGCCCGGCCGCCCGTCGGCGAGAATCTTCTCCGAGGATCTTGCCGTCCGCTCGCCCCCCCCCCCCCCCCCGCCCCCGGGCACTGACGCAGCGGGGCGCGGCGGGGCACAATACAAAATATCGCACGGAGCGTCCGGCCCGGTCCCTCCAGCTATAAATCGCCCCCTTGCCTCGCAGAGCTAATTTGCCGAACTCTGCGCCAAGACGGCGATATGGACACACGAGGGATCAGGGAGGGGAGGGGGTGGGTCTTAAACAAACTCAAGAGAATGGATTAAATTTATCGGGGCAAATTCGGTGCAAATAGCAGCCATCCCAGCGGCAACTGGCTCATTTGACAAACTGAATTAAATGCCTTGACGTCACCGTCCAGCGACAGACGCATGCGTCATCACGGAGTTTACAGCAGTGAGGCGCAATCGATTTCCACTGATATCGCTCTCCCCAGGAATAAGAGAATTGCAAATTTACAGCTCGTCGGTGGAGGAACTTTCCAACGGCGCCAAATAATACGCATGCAGAGAATTATTGTGTTCTGTCGTCACTCACCTCCTTCTTGACATTGTCGATGAGCTTTTTCTTGAAGTTCTTGTCTGCAACAGAGAAGGGAAAAAAAGGGCGGTTGGTTTATTCAGCAGAGGCAAAGTCACAACAACAAATTGTTAAGACGCGCGTAGAATACTAAGCGGCAGCAGGCGAGAGTCGCGGGGCTGGGCTGCGCCCCAGAACGAAATATAATGGGGAAGGAGCGGAGCAGCCCGGTAGTGTCGCTCAAGTTGCTGAAATACGACTCGACGCACACAACTTTTATACCCCCCCCCCCTCTCCTCAAGGTTCTCCTCTAACACCCCCCAACCGAGAAAGGAGTTGTGCGCCACAAAGAGCCGCGAGGACGTATCCCGTAAAGAACTTTCTCTAATCTACTCAGATTTTCGTTTTGTTTCAGACAGAGAGAGAGAGAGAGAGAGAGAGAGAGAGAGAGAGAGAGAGAGAGAGAGAGAGAGAGAGAGATGCTGAATACAGACTGCCACCGCGCGCGCTCATTTGCTGTTAAACTTTTTAAACGCCTGGCGCCTCCCGGCTCGGCGCGGCGCCGGCGGAAAAAAAAATGAGATCTAACGACGCCAGAAATCAAATCGGAAGCTGCGCGGCGCGGCGCGGCGGTGAGACTGCTGCTAGTCTCGCCGCGGGGCTCTGAGCAGTGTCACTTCGCACTGCCTTGTTCAACGGGTGGGTGGCACGACGTCGTTTTGTGTCAGATCGACGCAGATATTGACATCGTCAGCGGGATAAATTTCCATCATACATAAGACGTTTCGAGGCGGAGTCCCGCGTTCAAAAATCAGCTCGCGCTGAGTCCCGAAAAAAAAAATTAACTGTATTTCGTAACAATTAATTATTTTTCCACAACACAATTGCACGGGGATATATATTTGCAAAAAAAAAAATTGCGGGAGTGAATAAAATTGTTAGCCGGAGGAAGGCGGTGGCTGCTCTCTGCTCGAGTCCCTGTCCTGTTCCTGTCCTGGGAGGGCGCAGGGCAGGCGCTGGGCAGAGGGGAATGAGATTATATCCACCAGCTCTGGCGACACGGCGGTCCAGTCACCAGGAGGAGGGGGTGAAGGGGGGGGGGTAGGGGTGGGAGAAGGGAAGAGGGGTAGCAGGGATGAGAAGCAGGGCCTCATCGGAATCGCGATGGCGCCCTAGGGATTTGCGCGAGTCGGCGACGAAGAGAGCGAGAGAGAGTGAGGGCATTAGAGAGAGAGAGAGAGAGAGAGAGAGAGAGAGAGAGAGAGAGAGAGAGAGAGAGAGAGAGAGAGAGAGAGAGAGAGAGAGAGAGAGTAGATCTCTTTCAGTTCACTCAGATGGGAGGCAGTGGTGGAAAGGGGAAATGGTAGAGGAAGGAGGGCTGGGCGAGAGGGGTAGGGGTAGGGAGGCCCACGGGGGAGGGGGGCTAGGTGCCTTAGGGGGGGGGGGAGCCTTGTAATCAGGGGGTGCGGCCGACCTGCCCTGCCCCTACCGCGCGCGTGCCACGTCGGCCCCCATTTCCCTTCCACCGTACGGACGACTACTCGCTAAAGGCCCCCCAGCCCAGCCCCACCCCTATACCATTACACCTCTCCTACGCGCGCTCTCTCTCCCTCCCTCTCTCTCCTCTCCCTCTGGGCCTAGTGAGCCGTTACGTTACAGCGGACCATCCATCAGGCGGCGCGGAGGCGGGGCACTGCGGGGTGCGGCGGGGCGGGGCGGGGTGCGGCGCGGCTGGACGTCCAACGTCCACGACGAGATGGGGCGGGGGGGGGGGATTAAATTCTTAGCACCCAAATTTTCGTGACGTCATCTGTACAGGGTCTGGAACTACTGCAGGCAGGGATCTGTTATCGCGGGCCCCGCGGGGAGATGAACAAGAACAAGAAGGAGTGAACTTCCCTCCCGCCCGGCTGGGGGCGGCGGTGGCGGCGCCTGCCTGGACCACGGGAGGAATTCCATTATCCCACTGTGCCGTGCCGTGCAGGGCAGGGGGAGATAGAAGAAATGCTAACGATTTGGAGCCCAGGCGCGCCGGGAATGGTCGGCATGGGTAGGGGAAGTGGGAGTGAGAGTGAGAGAGAGGGAAAAAGGGTAGTAAGAGGGGAGAGAGAGAGCGCACGGTGCGTCTACTCCTGCTGGGCGTGGCGCTACGGGGAGGTTTTCATGAGAGAGGGAGAGACTAAGGGACTGTGGGCTGTGCTGAGATACAGTACTCGCTACTCCAGCGCGCCTCCTGGGGCGGCGCTGCGCCAAGCAGACCAGCTCCCAGCTCTCCCTTCGGAAACAAAGTTGTGTCGAGGAGCGTGCCGTGGGAGAGGGAGAAGGGAGAGAGGGAGAGAGGGAGAGAGGGAGAGAGGGAGAGAAGGAGAGGAGGAGAGAGGGCGTCTGAGTGAAGGGAAACAGCGAGCTTTTATGTCCGGAATTGTCCTGCCCAAAGTGTGTGACTTGGTGCGTGTGATGGAAGAAAGAGAGAGGGTAGGAGAGAGAGCGAGTGAGAGAGATTGTACGTGTTTGTGTTTGTGAGTGTGTAAGTAAGAGTGAGAGGGCGTCGCCAGACCGCCGCGCCGACCACAGCCCGAGAGCTGCCGCCACATCCGCAGGCCCTGTGATAAGCCGGGCGGAGAGAGAGAGGGAGAGGAGAGGGAGAGGGAGAGGAGAGGGAGAGAGAGGGAGGGGGGCAATCTCGCAAGCGGTCGAGCCTACGACGCGGAAGTTCCGTCCGCGCCGCGCCCCGCCCCTCCACGCCACGTCCTCCCATCATTACGTCTCTCGTCGCGACGGTGGTGTCGCTGTCAGCGGTGCTACAAAGGGCAGGTTTCCCATCTTGTAGTAAAAAAAAAAAAAAAACAGCCCGAGCAATGCCATTTGTAAAAATTTATTCGCGACGACTTTGGGGACCACGCAGTAGAGTAACCCGCATGCGTGTTTTGTATCCGGTACGGTGGGCATGTACGACAGCATTTATTGTTAACAGTGTACCAGCACCTGCCCGCTTGGCAGCCCTGGACGCCTAACAGGTGGACTGATGCACGCCACGCAGGGCAGTGCTGCGGGTCTGCCTACCCGCTTCGCCGTGTTTTGCCAACTTATTGCCTACACTTTTCTGGCAACACTGTTTGCATATTCTACAGGGGCCGACCGGCTCACCTCGTCCGGGCACGAGCCCGAGGCCCGGCCCCGGCCCCGGCCCCGGCCCCGCACCTGAGCGGCTAGACGGCCCCGGCGGCCGCGCTGCCATCGGCGTAGTCATGGAAACGCCACGAGCGGGCGGGCCGTCCGAGCACAGCTGGCCGAGCAGTACCAGTTCCCGCGGACGCTACACCGACGCCCTCAGCCTCTACAGGCGTCGCCGACGACGCCCATGGATGCGACGACGTCCGTCGAGCCGACGGCGCCGCCGGCGGTCGCCACGGAGAGCGCGGGCGCCCGATCAGGAGGTGCGCGCTCTGCCCCGTCCCAGCCCCACGCGGCGTGTACCTCCAGTGGGGAAGGACCGGCACTGTAGCTTACGGGGAAATTTCACCTTGATCACTGTAAGCTACAGTCAGGGTGCAGCAATGTAACTTACAGTAAAATTCACCGTAGCTTTAAGTGAAAATTTACCGTAGCTTACGATGATATTCACCGTAAGCATTCCGTTATGATGGCTCACGGGGTGGCCTGCCGAGCGGGCGACACGAGCGTGAGCCGGGGCGAGCAACAGCCTTGACCGTGGTCCTGTCGAGCTCGCGGAGGAGCGTGGCGGCGAGGGAAGACACGGCACGGGGCGGGACGGGGCGGGGGGCGGCTGCCTTGCGCACAGTACTTCCGCCCCGTGGAGCGCGGCGCGGAGGACTCGGGCGCGACAAGGAAGGGCCTTCCCTCGGGTGAAGCGCCGCCTGCGGCCCGGCACGTAGCGACAGCCCCCCGCCCCGCCCCGCCCCGCCCCGCCACTCGACGCCATACGGACGGCGTGCAGCCATGTGCCGTGTGATTAAGGCCTACCTAGGGCCTAGGGGGTGGGGCGGGGCGGGGGCGCGGGACAGCGCGGCACCATATTGCAGTGGGCCGCAGCTGCGGCCCCGGCCCGCCAGGCCCGCCCCGCGCGCAGGCCTGTGCTGGCCGACGACGCTTACCTGGTGACGAGTTGTCGCCCATGGTGGCGGCGCGGGGAGCCCGGCCCGGCGGGTAGGGCGCGGGGTGCGGGGGACGGCGGCGCTGGCCTCGTCGATGGCCTAGGCCATGTCCTGCAGCCTGCTGCTCTTGCTGGCCTGCTGGCCCACAGTTTATCGCCTGCAGTCGCTCTGTGTGCTCAGCGCGCGGGCCGACCGCATCCCTGCCCTGGTCGAGCGACACTGGCGGTGCGACCAGGCTGCGGGCCAGGCGGGCCAGGCCTACGGGGGCCTCGAGCAGCAGCGGGGTGGGGTGGGGCGGGGCGGGCGGGGCGGTCAGAACGCCTCCCCCTCCCCGCGGCGCATGCGCCCTCCCCGCCCCTAGGGTTCCTCCCTTCTAGCGCCCCCCCGACAACTCCAAACTAACCCCCGCGCCCCGCCCCACGCCGCCACCCCCGAGCCCTTCGGTCGCGGCGAGGACGGCCGCACCCCCTCCCGCTCGGGCCGAACGTCTAACCTCCTCGCCCTCGTCCTCGGCGTGCGCGAGGTGGGACAAGGACAAGGCGCTGCCATGCCGTCCGAGGCGGGGCGGGCGTGTACACCTGGCAATGCACCGAGGAGGCGGCACTATTACCGCCAGGTGCAACTAGGCTGGCATGGCATGCGGGTCCGCCCCGCCCCGCCCCGCCCCGCGTGTCGCCCTTGCGTACACACGCTCTCGCTCAGCGCGGTCGATAGGCTCCGCAACACATGGCCCGCCCCGCTCCGCCCCGCTTCGTAAAGAAACGGTCCCACGCCCCTCGCAGCGGGTGGGGCGGGGCGGGGCGGGGCGGGGAGTCCTCCACGGGAATGGCACTAGGGTCCGCACGGGTCGCGGCGCGGCGCGGCGCGGCGCGGCTCGCGAGCTGGCCTTGGCCTCCACGGAGCCGCAGCCGGGGCCGGGGTCCGTGACATTTCCTGAGCAGCGCCTGGGGCAGTCCCGGTGTCGGCAGCACTAGGCTCTGCTCAGCGGGCAGCCCTAGCCCCAGCCCGTGAGTGAGCGCGACCGCGACAGCGAACCGGGGAACTACGCGACTGACGTGAGAACATTGGACAAAAATTGTTTGTTTCTCAATTTATTGATCGGGGGTTGACAGCTCCAGTATGGTGGAGTTCTGTTCGGACGATGCAACAATTACCTTGCCATCATGCCGCCAATGCAAGTGCTGGGCTTGGAACAGCATTCTAGAGACAGGAGTGCAAACAGACACGCTACTTAAACTTCGATCATTGGCATTCCACAAGATGATACAATCCTGGCTATCCACTATGGCCATTGTATTTTTGACAGGGTCCCAATGAAAATCTGAAATGTTCAATAGTTTTAATACAACCAGTACAGCAAACACATTCAACTTATACTGAAAAGAAATCATACCTGCCACTGGATGATTGGTCACAATGATGCAACACAATTTAAATGAATCGGCACAACTCCAAACCCAAATTACAGCTGGAGCTTGAGCAACACAGGATGCTAGAAAACGCCCACCACTGCTCCAAGTTACTTTTGAACTTTTCAATTTTCCCAATTTTGACAAAAAGGATATGCTAACTGGTCTTTCCTTTACCTTCATAACTGAAAATAATGAAAACCATTAATCAAGGAAAAATTGTAAGCTATGAATAAAAATTAAGAAAAGCAGCAATTTTCTAGAGAATACCAACAGCTAGGGTTCTTAAGGTCATCTCCAAGAGCCTCCTGGTACACCTCACAATTTACATCACTAACAGAGGTATGATGAGCTAATTCCAATTCTTCACACCAAGCAATGCAATTGACAATATAAATCTGAAAGTAACAAAGATTCAGGATTTTCTAATTGTTATTAATTGTTTATAACAATGAAGTTCTGAGAATAAAATTTGCACATACTTTACTGTTAAGTCCAACAATTGCCAAAAACTGAGATGATGGAGAGAATACTATTCCACAAACACCTGCCCAAAACTTGTCCGGAGACTGCCATTTGCCTAAAATGGAGCCAGAACGAGCACAAAGGAAGAGGACAGGGTCGGAAGGATCACTCGGCCAAACAGCAATCATGTTACTGTTAGGACTCCAAGCCAATCCATTAATTCTTTTAACACCTTTGCAGTTGAGTACCTATTCAGGAAAGTAGAATATGATGAATTAAACACTAGTCAAATCATGGTCAAATGAATCAATTGTTTAAAATACTCACTGTCTCTTTCCTCCAAGAGATGGATGAGTAAAGTGTTATGTCATCTCCACTCTCTTTGATGTTGTTTAGCAACGAGCCTGATTCTGGTTTTGGCTCCACAACATTTTTGATTCCGCAAGAAACCACCGCAACATGTTTTCCATTTGGACTAAGAGCAGCACTTGGTTTGGCCCAAGGTTGAACACCATAAATATATTCTACCGTTTCACCATACTGAACGTTAATTTTCCATACAGCAATGCGGAACTACGAAACAAGAAAAAAGTTAACAATCTGCTGTAAAGAAAAGTTGATGCTAAGATAGAGGGAAAAATAAACTCACCAAGAGAGGTTCTAAAAATAGTACTGTCCGACTGTCAGAAGCCCATGCAATTTCGCTCAAGTGTCCAAGGGGCTGTCTAAGTACTGCTACATTTGAGCCACTAGTCACGCTAAAAATTCTGATAGTGTATGTTTCCTGACAGAGTAACAGAGCGGAATCACCCGACCATTTAGCTACCTGGAATCGAAAAACATTTTAATTATTTTTTTCAGGGCAGGACAGTTTTTACAATGATGATGGTGAACACCCAACTAACCTTGATGATGTCGGTACAATCAAATTTAAATGCTTTAAGCAAAGTGTCAGCATATCTCACTTCAACACAGTCCGCACATAGGCAAGCTAAAAACTTTCCATTCGGGGAAAAAACAGCACATTTTCCATCGAACAATTCTGTGAATTCCATTTCTGCGGCTTGATTGTTTACATGAAGTTTGATTCAAATCAGGACTTAACTCAACAGGTATGGCAAACTTGTGGGTACGAAAAACAGCTGATGGTTATGAACGGTGAGTTTTTCATTCAAACTTCAAATCGCACGTGGTAAATAGACGACAGGACAAAAATATTAGAAAAAAATGGGCTCTCTAGACGAATTTCTTCAGTTTTTGACTCCAGAAACTCGGTTAGATCTAAAGGTTCTCGCTGTAGAACAAGTTTTAGGTATTTGACTAACTAATTGTGATGGAATATCGATTATTATTGTATTATAACCTGCAAGTAGCATGTGAACTACGTTGTTTACAACTACGCACATTTTTCAAAACCGTTTTTCTTTCTATGTAGGCATGACAGGGAAAGAAGAGGGTCGAGCGTTGATGTGTCAAAACTTGAAAATATTGCAGCATCTAATTAAATTATGTACCGATAAAGTACCTGGAGTTGCTAGAGATTCCTGTCTTGCACTTGTTAACTTATCGGGAGATGAAGATGGGGCTGTAGCACTACTTTCTGAAGAAGTATTTATCAATAAATTCTATTTTCTCGTACAGAATATCGACCTGTAAAAAATTTGAGGTACTTTATATTAAAATTTTTATCTGGTTTTCAGCATGGCATTTCACAAAGTCAAGGGTTTGTTAGACAGATGGTAGAACTCGCTCTTGATCCTCAGAGCCCCCTTGCAGATCCCGCCTTGATGGTCTTATCAAATATAACGAGACCATCCCAACTAACAAGCCAGATTTTATCATTAATTGTTGGTGATGATAGAAAAGACAGTTATGATGAGAGCAAAGTGTTTGAATTACTAGAACGTTTTATGACAGCTCTCACATCTACAAAGTATAATTCTACAGGTGCTAATTTGCATTATCTAGGACCTCTTCTGAGTAATCTCAGTCAGGTGCCAGTTGTAAGACGGCATGTATCATCTTTATTGTTCACCCTATGTGTAATAGTTTGATTGTACATATTAAATATTTTTTCTTCCTTTTCTTTCCTTAAGGTTTATTCTGGATCATGAGAAAAAAGTGATTCATCGATTGATTCCCTTTACCGAATACAAGGATTCACTTGTGCGTCGAGGTGGTATCGTTGGATGTTTGAGGAATTGTTGTTTTGACATAGGTAGTTACTGATCCCTAATATTAAGATATTTTAATTGTATAAAGCCTGGATTGAATGAAAACTTCATTTTTTTTTACAGATGAACATGACTGGCTTCTTGGGCCAGATGTTGATATTCTGCCTCACCTGTTACTGCCTTTGGCTGGACCAGAGGAGTTTGATGATGAAGATAACAGTAAACTTCCAGTCGATCTACAATGGCTTCCTGAAGATAAGACTAGGGAAAGCGATCCTGATATCCGAAGAATGCTGCTTGAGGCATTAGAGCAATTATGTGCAACGAAACTTCATAGAGAATACATGAGGGAACACAATGTTTATATAATACTAAGAGAACTTCACAAATGGGAAAAAGACCGACAAGTACTGCTTGCATGCGAAAACTTAGTAGACCTTCTAATCAGGTAATTTCTTGTCAAACTGTTAATTTCTGCCTGCCACTTAAAAATTAAATGGTTTCTTTCTTTTTTTTTTTTAATTTGTAGGAAAGAAGAGGAAATAGGAGAAGACAACTTGCGCACTGTTGAAGTTCCGGAGGACCTAGTCACAAAGTTTGAGAAGATGGACAGAGAGTTTTTGGAGGACAAATAATTGTTTTCAATGTTGTCTTTTTTTAAATTTCTAAACTGAAGAAAAATATAATAACAGTACCTGTACATGTAATCTTGGCACTATTTTACACCATGGGTGGTTCGGGCTTTCGAGTTTCAAGCCCTCCCTCCCTCCCCTTTTCTCCCACTCCTCTCAAGTTTCCACTCCTCCTCCCCCCCCCCCTCCCCTTATGCAAGGCTTCAGTGCATCCTTATCCCTAGCAGAGCGTAGCGCCGAAAGTGCCTGCCCTGTCAAAGTGAATCACTTTCTCTAGTGTTCAGTGACCGAAAGTAATTTCGGTTTTTCGAGGCTTGTAATGGCCCGAAATGGTTTGTACTAGCAATTTGAAGCGAATGCAAGTAGTGTTGTTTTTATTCTTCTGGACTTGAATCAGAAAGTGCTCCTTCGATCAGCTGTATCGCTAGCGGTGACTGAGCTATATTTACAACAACTAGAACAAAAGTTTTGGCAGGATGGTTTAATTTATTCTCCCATCAAATCTTCTCAAACCTGCTTTTTCTATATAGGGTTATTTTATATCTATGATGCGCTTTTCATTCTCGTCGATTCACATAAATTTCCCTAGTGTCCTTAGTTTTGAGGATCATAACCTGACCTGTCAAGAGACGACTATAACCGTCTTTACCATCTTTGGATTGAAACCTGTTGTACTAATGCTGCTTTTAATGTGTGTGTTGTATTAGGTACTAAAATGGAATTTGATGCTGATCGTTGGCTGGAATCTTCAGGAAAACCTCCACCTCCAGGACCATATCGTCAGTATTGAAAGTAGTTGCTGACCTTTTCCGTTATTAATCATTACTAATTTTACATTGCTTTGCTTTTTCAGTTGTCTTAGAAGAAAATATTTTGAAAGATTTGTATAACAGTTTCTATAGTGAACCTAAGAATATATTGGCCCAGAATGTTTGTACCAGACATGACCCCCTAGAACTAGCCATTAGTAGAAGGAGAATGTCAGAGATGAATAACGTTTTCACTCACAAGGTATGTTGCATGTAACATTATTTACACATTTGTCCATTCAGCAAACCGCATTCCAAATTTTGCAATATCATACTTTGTGTTTCAGATTGAAGTGGAGGGCAAACCTGTTACAAACCAGAAAAATAGTGGTCAGTGCTGGTTATATGCCTGCTTAAACACAATTCGTATCCCTTTCATGAATGCCTTCAATCTCTCAGAGTTTGAATTCTCACAAGCACATCTGTTTTTCTGGGATAAGGTAAAAAAAAAACAGAAAAAAAAAACTATTTTTATACTGGTCTTTTTTTTCTTTCTTGTTTTTGTTTTTGTTTTTGTTCTCAATATTAATTATTAATACTTGATTAAAAAAAAAAAATAGGTGGAGAGGGCCAATCATTTCCTCCATAGCATTATTGCCACTGCTGGGCATGCTATTGATGACCGAACTGTGTGCTTCCTCTTAGCTGTGAGTGTCAAGCTACTGCAGTGATATACATTTTAAATGTTGAACTTCTGACTACATTTTAAAATCTAATTCTCAGGATCCCATAAATGATGGAGGCCAGTGGGACATGATGGTCAACCTTATTGCCAAGTACGGTCTTATACCAAAAAAATGTTTCCCCGAAAGTTTCAGCTCTGAGTGTACTGTTCGAATGAACAATATTTTAAAGAGCAAGGTGAGACCTTAGCCAATTAAGTCCTCATTAAACTATGCTTGAATAAAAATGAAATTTATTTATTGTATTTATTCCAGCTAAGAGAATATGCTCATGAAATTAGATCTGCTGTCTCAAAGGGTGCAGACAAACCAGCCCTTCAGCAGTTGGTTCATAGGCAGATGGGAACAATATTCCGTATCATTGGTATCTGTCTTGGTGTACCACCTACAACTTTTACATGGGAGTATTACCACAACAAAAACAACTATGCCTCTATTGGACCAATTACTCCCCTCGAGTTTTATGAACAGCATGTCCGTCCACTTTTTGATGTGAAAGAAAAGGTAACTTTCTCAGGTCTAATTTGGACTAACTGAATAATTTTGAGTTCAAAATTTCAACATTTCTACTTTGCCATTCTTTGTAGGTTTGTTTAGTAACAGATCCCAGAGAAACAAGTCCATATAATAATGTGTATAATGTTCAATTTTTGAACAATGTGGTTGGTGGGAAACCTGTTCTGTACAACAATCAGCCAATTGAAGTTCTTGAGCAGGTGGTGGCTGAAAGTATCAAGCAGGGAGAAGCTGTGTGGTTTGGTTGTGAAGTTTTAAAAAGATTTGCTCTCAAGTTAGGTGTCAGTGATTTAGATGTGTGAGTATATTCTAGCTTTCTTTTTCTATTGTATGTAATGTATTATACAAATACGTATGTACTTACTTAGTCCTCTTGTTCCTCTAGGCACGACTATGAAGTGCTTTTTGGAACTGATGTTTCTCTACCTCTTACAAGAGAGGAACGCCTCTTGTACCATGACTCTGCTATGACTCATGCTATGGTCTTCACAGGAGTTTCTCTTGATGTAAGTGAAGTTATAAATTCCTCTCATTCCTCAAACATTCTTTGAATAATTGCATTTTATAATGCATATGATTTCTTTCTTTACAGGGTAATGGTCGGCCAACAAAATGGAGGGTGCAGAATTCATGGGGAGAGGACCGTTGTGACAAAGGATACATAACTATGAGTGCAGAATGGTTCCGGCAATATGTGTTTGAGGTAACTGTTGACAAAAAATACCTTTCAGCAGACATTTTAGCTGTATTCGAGAAAACTCCCATAGTGTTACCCCCCTGGGATCCAATGGGTGTGCTCACTCAGGAAAAAAATGAATGAATACTTTAGTACTGTCTCTATTACTTAAAAAGATCTGAGAGTCTGGAAAAAAGCAAATAATTTTAATTTCTGAAGTAAGCTCAACATGTACATCACCTTTTTCTTTTCTTTAACAAAAGACAAAACTCTTGACCTATGTCTTCATTTGATCTGTAATTTTTGTCAAGTAAGTTCTGATTCAAGAAAGTAGCATCTATGAAAACTTCTACCATTCAAGATACTTCTGTACAGAAACCTCTGAAACTCAATTCTTTTATGTATATTTATATCAATTGTTTTATTATTTTTTACTAAATATATTGACCATGATATTAAATAAATAGTTTTATGTGATGAAATGAATAACAAGACCTGCAATCGATTAATTAAATTATCAAGTTGGTATAGACTTATTGTGTCAGGTCATGTGATACAAACCTCTGATTATTTTAATTTAAGAAGATATCCAGTGTATTTGTTGATTTGATCATGAAGATAATTTAATATATTAAGTGTAACATTAACATCAATTGTGGCAGGAACTCCACCCTATCAATAGGAGCAGATGTATTGTAACGGAGAATCTATCTTTGCAGTGCAAAGGTTATTGTAAATTTATTAACTGCACCATTAAATTGATTTGAACTTCAGCCCCTGCATTACATTTTTCTTCAAATTTTGATAGGATAAAATTTTTATGATCTCTTCTCTTTCTTTTTCATTAGAGATTTACTTATCTCTCTCCTCTGCTGACTAATTTTGCTCCTAGGATCATGAATTTCGTACCAATCATCATCCTTGGTGTTAGCGTCCTTAGCAAGAGTGGGTGTGTCTGACTTAAAGTTGAGTTTGTGAGCCATCCTACAGTTAGAAAAAATTTGTAAAAGTGAAACCATGACAAAAGTAAGTAACAAAAAAAAAGCAGTGAACAATACCCACCATTTATCACTAGTATCATCTTCATCACTAGGAATTTCCTCTGGTGCCTCTTCGCCCTCTGCTTCATTTTTCTCTTTAGCAGCTTGAAGTTTTTGCCTAAATTTATCAAGAAGTCCTAAAGTAAAACTCTCTCTAGAAGCTCCTGCAGAAATTAGTTTGAAAAAAAATTAATTGTTTGCAGACAATACAATTTTGCAATACCTTCACAATTTTACCTACCCTTTTTGGGAAAGTTAGTCTTTGCTTTGAACTTTTTCATTTCCTCCTCATGAGCAACATAAAGGGGATTATCATCCGGCTTACTTTTTGACTTGGCTGAAGATTTCTCTTTGGCTGGTTCTTGTTCAAGTTTTGCTTTCTTTTTATCGTCTTTGTAGCTTTTCTTCAAATCATCTATTTCTTTCCTAATATTTTCCCTGTTAGGAAATTACAAGAAATAAGTAAAAGCAGTTCAAGCCGACAAAATATCACAGATAAAGGGCAGTAACCTTACACTTTTCTTTTCCTTTCCTCTCTTTTTTCTTTAGCCAGGGAGAATTCCTCTTCGCTATCGCTGGATTCATTTTTCTTGCTAGATGATTGGCTATTCAATTTTTTTAATTTGCTCTTAATAGATTCTACTTGTTGCCTGTTAATGAGAATGCCTTTTAGAATGCTTTTTAATTAGACTTTTGGAGAAGAGGGAAGAAAACTAACTTACTGTTTCTCAGCCCCATCACTGTCTTCTGAGTCAGAGCTTTGTTGATCACCACTTAAGGCATCAGAATCTGAATCATCTTTCTTAACTGTTTCTACTGCCGGAACAGAACTTAAATTGGGATCATCTAAAACATCATGAGTTGATTTACCCTTCCCACTCAATTTTTCATTCACACTATTGACTTGTTCTTCATCCTCTTCAGCTTCCTCTCCAAATGACAAAAGTTTGAAATTTTTAACGCCCGCCTGCTTTTCTTTCTTTTTACTTTGCTTCTTTTCCTATATAAAAAACAGCAAACGGTTTATCCCTGTATCTTTGGTAAGGATAAAATTTCATATCTTAGAGGAAATTTACATAGCATTGTTTACCTTTTGTTTAGGAAGGACTCTTGGTACAATGTCAGGAAAAGGATTATACAGAACCTCTGCTCCTAAAACCTTGGGGGGATATTGCGGACGATCATCATGATCCACAAGAGCATCATCTAGTTTCATCATGTTAAATACCGTTTCTCCAGTGACCTAGAGGATAAAAAGGTGCCCAAACTGTTAGTAGCCAGCCCTAGAAAGTAGACTACACATTATTAGTGAGAAACTATAATCTTACCTTTCCAAAAATAGTGTGTTTGTTTTGAAGCTCAGGTGTTGCACCAAGGGTGAAAAAAAATTGAGATGCATTGTCATCTTTTCCTGCGTTTGCCATAGCAAGTAAACCTCTCCGGATAAATCGCAGTCTTGTGTGGAACTCATCTTTAAATGGTTGTCCATAGATGGATTCACCTCCTAAAGAGAAAAAAATGATAGGGTGAGGAGTTATTTTCTCTAATGAATTGCATTATATTAAGAATATTAATCTGACCTGTGCCTGTTCCAGTAGGGTCCCCTCCTTGTGCAATAAAGCCTTTGACAATTCGATGAAATATTGTGCCATCATAGTATCCCTCCATGCAAAGCTGTATAAAATTTTTGCACGCTTTGGGGGTTTCTTTCGACCATAATTCAATATCGATGTCACCGACAGAAGTTTTCAGTAAAACCTAGAATACCGCAAAGACTCAAAATCTTCATAGAACTCCCAAAAGCAGTAGGGTTAGGTCTTCATGATATTTGTAATTTTCGTACCTTGCCTGAGGTGGGAGGCTCTTGAATATAGATATTACTCATGGCTGTTGATTTTCGGACTTACGTAGAAAAATGGTGGCTAGTTTGAGCAAAAACTTGGAGGTTTAACGTCAAATGTAGAAAGCAGAAAGCGTTGTTTATGTTTTCATTCTCTCGATGGCTAGATTTGACTCCGTACCAGAGTTGTGAACGTGCCGTAAAGCGCAGAGGAACTTCAAGTATGAAAAATTCGCCACTCAAAGAAATGCATACAAGCATATAGTGGAACTGCACACAAGTTCAAAATTATTGTCAATCTCTTAACAGTCTTTGAGAGAGGGAAAAACCACCAGTCTCCAAAAAACACTAAGTTTTTGATCACGGCAATGAATGGCTTATTACTTTTAAAAATCCTGACACAAAAATAAATTTCAAAATGGGGCAATGGTACATATACTCCAGTCACTTCACAGTTCTTACCACAAAAACCGTAGAAATGATTCATTCTTCGTTAAAAATTCTTCAGCTCATTTAAGTAAGAGAGCACCGTACACGTCGGTAAATGTTTTATTTTTTACAATGAAAATGAGTGTTGTGTGGAGTGCGATGGTGTGTGATGTGTGATGTGTGATGTGCGATAATCCCTAAAATCCCTAAAATCCCAATAAATCCCTAACTCAACGAAGGGAAGCTTTCAGCAACGAACACACTGACCCCTGAAGAATGAACTCACCAGGTTGCCAAGTTACCAAACAGCGACAGTAACTCAGATGGAAGAAGGCCCTGCAAAAATAATAATACAAAAATTAGCCTACAGAAAAATTCAGCTGACAAGTAGTCCCTAACTGCTTTGGCAATACTCACTGGGGGGAAGATGGCCTGTTCTGTCCTCCATCCTCCAGCGTCCTCCATCAAAATGCTTTCGTGATGTAGCTGAGTAGAGGCTCTATACACCTGCAACAACGAGCAATGATGAAAATAAGAATTGAAAGTAAGCGTTCACTGATTAAGTAGTAGCAAACATCTGGCACTGCAATATTGACAAAACAAAGAAAATTTGAAGGGTTAAAAATGCGAGCTTACCTTATTTTGTCTTCTCATTGCAAGGGCAAGGGTTGTGTTGAGGCATCTGACGGTTCAGAAATGGTCACAGCTAAAGACCAAAGTTCTCTTCATTAGGGTCTGTTTCAGACTTTATCCTCCAGCCAAAACGGATATGGTGAACGGCCTGTGCATATGCTTTATGTGCCTCCACTGACGAGTGTGAGAACCAGCTTGACTTAGGCAAACTTGTTTACTAAACAAAGAAATTTGAAGGGTGTTGTCTCACTTTTCTAGCTATGAAGACATTGACAATAACAAATAAACAAAGGAGAGTGGTAGGGTGGTAGGGTAGGGAAAAAATCTTCAATCATGACTTACCGATCAGTAACCAGCTGTTTGCTTGGTTACAGTACACCGTCAAGAACTGATAGGTCAAATTAGATTATATCAAGATGGTTATATTCTTCTAGATCACAGACATGGCCAGACACAGCATAAGCCTGAAAGACAAGATGAGACTGATAAACTTACAGAAGTTATTCAGTTAAGTGCGGAAGTTGCCGAGTTCCGCGCGGCTCAGCGGTGATTGCGACATCGAAAACGGGTCAACACTTCTCCTTTTGGAAAGGCGAAGGAACAAGGGAAATATTCTGCACAAATATGGACATTTCAAAGGCAAATAACGGTGCTGGGAAACATAAAGGTGCCACACAATGAAAGGGGCGGGGTTATTACAATCGGCTTTAAAAACATATGAAAGTGGGTAAACCAGCATACCTTTTTAGAAATGAGGAAGGTGTGAGGATAGTTTTTTCAGTAAATGTCGCATGACGTTAAGTGTTTTAGATGCAGCTGGGCTGGGGGATGGGTAATGAAATTCTCTCAGCTGGCGACTGGCGAGCAGTGGCCGTTGCCGTTGGGTTTCAAGTTTGAATGGTAACGACGCGCCACACGCCTGGTCTCGATGTACATCGATACTATCGTCCTCGGCTCGTTTTCTAGCAGCCGCAAGCAGCAGCAAGTTAAAAAAAAATAATGTAGACTTTTATAAAAACGGGGAACCGTATCTCGGTCTTATTTGTCAAATTTGAAAAATCTTCAATGTTTAAAGAAAATGTATATGAGTGCCGAACCAGAGATAACTAGGGCCGAACCTAAAGGCCGACCCGAGCCGATGTGTACTGAGCGGCGAATTTCTCATGTCTGACTGTACCCTGGATCAGAGATGGCTCGTGCACAAGGCTGGTACGGAGTCAAATCTAGCCTCTCGCTGCCGCTTTTCCTCCAGCACATCTTGTATGGCGAATTTCGGGGAACACATCAGGATAGCGTAGTTCACAAAAGGTAATGTAACTTCGACTTTTTTTTACCCTTTACCTTATTTTGTAACGTTGTACCGGTGTACAAAAAAATGGGAGCTTGAACTACTGCTATTTTTAAAAGTCATCGTCATATTGCTTGGATGGCTCGACTGTGTCGATTTCTTTCTTAGGATTGTTTAAAAGAGGGGAAAAGAGGTACCTAGGGTTAAAAGCATACCACGTTTAAAATGCGTTTAATGTATTGGGGTGATATGGTTTCTTACAAAATACACAGTCTTTCAATTAATTAAATGATCGATGCTGGCGACTGCACGTCCTTGGGTAAACGTGATAAAGCGTTCTTGCCTATGATAGCCTAGCCTCGCTCTATATATACATCGATTCTATGCACTATAAATATTTACAATATACACACGCACCTCCACCAACCACACTGCGAGTAAATCATACAAAAGTCATCAAGCCGCAGCCTGCAACGCGATATATTTCCACGATATGACACAGACATCCGGCTCCGCTGGCATGAGCGTGATTACCACTCCAGCTCCCCGGGGATGTACTTGTCGACGAGCTGCTGGTAGTACGCGGTCAGCTCCGTGATGTCGGGGAGCTCGTCGTCGGTCTTGGTGTACAGGTCGTACTTGCTGCGAGAGACAGGACAAACGCGCGTTAATGTCTTGATCCTCCACCATAGGAGTAGCACAACGACCGGGGAATTCCCGGCCGGATACTCCCCCCCCCCCCCGGTTCCCCGGTTACTTACTTGAACTCGAGCACCCACTTCATCATGTCCTTGTCCTTCTGGTTGCAGAGGTGCATGTAGTCGCCGCCGGCGTGCCAGGGGTAGAAGGAGTGGAACCTGATCATGTACAGGGCCTCCTCGGGCAGGGTGCACTTGTTGTGCTTGAGCACCTGGTACAGGTACTCGTCGTGGCCCCAGGACATCATCACGTTCTCCAGGCCGCACTCGGGCTGGTAGATGCCGTTCTTGGTGCTGTAGACGGGGTGCTTGCCGTCGGGGTTGTTCTGGAAGCTGGTGTCGCGGTAGACGATGGAGGGGCCCCACTCGCAGCCGACGACGAAGGTGTCGCCGAGGACGGCCCACTGGGGCTCGTCGTACAGGGCCATGATCTGGAAGCGATTTGTAATTTGTACATTTGTACGTAATTTGTTAAAGAGCACGAAGCCCGCCCGCTCCGAGTTCGAGTGTCTTAACTTGACGCACCTTGCCGATGTCGTGGATGAGGCCGGTGAGCTGGAACCACTCCTTGTCGGGGTGCTCCCTGCGGATGCCCTCGGCCGTCTGGAAGCCGTGGTACACGTTGGGGATGTCGACGTCGGGGTCGCTCTGGTCAGTGAGGCCGGACTCGGAGAGGCGGTTCAGCACGTCCATGATGGTGCCCTTGAAGGTCTTGAACTTGAGCCACTTGTCGTGTCGGCCTGAGGGGAGAGGACACGGCGTTAGTGGTGTTTGGATCTGGAGGTAAGCACACTGGACGCGCACCCACAAGTGTGTGAATATTGCACACTTTTAGGTGTGTGACAGGCGAGTATTATGCGCGGATGTCGGAGTCTCTCACTTTTGACGAAGTCGACGGTCTGGTTGGTGTGCATGTCGACGTACAGCTTGCGCACGCGCTCCTTGATGGGGTCGGCGGGGTCGATGCTGAAGTCGCGGTACTGGGCCACCGGCTTGGTGGTGTAGACGGGCTCCGGCCGGAGCAGCTCGGAGGCGTCCAGCGCGTCCAGCTTCTTGTTCTGCACGCGCAACGGAAGGGCGAAACGCGCGTCAAAATTAAACATATTTCGGAAAAATAATTTTAGGGACGTAGTTAGGAAAAAAAATTGTCCCGCGACAAAAATCTGCTTTGCTCTACTTTTTTTGTTGTTGTTGTTTCTCGTACACTTTTCGAGGTCGTCCATTTCGTTAAAATATCGCGTGGTCGTACCTTTTCTTTGTTGTTGCCACACTATTGGCTATCGCCGCGGTGCGTCACAGCCAATCACACTTATCTGCTATTGGCATTGCATAAATTCGGCCCCCGCTCCCCCCCCCCCCCTCCCCCTCCCACGGGCCAACCCTTTTGCGCAACTCGCCACCAAGAGGTCGCGGAGGAGACACTTGGTGATAAAAATGCCCCATCAATGAAATAAAGAAAAAAACATTTTGAATGAAAAAGCAAGTATCGGTGATATAGATATGCTGTCGAAGCCCGAGGCAAACTCGGATAAATTAAGAAGATTGTCCTCCCACCCGTGGGGCACCAAGGCGGACGAGCCTGTCTAGTAAAGGACATGGCGCCAAGTCGCGAATTCGATCGGCGATTGGAATTACCGATACCCGTTATTGCGTGTCAAGTGCCCATTTTACGACGACAAAATACAGTAATACCCATGAGCCTTGATCCATCGCGTTCCCGATACTCCATGGACGATGCCGGCGCCGGCGAGTGATAACTCGGCCGAGACACACTGCCCCCCGCCCCGCCGCGCCCCGCCCCGACCAAGGGCACCGCCGTCTCGAACCGGAGACATTCACGCGAGTTCTCAGAAACTTCCTTAGATTTAAAAATGATTTTGAATATTCTGTTTGGCGCGGCTGTTGGACTGACCTGGGGTGCCATGGTGTGTGATGCTCTCGTTTGCTCTCTCCAAGCGAAACTGACCGGCCGGGGCTCGTCTCCCGGTTTATGTTTCCTCGACTCCCGACCCTGGCGCGCCGCGCCGCTATCACCAGTTTCATCACCCCCCTGCCCCCCCCCCCCCTCTGCCTGATTATTGCGTATTTCTTCCCACAACTTTCTTCGTCAAGAAGAGTGTGGCTTATCCCTCATACCTCCTTCGCCACCGTTTTTAGCAGATGATACATCTTACATCTTAGCAAAAAAATAAAATAAAAATAAACTAAAGAGATGTTTCATCGGCTTGTACTCTCGCAATAGTATAGAGAGGGCCGGGTTGTCACAGTGCGGCGTCGGCGTGTGCGGCGTGTGCAGGCCTGGGGAGGGGGAAGCCAGGCGAGGCTCCTACCCATGGTATTGTTGCCTTGCGGCGCCCGGCGGCGCGGTTCTCCCGAGTGTATTTTTACCCGTTCTCGGGAAAACGTTATAAAAATGAAAAGATGACGTGTGTATACAACTATATAAGACTTCAAAACGGTCACTTCTAAACTATAATAATCAAAATAAATATAACACCATAGAAATTTTCAGCTAGAATAAGATTTCAATATCATCTGCTTTCATTTCCAATCCTGATTGGAATTTTTTTCCTTGCGTGGGAAGTTATTGCTCCCAAGAAGTAACGGGCGTATTTAATTTTGCGTTTTTGGAAAGTGTTGCTTTCTCTGATCCGTCCAGCTCAGCGATAAGCCATGGCGCGGCCAGGGCCAGGACGCCCGCCGGAGACCAGGTAGGCAGCACGGCACGCGTGGGTGTCGGCGTGTTGCCTACCCGGCGCTGCTCGGGCGCTACATGCTACACCTGCGCGAGCGCCGCGCTCAGCTCCTGTCGACCTACACGCGAAATGTGTGAATGCGTCGCACTGTTAATTCAAGGTGAATTCCATGGCTAATTGCGCGCCAGCATTCTTGTGTCTTTCGCGTTTTCGAATGCCAAATATTTTTGGAAATTTTCTAAAGATCTCCAAAAAAAATTATAACTAATATCATAGATATTTCGCGCAAATAAATATTTAACAAAACTTGTCTTAGAAAAGAAAAATTGAATATTCACCGTTATTGAATATGCAAGGTAAGCAGGTACAGCTCTTGTCGAGAGCGCTGTCTTTTCTGTGTGGGTGAGAACATCGGGCGATAAGAGAGAGAGAAAAGAAAGGGGTGCCGAGATGGTCGAAAACAGAAATAACGACTGCCGCAGCGCAGGGACCTCTGCGACCTGAGAGATTTGTTATTTCACGCGACCCGAGGGTGAAAGGCTGATAAGCGCAAGGCTTTCTCCCGTATCTCGCACATGCCAGGGCTGGGCCACTCTTTTGTCTAAGTTGATTTGCCCCGGTCGTATTATTAAAACAAATCAAGTGGTCGTCGTGCGCAGAAAACAAGAAGGGGTTCTGTCGTAACCAACTTTCTCCTGTGACGAGTTCGTCCATATGCGGGAGGGTTGCAGAACAGATCGTGACCTCGGCACGGGGACGAGGATGACGTGGAGACGGAAAAATACTGGCGGCTATCTCCGTCAAAGCCCAATGCCATTCTCAACCTTTGCACATTCAGAAAGGTTTCCCAGTGTATCATTCGCCGTGGGTGTGAAAGAAAAAGGCGTGGATGTAAACTTAACATTTTATTGATCGCCAGCGGAGGACCGCTGGTGCGATTCTGTCGGTGAATTAAGTACAATTTCGTTTCGTTGACGATGCCCTCAGCAGGGGAACGTTTGGCTCTCCCTTGGGGAGAAAAGTCATTAATATGTTACAGTGCAGTCCAAAGAAAACGTGAGAGATGTCCGAACAGTTAAAACTTCTTAGAAGAGAAACTTTTTGTGGAAGGAGCGGGGTGACAGTACTTTTTAGCTCCGCGTTGGCCCCAGGGCGGACTGCTTCGCCCCGGCGCCGCGCGATCGTCGTACGCCTCGAGTGTCCCTTTCGTCTTATTCGTCCCCGTCATCAAGTTGTTTCAGCGCACGCGCCCTTCGCCGCTCGCGCGAAGAGCGGGCTGATGGCGAAGTCGCCGAGGCGCGGCGCTGCTGCTGGTAGTGGTAGCGGTCGAAGAGCCACTCCTGCAGCGGTCGCAGAGCCACTCCTGCAGCGGTCGTAGCGCCACTGCAAGTAGTAGTGGCGGTCGTAGCGCCACTCCTAGTACCAGTAGCGGTCGCTCCTAGTAGTAGTAGCGGCCGTAGCGCCAGTAGCCGCCGCTCCTGCCGCTCACGTACGAGTCGGCGCCGCGGGCCTGGGGCAGCGCGGTGCACTGGGAGACGGCGTCGCCGGTGAAGCCCGGCGGGCACGTGCACACGGCCACGTGGTCGCGGGCGCGGCAGTCGGCGTTGACGCCGCACTGGCCGGCGCAGGCGTCGCGGCACTCGTAGTTGAGGCAGGCCTGGTGGTTGCCGCAGTCGGAGGAGGACGAGCACTCGCCGCGCCGGCAGTAGGACAGCGGGTCGCCCTTGTAGCCCGGCAGGCACGTGCACACGGGACGGTCCTTGCCCGACCGGTCGTAGCCAGGCTGGCACTGGGCGTTCTCGCCGCAGGGGTTGGGGTCGCACAGGTCACCTGGGCAGAGGAACGGGTTTAGCTAAATCACACACCTGCAAGTGTGTGGCACTCACACGGGTGGTGACACTCACGCTTCTCGAAGGGCCTGCAGGAGACGAAGGGGTCGCCGGTCATGTCCCTGGGGCAGCTGCAGATGGCGGTCGCGTCGCGCACCTTGCAGTCGGCGTTGACGCCGCACACGCCGAGGCAGGGGTTGGTGCAGCGGGCCGCCACGCAGGACGGGCGGTCGCGCGGGCAGTCGCCGTGGCTCAGGCACTCGGCGCGGCACGAGGTGTACGGGTCGCCCAGGTAGCCGGCCGGGCACGAGCACACGGCCCGGTGGTTGCGCACCTCGCAGTTGGCGTTGTCGCCGCAGGTGCCCGCCGTGCAGGCCGCCTGGCAGGTGAAGTCGCGGCACTGCTGGCCGCGCCCGCAGTCCGCGTCCGCCTCGCACTCGTGGTGGCAGCCGTTGAGCGGCGAGCCCTTGTAGCCCGGCAGGCACGAGCACGTCGGCACCAGGTTGATGACGTCACAGCGCGTGTGCGCGCCGCAGGTCGTCGACGTGCACAGCTCCTCTGCGGCATGTGCAGATGTGACAGTGAGACAGGTGCAGGTGCGCTTGGTAACGTGACGTAATGGGACGTAGGTCACAAGCGCTACAGATCACAACCGCTACAGGTCACAAGCGCTACAGCTCGCTAACGCTACGGGTCGCAAGCGCTACGAGTCACAAGCGCTACAGCTCGGTAGCGCTACGGGTCACAAGCGCTACAGCGAGAATCCGCGCGGTAGGCGGAGCCGAGCCGAGCCGAGCTAAACCTTGAAAAATTACGCACGTGGCGTGAAAACATGGAAAATTTTTGCGACAGTAAACCTCCCGAGGAGGTTGCGGTTCCCGCCAGGCACAGGGCTTTCAGCCCCCGTGGCAGCCAACTACTTCGGTGTTCTTATGGGAACCGGTGCTTTTCTGGCCGCGATCCTGTCGCGCAATTCGACAGATTTGATCCCCGTACTGTCAGATTTAGTCGTACGGTGGTTAACCGAACTGCCCTGTCCCCAGAGCATGGAATAGCTATTTTTGGAGCCAGATTCTGGGACTTATGACCCCACGACCGACCACCAGTCGTGGGCATGGGACGGAACTTCCTGGCAACCCGCTGTCGCTACCAGTGAAGAACCTACCTGGGTTTGAACCAGGCCCCATGTGCCGAGTCTCACAGACACCCCACGGCTTTCGCGGCACCACTAGACCACTAGACCGTCGGCTATTCCACGAGGGAGCTCGGTTGAAATGGGGGCTTGAGATTCCACTCTCCAAATTGTTGTCCTCAGAAAAATTAAATGTTTTGGTAAGATTCGAACCTCCGTCCTGCGACTCTCCGCGCGGACACTCTGCCGGCACGGCTACGACGCCACGGTACTAGATGCCGGACCACTAGGAGTCATGCTGCGCGAAAAGCCACAGTCACCGAAGAAACGAACCCGGTGTCATGAGTGCGCCTGCTCTCCGGTCAGTGCTGGGCCGGCCGCGTAGCGTCATTGGTATCGTCGCTGCTCATAGCACTGGGCGGGAAGTGGTTCAAAAACCGCGTAAGTTTTTTCTTTTTATTATTTTTTTTGTTCGGACCAAGTGCTCTTTCCAGCTATACCGTCCTTGTGACTTGGGCAACTGCAAAAAAGGCACTGAAAAGAGCACTTGGTCGAAACAAAAAAAAATAATAAAAAGAAAAAAAAATTACGTGATGTTTGAACCACTGCCCACCTAGTGCTACAAGCAGCGTCGATACCAATGACGCTACGCGCCGGCGGCACTGACCGGAGAGCAGGCGCACTCATGACACCGGGTTCGTTTCTTCGGTGACTGTGGCTTTTCGCGCAGCATGACTCTAGTGGTCCGGCATAAGGTACCGTGGCGTCGCGTAGCCGTGCCGGCAGATATCCGCGCGGAGAGTCGCAGGACGGAAGGTTCAATCTACCAAACATTGAATTTTTTCCGAGACAACAATTTGGAGAGTGGATTCAAGCCCCCATTTCAACCGGGCTCCTCGTGAATCAGCCGACGTCTAATGTCTAGTGGTGCCGCGAAAGCCGTGGGTGTCTGTGAGACTCGGCACATGGGCCTGGTTCAATCCCAGGTAGGTTCTTTCGCTGTAAGCGACAAGCGGGTGCCAGGAAGTTCCGTCCCATGCCCACGACTGGTGGTCGATCGAAGTCATAAGTCCAGAATCTGGCTCCAAAAATAGCTATTCATGCTCTGACAGGGCAGTTCGGTTACCACCGTACGAAAATGACAGTACGGGGATCAAATGTCGAATTGCGCGACAGGATCGCGGCCAGAAAAGCCGGTTCCCATAAGAACACCGAAGTAGTTGGCTGCCACGGGGGTAAAAGCCCTGTGCGAACCGCAACCTCCTCGGAGAGGTTTACTGTCGCAAAATTTTCCATGTTTTCACGCCACGTGCGTAATTTTTCAAGGTTTAGCTCGGCTCGGCTCGCTCCGCCTACCGCTGCGGATTCTCGCTGTAGCGCTTGTGACCCGTAGCGCTACCGAGCTGTAGCGCTTGTGACTCGTAGCGCTTGCGACCCGTAGCGTTAGCGAGCTGTAGCGCTTGTGACCTGTAGCGGCTGTGATCTGTAGCGCTTGCGAGCCACTCCTACGTAATGGCGGCCAGGGATACACTCTGAATTTTAGTGTACAAAAATTTTTCTCCTTTTTTTCACCTTTTTCTTTTGAATTTCGACCTTCCTTTTTTTCTTGTTATCTTTCAGTGTTTTTTAATTCTCGATTAAAAAATCTTTTAAGCTTTTTGAATTTTTCACCGAAATTCCCCTGAATTTTTGTGAAAATGAGTGTGGTTGTACTGTGCCGGGGGCGGGGGCGGGGGCTACTCACGGGGGTCCATGCGGCGGCAGCTGCTGATGGGGTCGCCGGTGTGCTGCGGCGGGCACGAGCACACGGGGATGTGGTTGCGCACCTCGCAGTGCGCGTTGATGCCGCAGGTGCCCGCGCACGCGTCCACGCACTCGTAGTTCTGGCACTTGCGGTTGTGCGGGCAGTCGCTGCTGTCCTGGCACTCGCCGCGCTGGCAGTAGGTGAGCGGGTTGCCCTGGTGTCCCGGCAGGCACGAGCACACGGGCCGCGCGTTCACCTCGCGGCACTGCGCGTTGCGGCCGCAGGGGTTCGGGTAGCAGGGGTCGGAGTTAGCGGACATCCCTGCAGGCGCACGTACAGAGCAGAGTTTTAGTACTCGACTTCATACCAAGTCATGAACTTCTCCAACAACTTGGCATGTCGTAACGGTTTGAATTGTAATGCGCCATTACACCCAGATAAAACTGGGACGTCACGTAGGAATTTGCAATTGAATTTTTTTTTTTTTAATCAGTGAACGATTTTTGTTGTTGTTGTATGAGAATTAGTTGCTATGTACACACGTGCGAAAAAATACTGACACTTGATCAGTTATTATAGTTTTTAAAAATTCAAGTATGGGCATTAGTCAGTGCATATTGCGTCGAGTGGTCGGAGAGGGGAGCAGCCCGTCCCCGCCACCGAGCGCCTGTGAGTAGGCAGCCCAACCTACACCGCGCCAAAGTCCTTGGCCTCTAGCCGGCCGTGGCGGCGAGGGCGCGGCGCGGTCTGCATGTGAGCGGTGATCGGGGGATCAGTACAGAGCGTGCAGCTGTCACGGCCCGTTAGTCGAACGAGCCTGGTCGTGAGAGAGAAGGGGTAAAAAGATTTCGGAAAGTAGTGATAGTAATTTGGGAGAAGAGCAGGAGGAGTAAATGATCGGGAATTTGCCCACTAAACAATCGCGACACTTTTCAATAAAAGTTTCGAATTTATCCTCGTCTAAACGTAAAAAAACTGTCACTGTCTTTCGTATGCTCGCTTCTCTGATCGCAAGTGCATGCAGTGCTTGTTTGGTTGGGCGGTGAGGGTGAGGAAGGGTGCGCTAGGGCGTTGTGCTGGTAGTGAGGGTGCGGGTGGCTAGGCTAGCTGCTGGTAGAGTCCTAGAGTGGACTCTAGAGTGGCCTCTGACTCCAGCTGCTGGCGGTGGTGCCAGCGGTGCAGCTCAGTTGCCATGCTCCGTGCGGCGTGCTGGGCTGGGGCGCGGGGCGCGCAGGACAAACCTAGGGCTCTGTAGTACGAGTACCGGTACGGGGTATAGGAGGGCGCGGCCGTGGAGGACGGGTAGTAGTAGATCGAACCTGAGACGCTGCCCGCCACGCAGGCCACCGCCAGGGCGGCGAGGAACACCCCACCGCTGTGGACCATCTGCAACAGGGCAACAATAACAAGGAGGGTTTTAACAGATTGTTTTGATGGTTGGAATTTTTTTTCTGGAGTAGAGTCGTGGACAGCTGACACCTTAATAAAGAAAAGCGCTGGTCTCTTTGGCGGCGGGAGAATGAGCTGCTGGAGCCCCCTCCCCCCCTCCTGCTCCTCCTCCTCCTCCTCCTCCACCACCTCCTCCTCCTCCTCCTCCTCCTCCTCCTCCTCTCGCTCCTCCTCTCGCTCCTCCTCTCGCTCCCAACGCCCACTATCGGCCTCGTGGACCAGAGGCGCCGCGCATTCTGCCGAGACACAAACTCGAATAATAATAAAGATTCTACTCGCGGGCGGAAGCTCTGCTCCTCGCCTCTGCCGTCTGTGACGGCGCGGTGACGTTTCTATACGGATCTACTTCCGGGCGTTCATCTCTACAGGAGGGCGATGTGGTGCTGCGAATATAAAAACCAAGTGGTGACAACCACGGCTCTTTCACGAGATAACTTATTGCTCCCTAGAAGTGTGCGACATCTACGCAAACTCGGATCTCCAGAGCAGGAAAAGACGGCGAAAAACATAATTAGCGCGCGCCCGTTTCTAAAATGTTCCGCGGCGGGCACACAAATAACGTAACACCAAACACACGGGCCCCAACGCCCCGCCCCGCCCCGCCTTATGAATACGTTATCACCATTCATCA
Organism: Frankliniella intonsa; assembly: GCA_033675135.1. Taxonomy (NCBI): domain Eukaryota; kingdom Metazoa; phylum Arthropoda; class Insecta; order Thysanoptera; family Thripidae; genus Frankliniella; species Frankliniella intonsa. The sequence continues at coordinate 8,758,762 of CM066248.1, forward strand.
CGGATGAGTGATCTACGGCCCCAAATCTACCTCATCTGCTCGTCCCGTGTCGATGTTTCTTTTCTTTTTTCTGCTGTCTGCCGCCCGCTGCCCGGCCCGCACGCGGTACTCCGGCCCGGCAGGCACGGCGACCGACCGGTCGGGGAAACGCCTATTGCCAGGCGGATTATGATTACATTGGCGATATCGATTTTTACCATATCTCTCTTTTATCAAAACAAAGAGCGAGAAAAAAAAAAGAAACCAGCCAACATGAAAAATAACTATGGCTGCGGCAGACATGTGGGTGCACAGACATTCTCGCAACGTCAGTTTGCTAATTAATTTTTCTCTTCCCGACACGACGCCCACGGCGCACAGACATACAGACACGCACAGACTCGAATTTGATTTTTTACTAGTCTTTTGTCTAAAATAAATTTGTCAAGCAGCTCTACTTACACTTGATTATCGAGGTAAACAGCATTACTCAGAAAACATTTTTTTTACAGGGTAAGACACGCGCAGCTCGTAGCGAATGCAAACACATGTGATGGGAAATGTCATCTTTGTCGCGAGTTCGAGAAGTGATAATAACAACGAGATCACAGGGATCATCTCAGGCCTAGGTGTGCCGCGCCCACGCCACTGCCACGGCTAGGCGGGGCGGGGCGGGGCGGGGCGGGGCGGGGCAGGGCGGGGCGGGGCGGCGTGGGGCGGGCGGGGCCGGATGGGAAGGGAGGGGCGACACTCTGTCAGGTGTTGAAATAATTTAGTACACTAATTTCCGTGTCTCCGAGGCACCGGAACAAGACGCCTTGCAGAACTGAAAAAAATAATTCAATAAATAGACTTAAAAAATATTACGTGTGCTAATGAATTTATACGACTAGATTTTCGTTCGTTTTCAATAAATCCATGAAAGGAACTGTTTGAACGAGCACAGTTAGTTTGAGAGCGCTTGTTATGCGAGTCCGCAAGAAAAAATAAAATAACAGAGTAGAGTAGCTCTTGGCGAGGTGTCTGTGCCACTATTATTTGCGCGGCCAGAGCGACGCCGCCCCCGTATGAAGCGGCCTTTGTCATGCTGCCTGTCGGTGGCGCGGGGCGTGGCACTGCGGGCGGGGCGGGGCGGGGCCGGGACACATTAGCTGCTCATCTCGGCAGACCCATTATGTCATTGTCAAGGTTTGCGCCTCGCTCTGCTTTACTTTGCCTTCCGATCGCCACATAACTCGGCTCTGCGCGAGTGGGCGGGGCGGGGCGGGGCGGGCGGGGCGGGGCGAGGCGAGGCGGGGGAGAGCGGGGCGGGGCGGAAAAAGACAGTCAAAACAGTGGGAAGCAGACAACAGATACACTATACCACGAGCGGTTCAAGATGGGCGCGTTTGTTTTGTTGGTTTAGTGCGGAAGGTTTGCAGTGCGAGGTAGGCAACCCGCCGCCAGGCGCGCTCAACGGGCCGGTATCGCCAGGCGCTCCGCTCCCTCTCCACAGCCGCGGTGTCCTCACCAGAAAAGGACAGGGGCAACAAAAAGTATCGCAAATCAAGAGGGACAGGAAGGAAGAGCGCATGGCATCCTCGAGGTTAAGGCGGTTGGGGTGCATCCGCAATCACACTCGTCTGGAAACAGAAACACATATGGCGAGAATGGTACTTCCACGAATCGCCCGTCAGAGGAGAGGACACGGAGCAGGTGACGGGGTGGGGGCGGGGGAGAGGATCCGGAAGAGAGAGACCTAAACGCATGCGGCCTCCCGGCGAGCCTCCCGGTGCCCCTGACAGAGTGACTCATCCCGCTGGACTCGTCCTGGGCTCAGGCCTGCAGGCGTGACGTCGAGCCCGCTGGTCTCGGTCCCGAGTTAAATCGTATCAAAACGCCCCACAACATTTTAGTCGTCCCCCCTAGGTGGATCGCGGTAAACGAAGCAGGTGAAGCTCCGCCATATACGAGGCTATGCTATGCGCCGCTGCTGCAGCACGTATGCATCGCTCTGGCCGGCCGGCGGGTGACGGGCGGGGCGGGCGGGGCCTCCGCGTCATCACCCGTCATCACCACGGCCGCTCCATCTCCGTCACCCCCGCGCGCGCGGCCGGCGCGTCAGACAGAGAGCGCGCGCAAACAAAGTGCGGCGCCGCGGACGCGACCCGGCCCGGCCGGGCTCTCCTTGTGGCGGTCCAAATATAGAGCGACGGGATGGGACGGGACAGGTGGGGCGGGGCGGGGGGAGAGGCCGCTCCACACCACACCACACCGGGCCGCGGCCGGGGCTCGAACCCGCGGCAGCGGCGTGACATCACCCGGCCGCGCACTGTACTGTCCCACTGGCCTGCTACCGGCGCGGCGACTCGCGCCTCGCACGCGGCCACTGGTCAGTGCAGGTCACAAATTTGACATTTCCGAGTTCCATTTTTTTTTTTAATAAATAAGGAAAAAAATGTAAAGTTTAAAAACGCGTCAAAATAAGTTGAAAACATTGGGAACATTGCCTGCTCTTCGAAACATTAACCATAGCACTGCTCTCTTCAATGAATCCGTAATCAGGCCGGTGCGATCGCCTGGCTGAGCGGAAACTCATTCAAACCGGCACCTGTCTGTCGCCCCGCCCGCCCCACCCCGCCCCACCTCAACCCGCCCCGCCCCGCCCCGCCCCACCCCGCCCCGCCCCGGCCGCCACACCTCGCCGTCATTTATCGTGGTTCTTCTGGGTTTATCAGCTCGAGGGCTGGTTGCCGATTGGCCCGCCGCTGCCCGGCGTGGCGCGGCGTGGCACGGCGCGGCGCTCCGTGGAGGAAGGTCAAGCGGTTCAAGTGCGGCTGGGGCCGCGCGGGGCCGGGCGGGGCCCCGCCAGGATGGACCGGCCAATCTTACGCTCATTCACTAATTTATCGACTGCTTTTGCGTTGTTTGTGCTCGCTCAGCTCGGCTCGGCCTCTCCAAATAGCGTGGGCGGCGGCCCCACGCACACACACACACACACACACACACATGCACTCAGCGTGCTAGAGTCGGCGTTCCGGGTTCAAAAACCCCGGGGCTCTTCTGCTATACCGTGCGCGCGTACACGACACACTCACTCACGCTTAAAGCCGAGCGCCCACTCTAGTAATGTGTGACACTGGAACACTAACAGGTGCGTGCCAAACCCTGGAAACACGTGCGCTAAAGCCCCTTTAATCAGCCCGCGGACCTGAACGGGGAAGTCCCAGAGGGGAGGCCCATGGCGCCGCTGGCGATGCATTCGAATTGATTTCGAGCTATCGATTCCCGCCACTCTCCACTCCGTTCCGCTAGGCGATAGTGAGGGTAGCGGGACCACGGCCGCGCAAACAAACACTGGGGGTGGAGGAGACACGCATCTATAACGGTTATGTGGGGGGGTAGTCGAGCATCTGCGCACTAAGTAGTTCGGGGAAACAAACGCGAAATGGTGCGAAATACGGAACGGAATAGTCGCTGATCCCTTCCCAAATATTGCGATATCATTCGAATTTATATTTTGCTTGGCACGCGAAGAAGCTAGAAATTTACTTCGTCGCTGGAAAACCGACAGAAAAAATTGTTGTCCGTGATGCATCCCGCGCCGCGTCGCGTCGTGTCGCGTCCCCGCGCGGGTGCCACATTTGGAGACAGAAGACGGCAAGGTGAGTCGGCGCGGCGCGGCGCTCGCCGCCACTTCCGGCGCACCCGGCCCCGGCCCCGGCACAGGCTCGTCGGGTCACGGGTCGACCGGGTCACCAGCTCATTTGCATACGTTATTATTTCTGATGGGACGAGCCAGTGTCTGCGCGTGCGCGGGAGTAATATTTCGCTCACCAGCGGCGTCGGGCATTGGCACGTAAAAAATATTTCCTGACAATAAAGCCGTGTGGTGTGGAGAGGAAGGCGCGGGTCGCACTCGCACCTCGCGCGGTACGTGGAATACATGATTCTGAATACGCGGCGCGCTTTCCAGTTCCCGACGACGCGCCGGGCTGTTGCGTCAGCAGCACCGCCGCACCTCCTGCCAAATGTCTGGACAAGAGACACTCGATTTATGTTTATCGTCACTTGTTCCGAGGTAGCGACTCCAAGAATCATCGTACCGACAGCAGTGCGCCGTCACATCACACGACCGGTAAAAACAGTACCACTGGCAATAGGCTGGGGTCGGGACGGGTCGGGTCGGGTGGGTCGGTTTCACCGCGGAGCTGGCCTGCATCCAGCCCCACGCAAATGAGGTGCACCACTTTCTTATTGCTGCTCCCCCGCAAACGACAACAGCGACTGACTAAACTCCCCTCCAATGCACGCACGCACGACGCCTCGGCGCCTGACACGCGCGGTACAACTTTCATATTCCTGGAACTTGTTTGTTTTCACCTCGAGGATTTAACACAGGGTCACTCTGGAAACCCAAAGTGTGTGAATGTCACTCACATGTAGGTGCGAGAATTCTCATTCGCACCCTTGAACAAGTAAAGGTGTGCATTTTTCGAGGGATTTCATGCCACTTGGAGGGACAAGTGTACGGATGAAAATTCACACACCAACACATGTGCGACATTCACACACACACGCACACTTGGGTTTCCAACGAGTGAAAATCTATCGGGTGGAAAGGGTGGGTGTGAGGAGGCAGGTCCCTCCCTTCCTCCGTGGAGCTGGAGCTGGAGCTGGAGCTGGAGTGGCACTGTACTCACCGTGATGCTGCTGGAGAGGACTGGACTGGACTGCAGCTGAGGACGTACTGAGCGCCGCCATGCCGCCTCCTCCGCTTTATCCCATCGCATCCGCGAGCTCGGCGTACGCGAGCGCCCGGCCCGCCCCGGCCCGGCCAGGCCCCAGCGCGATCTTGACCGTGACACACCTGGCCGGCGGGGCGGGGTGGGGTGGGGTGAGGCGGGGCGGGGCGGGGCGCGGCGGGGCGGGGCGGGGTTAGCTGCTGATGATCGCTGATCTGCGAGTGGCTATGCTCTTGGCTCGTTTCGGGTTTTTGGTTTCGGGGTGCGGAAAATAAGGACACACTGGAAACCCAAGTGTGTAAAATCCCCACCTTTCGTTGTCAGAAACGATAAAATCATTAATGTTCTTAAAGAGAAAAAAAAGTAGCACTTCTGCCTCCCGCCTTTTAGTCACAGTTCGCTGGAACAGCGCTCTGACTGGCTGTATTCAGATGAGGTGTCGGCTCAGGTTGTCCAACTGCCTGGGCTGGACGGGGTGGAAAAATACTTGCAACCAAAGTGCTGCTGTTGGGGAGGCTTCGCGGTAGGGGAAGGGGCGCCAACATCGGCGGGGCAGAACAGAGGTGTGATGGACTACACTGCTGTCAACAGGAGAAAACATTCATAAAGACCGTTTTTATTGTACTCCAGGAGCTGTGACAGCGCGGAGGGAAGTCCGGCCAGCCCAGCTGGTCCGCCCCGTCGCGTCTGCCGCACGCCTGGCCACGCCCGGCCCGCCCGGCCTCCTTGAACAAGACTGTTGACCCTTCTACTTCTCCTCTGTCGCGGTTCGGCTCAGTTGGCGGTCGCTGCAGAAGCTCGAGGACCAGGATCCCCAACAACAGGTCCGGGCCCGCCCCCGCCCCGCCCAGCACACAATGATCGCCAGCCGGTGCTCATACTCCCATGGCCGCGCTGCTTGGCGCCCCCTGGTCTTGTCCTCTGATCCATTTTTATTTTTTCCTCATTTGTTTCTTCTTCCAGGGCCCACACTCTTCGCCCCCTGCCACGCGCGTTGACGATTCGGAGAGGAGGGGGAGGGGGCGGGGAGGGGCGGTTTGGATTCCGCGTCGGTCAGAGAGTCACTTAGCATGTGTGTAGGCCTGGGCACGCCCATCGGCGCGGGCTGGCCTGCCTGGACTGCGCCTCATTCGCTCTTCTTTGTCATTGTGCGTTGATTGGGACCCGGGCGGAGCACTGTTAAAAATAGTTGTCACCCGCGTGAGATTTGATATGGTTCAAATCTAGTTTCTAAACAAGTATTTCCTTTGGGGAGGGGCCTACTATTTGAAAATCGTTGTGTTTTCTGGTAGTGGGAGTCCATTTAACTTTTCAGGGTGTATCACTTTGTCCAGACAAATTGTTAGACGGTTATTTTAAATGGCTCAGTGGCATGGGTACAAGACAAGGGCAAATCACAGATCTAAAGTACGATACTTTATGTGATTTATTATCACAACATGATTATATATACAATCTCAAAATATTTTACTTTATGTACAACTGGTAAACAAATAAAAGGTCAGAAAGAATCCTGAGGAAAGTTCTTGGAGTCAGCATACAAGTCTGTAGGAAATGTAGCGTCCGGCAGTTTCCGATGATCGGATAATTTTGACAACCTGTAACAAAGTGAAAATAAGTAAACAATACCTTTTTTTTTTTTTTTTTTAAATTAAATTATTATTTTACAGTTAATTGTGGAAGGCACAAAACAACTTGAAGTGTAAGTAAAACTCAGTATGAAGGTTGGCCATGAATAGGAAGCTACACTTTAAATGAAGCATTAATGAATTAATAAAAGCAAGGTCAAACAATGTTACAACTTCGGTCAAATTTGATCATTTTCAAACAACACTCCACTTTACCTGGCCCCTTCTCAAGCCATAGTAGCGACAAATGGGATCTCCTGTTTGGATACGAGGTAACATGTTCTCTTTTAATTTACTGAACTATATTAAGGACAGATTTAACACAATAAATATAAAATATGTAACACAGATTTTAAAACCTATCCAGTTGCAAGGCAAAATTAAATTAGTCAGGTAAGTGGAACCACGTTCTAGTATAGGCCTAAAGGTGAGAGTTTGTTTTCTGGGGAATTCAGATACAAACTGACTCCACTTAGACACAGATAAGTTCACAGTAGTGATTTAGTCTAGACTCCATGACTTAAATATTCGCCCTTCACCCAATAATTATTACTACTATGTGAAAATAAATAAGGGCTGCATACCTGTCCTCTCTTCAGTCCATAATACCGTGCAACTGGATCTCCAGCTTGAATTCGCATCAGCATGTTTTCTTTAAGTTTGCTAGAAAATTGCGTTAAGGAAGCAAAAAACACACAAAAACTAATACAGACAAAGCAGTATGATAAGAGAATTGCATTGTAAGAAATCAATCTTTAAAAATTATAAACAGGAAAAAGCGTTACATGACATGCATAGTTAAGAAAAGGATACTATCGGGCCAATAATTCGGCTTTTTCTTCAGGTGTCATCACAACATGTTCAGGTACTAGCTCATGTTCAGTGATGTTGATCAGCAATTCTGATTCAAGGAATTGCTCCAAAATATATTTGGGTGCCATGTCCACCAAAGACTGTAACATTGAAGACATAAAATAATAATGATAAGTGCTGTAATAATAGTAAGTCAGTGATAAAAAAGATTGAGGATTTTAATTACCTGTTTTGCTGATGGTGTCATGCCTTGCTGAACTACAATCATAGCTCTGTGAATATTTTCTTCCTGCATACGTTGGCAATAGGTTTTGATTGTTTTAATTCCAATTTTTGGTTCTTCCGGAAAGAACACAAACATTTGGTCTGGAAAAAAAAATTTAAAAATAGAAAAAGAATGAGTAATAATTTTATATTTGTGGACACCGTGGTGAGCACCAAATGATCTTAAATAACAATACCTGTAGGGTCATCATTGTGAGCAACAAGTACAATAAGATCAGCACGGGATGGTTTCTTCTCACTAAAAAACAAAATTAAGTTTAAAAAAATTATGATTGACGTATGAGACAGGAGACGAGCAAACTTAAAGAATAATCGGGGTAACCTTACCTAGGTTTGTCACCATACTGTTCCTTAAATTGTTCTAATGTTTGGTCAAGTTCATCTTGGGTAACTAGATAACCACGGTCATGGCATAGCTGAAAGAGAGGTGCGTTTCAAATATAGCAGAACAAATTGTAAATAAAGAGAGATAAAACCACAATATAGGTTAGGAGCATTAACCGGTTGGTTTAACAGCTGATTTAATATATTCGCCTACCTGCATAACAGTCTTTTTCACACGCCAGAGTTTGTAGCACTCAGCTTCATCATCCATCTTAGAGAAATGGCGAAAAAAATACACAAAACTGTTGGGAAATGCAAGCAGCTATAGAACAAATTCTATTTTCAAACTTGCAGCACCAAAAAACAAACGATGTCAGCTCAGTTTTGTTTCGGAATCGGCAGACAGGAGATCTGTGGAAAAACTACCACCAACATTTGAGTGCTAAATGCACACATTTTAAAGGGAATGGCACAAATGCAGGGTTTTTATTTTACTGTTAAATAAAATTATTGTAATTGATTTTGTCTTTCCTTTACTTTAAACTCTTATTTGGAATTTAGATGGTACAGTAAGTGACCAGCCTGTTGTACACAATTCCTTCCCCTAACCCTTCCTCAGTCAGTCCAAGAAGATCGTAACTTTACTGTGGCAGACGACTTATTCATGAAACAGGATCACATCTAATTTGTACAAATTTTACCATGGCTGGGATTCCCCTTAAGGTAAGTTATGCAGATTTCTCCTCAAACTTTTTTTTTTCTTTGGGATTCCCTCGCAATCATTTCGATGTGAAGTGTCAAAAGCTGTAAAAGATATTTTAACGTCATAACCTTCAACTTGCTTTCAATCGATTTAATATTTCTATAATCTGTGTTTTCTCCTTTTTATTCTTTTTCAAACTTATGACAATATTTTTCAACTTCTTATCATTGACCACTCTGATTTTCTGCAATGCATGTTTTTAAGATTTTTTTGTGTTTTAGATTATTCTGTGTTTATTGTTTTGCTGTAAGATATCATTTAAGTTATGTTTTCGTTTTCTCTAGCTGGCCACTGGCCTAACTGGCATGAAAGTCGCAAGACATCCCACGAAAACTCTTGCGGCTACGTACGCTAAAATTCTTCGAACCACTGCCAAGATGCCTGATGATGCAGCTTACAGGAAGTATACCGAAGCACTCATTAGAGAACGAGCGTCCATTGTGGAAAAGGTAAGATTCATGACCAAATGTCAGTCATTACCAGTTATTTTAATGAAAACTCGTTATTTGATTGTTTTTATGTTAAACTTGAAAGTGATGTATAATTTATTTCAGGCTGGCAATGATTGGAAAATGGTTGAAAAAGAAGTGAACTGTGGTCAGATAGAAGAATTGATTATTCAAGCTGATAAGGAACTATCACTTGCTCGTCAAATGTTAGCGTGGAAGCCATGGGAACCTCTAGTTACTAAACCAGAAGCTGATCAGTGGAAGTGGCCACCACCAAAGTAAATTCTGTTAATATTTTAGTTTCTATGCTTTGTCCATTATTTTGGTTCCTTTGAACACATGTGTTATATTCAGCTGATAATGTAAATAAACTCTGTGGTACCGAACTTGCTTATCAGTGTAAAATTACATTCAGACCTATGTCAAGTCAAACTTAAACTTACTCCATAGAAATTAGTAATGCTCTTTTTTCACTTTGAATGAGATGTTTTAATTCATTAGAAAAAATACAATACATACATGGTCAAAAAAGCCATAAGAAAATGGGAAGTGGCTATTGACTACTTGTTTATAAGATTAAAAATTTGATGTTAGTCATGGCTGTCAAGACTTGAACAGAATCTACATGCAGAATTACTTAAATGCAAAACTAAAGTTTAATATTTGTCGAAAGCCACTTCCTTGAGCTTGCATGCATTATGCGGTTGGATAGAAGAATGTCAATTAATTATATAGCAGTCTCTTGATAAGAAAGGAAAAAAATTCTACTTTCACCTTCAAAGTATCACTCAACTTGATGCTCTGCACTATTAGAAAATACCTCATTCAAAATTGTCTGCGTTCATCCACAACACATTTTCTAAGAAATGCTAGCATCCTAACAGTCTGCAGCAGCCAGTTTTTGTTTTAAAAGAAATACAACTTTGCCAATTTTGCAGTTTACTTGAATATAATGACTTTTCAGTACTTGGAATCAGGGAAGAAGCAAGACAAAAGTGGCGTAGAAAGTTCTTCATTTATTTTATGAAATCCTATACTGGCGTATCTGAGTCCAATTTATTAGTATGAACCAAAAATGCACAATTAGTATTTTTTTTTTACCATAAGACTAGATAGCAGGAGGAAAAACCTTTCAGAGTTGAAGAAAATTCACTTGTTAACCATGCATGTTTGACTGGACTTTGCTGGTCCAGGAAGTAATTCACAAACTCACAAGGAAGTATTTGTACTGAACACATCTCCTAAGTGGAAACCATAAACGACAGAAATTACTTAGACAATTGGTGATGAAACTTAACTACATCTCAAGATAACAAAAATGTTTATGGACCAAATTAGATTGGAGGGTGGTCCATAACTCCTAATACAAAACAGTAGAAAATTATCTACCTGGTCAACCATGGCATCTGGTGAACCGTTTCTCACAGAGAACTTCGGTCGTTGTGAATGGAGCTGTCGCCGGACACTTGCGTTCATCTGCTCGTGCCTCTGTACAGGATCTGCGCTGGACACCGGGTCACTCGTGGTCCAGTCAATGAGAAGATCTGCGAAGGATGTCGGGGAGAAACGTGGGGAAGGGCAGACTAATGTGGCGTGTCGTTAGATCCTCCACTCGCGGTCGTATGGATTAGTAGGCTCCTGCTTGGCGGCGCTGCCCATGGAGCCCCCATGGGACTGCATGTGCGCGCCCATGGGGCTGCCGCGGGGCATCTGCGCCAGGTGCTGCATGTGGGACATCTGGGACAGGTGGGACAGATGCGGCGAGGGCGACGGGGACCCGTGCATGGGGAAGTGCTGCTGGTGGTGGTGATGCTGGTGGTGGTGGCTGAGGTGGGGCGTGGGCGCCATCATGGGCTGGCTGGGCTGGTGGTGCTGCTGCAGGTGCTGCTGGTGGTGATGGTGGGTGTGATGGTGGTGGAGCGCCGGCGACGGCGGCTGCGGGGCCGGCCTGGAAACCAAAGGGTTCGTCGTTACTGGCACTGGATCTGAGCACGGGGCGAGCGGCGCGGTGCGGCGCGGCGAGCGAGATGTACAGCGGAGACAGAGAAAGGAGACAAGAAGCAGTTCGAATGGAGTTGGACAAAGCGGTGTCGCCATGTCATGTGAATTTGTCTTCTCTGTTATTTATTTTTCGATCGTTGTTTCTATTCTGTGTGTAGAGGGAAGTCCTTCATGATGTGGCACGGGAGCAGGGCAGGGGCAAGCAGGACTTCCCTGGCTGTGACGACTGATAGTGATGACATGAAAAGTAGTGTGTCTAACGGAGCATGAATGAGGCTTACGCAAACGAAGCGCGCATGGCCTTCATTGAACGCATTAGTAGCCTTCATGCTGGTGCAGCCCCCTGAAAAAAGCCGTCATTGTCACAAGCACAATCCTACCATTCACCTTGCATCGACTGCAAATTATGATTGTACCACGTGCCCGTGAATATTATTCAAGGGCACTTCTTGTGCCGAAAACAGGCTTTTTTTCTTTCATAGTGCCAACCACAAATCTACGGCAGAAGCAAAGGCAAGCGGGGGCGAGCTGCTGCAGTGGAAGCGAGAGCGAGTATGATGGAGAGAGGGGCGCAGCAGACAGCGTCAGTGAAAGAGAGAGGCATAGAGAGACACCCAGGCGGCCGGGCCGGGCCGGGCCGCGTCGCCACGGCCTTCAGGCTCCTTGAGGGCGCCGCTGGCGCCGCGCGGCTCGAGGCGTCACCTTTGGGGTGTTGATCGGGTGTCGGTACGCCCCGCCGAGGAGGTGCTGGTCTGCCGGTGGGGTGTCCCCGGGGAGGGTATCAAGAGCGTTTACCAGGCTAGCCAGCAGCAGGGTCAGGGCGGGCGCCGCGCGCTGCACTGCGTCACAGACGCGTGGTTCTGTTGTAGCAGCTAGAAGGACAGAGAACAGTCGTCACGACATGACAGCAGCTCGTCCAAGGGGGCAGAGTGGAATCATTCTAGCACTGGGCGGGCACTAGAACGTCCCGTCAGATGCCGTCTAGCTCTAACACATTCAGTGTGCGGGACTTTTCATCCCCTATGGTTGGACACGGGAGTGTGACCTTATAGTGGTCATGCCGCACTCAATAATGTGTCAAGTGGCCACACGTGGCCCAAAAGATACGCTCAGCAGAGGATCAACAACAAGTGCGGATACGTCGAACCTACACTAATAATGCTAGAGCCAGAGACCAAACAAGCGGCCGTTCCTACGAGAAAACTAAAACAAATTGCCCGAATTCCAAAAATAGTTACGCGACCCTGTGCAGCTGCGGAAGGCGTAAAGGCTACGCACTAAAAACGAATTTCCAAAGTGAATACACACTATACCCCGCGTGGAATCGCACCTGTCAACAGATTTGTCTGTATAATGGCATTAACCTATGGTTTCGATACTCATAAATTAATGACAAAATAAAGCCATGCGATTCTACGCGGGACTGCGAGCAAAATCTAAGGCCACAAAACATAAATACTTTTTTCTACTCTCAACCTGTTCGATCTACTTCGCGTTGTTGCATGAGATGACGTTATTGCTGCTCTCGACATAGACGCGACTGAATATGCCTCCATTAACGGCCTCATCATATTTTGGGCATCTCACGTCTGTTGCGATTCGTGGGCAATTCCAGTCACGCCTTTATCGCTCGGCTGATATTGAGGGCCGAATAAAATCTCGTTGGGGCCCCAGTCCTGGCCCGGGTCAGTCGCTCGGGGGCGGTGGGTGCCGGGGCGGGGCGGGGCGGGGCGGGGCACTGACCTCTCCAGCAGACGACGCTTGAGGTCTGGCGGGTACGTGACGTAGATATACTGGTCGCCCTGGGCGTCCAGCTCGCCGAGCTCGCCCGGGTAACACGCGGCGGCGGCGGGGTCGTCCGCGGCGGGGTAGCCGAGGCCGAGCGGGGCCCCCACCGGGGCCATGGGGCCGGCCCAGGGGGCCACGCGCGCGCCCGGCCCGGGGGGACCAGGGCTCTCGCACCGAGGATCACTGCGGAGGGAAGACCAGGGTCCAACGGACCGGCTCAGTCCACAGGGCATGGCATGAGAACATGGTGGTCACTGACGTGTGCTACCCCCAACTCACTCACCCCCAATAGCTTATTCCCCCATCCCCCTCACTCACGCTCTACCATGGCTGACCCACCCCCGCTAGGAAGCAGCACTTGCACCGCATCTCCCGTGACACACTGCGCGACCGTGGAAGCGATGTCTACCACAAAAACACAGACCTACGTTCATCAAAGCAAAAAAATTATATATATCAACACACGACTCGAGTCGCCAAGAATACTCAACGATAATAAGAAAGCCACACAAAGTTGGCTCTAAGTATATGGTACTCATACTACACAATGTACGTTGCATACGAAAACGGTTGTTACTGATACGGAGAGAAACTTGGAACCCCGTTAGAAACGCATGCAAAGTGTGTTAGTCAGACACCGGTAGTGCTTCGTGTAGTGTGCGACTTGTAGTGTCAGGGGAAATATTTCCGATCAACCAGCTGCAGGCAGTGCTGCATCTGGTATGGCTGCAGCCACTTGGACGAATGAGAATTGGATCACTATCAAGCTAAACCTAATAGTCCCATGCTCTACTCTTAAAAACATGTTCGTATTTAAGTAGACCCGAACGGTGCCTATAAAATATAATTTTAAAAACACCGCGCAAATTTTTTTTTGTAAGTCCAACGTTGAAAAATTTAGCCGCAAATGGTGCTAAAGTTATCGTTGCTCGGTTTGCTGGACGCGAAGAGTAAGGTAAAGAGTGAAGGTGTGCGTGTATCGAGCGCTGAAAAGTAAAGACTCACTCGAAGAGCACCCAGATGATGTAGTAGCAGATGACCACGCCCACGGTGAGCATGGCGCCCATGAGCGCGAGCAGGAACATGGGCGACGCGCGCGCCTCCACCGGGGAGTCCTCCCAGTAGCGGTCGCACGTCAGGTACCAGCACGAGGCGCGGTTCAACTCCTCTGTTGGACCATTATTATTTTTTTTTAAACAAATATACCCACGATGACACGAGCAAACAGGGCAAGGCATACGGATTTTTTAAAAAGAGACGGTATGCCTCAGAACACTCACCCTCAATCTCCTTGAAGTCTTGCACGGATAGGTTTACTAACAGTCCGGCTATGCAGTCCCTCACCAGGATCTAGAAGTGTGCAAAATTATGTCACAACAAAAATTATCCCTTCTGAAATGAAGCAAAAAACAGGGGTGTGGCCGCGGAGGCTGGGCCGGGCCAGGCCAGCCCTCGTTCAGCCTGGGAGTTAGGCCGGCCCGCGCGGCACGCGTGCGCTGCGGGACTGCCTACCCCGCGCTCCGCGGGCGGCGGGGCGCGGCGGGGCGGACTCAGCCGGTTGATTCCGAGGATCGCTCTCGCACTTCTGTCCTTGTCGCACTCATGTAGCGCTGCCATACCCAGCATAGGGCACCGCCATGGGTGCGACAAGGACGGAGGGAGGAGAGCGATCTTCTGAATCAGTCGGCAGCTCCAGCTCACCTCGCAGCGGGTCTTGAGCCTGCTCAGCTCCTCCGGCTTGCAGTCCGCCTTGAAGCGCTGCATCTCGCTGAGGCGCTGCTGCGGCGGCGGCGGCTGCGGCGGCGGCACGCTCGAGTCCACCAGCGTGTCGCCCTGCTTGCCGCACATGTCCGCCGTGGCGTTGGCGTCGCCCTCGCGGTCCTTGTTGCCCCCGCGCTCCTGTCGGCCGTCGTCATCAAAGTTACACTCTGGACTCACCCAGGTGTGTGAATGTCACACACGTGCAGGTGTGTGAATGTCGCACACGTGCAGGTGTGTGAATGTCACACACGTGCAGGTGTGTGAATTTTTATTTTGACACTTGGCTCTGCCTACAAGTGTGTCTCAGTAAAATTCACACGCTTTCCGGCTTAAGTGTGCGAGTAGCAGCTCGCGCACATTCACGAGTGCAACATTTACACAATTGCGTTTTCATTGCTGGTTGCAGCAGCACATGCACGTTGCCGGGTCGGGCCGGCGCACGGACTCACCGACAGGGGCGGGCACCTGGGCGTCTGGGGCTGCTGCTTGTGCTTGCGGTGCTGCTGCTGCTGGGCCTGGGCCTGCGGCTGCGGGGCCTTGAGCGAGGGGAAGGCGGTGACGCGCGCCAGGTCGCGGGGCGCGGACACGGACAGGGCGGTGCGGTGCGCCATGTTCTGGCTGGAGCGCCACACCTCGATGTCCGTGCCGCTGCCGCCCGGGCCGGGGCTGTGCGCCTCGCGCGCCGCCAGCACCTCGCACCGCATCACGTCGCAGTAGTCCGCCAGGCACACCGCGTCCTCCGCCTGGAGGATGAGAAAGTTCTCCAGTGTCCTCGCACCGCACCGGGGGTCAACTCCAGACCGCCCCTCTCGCTCACCATGTTGATGGACTCCCTATGCCTGCTATCGAAGTGCTGGTCCAGGTGGTGCTCGGTGTAGAAGCTCTTGCCGCAGAAGGCGCACGCCCACTGCGACGGCCGGTGCTGCTGCTTGGCGGCCTGCTGCGCGCCGAAGATGTCCCTGCTGGGGTGGAAGGGGCACTCGAGGCCCAGCTTCACCGACCGCTTCTCCAGGACCGGCAGCCATTTCTGTAACGGCACGACGCATGGCAGGGTAAGGCAGGGCATCCCCAGGGAAATATTTTTTTCCACAAGGGCTCTTCCATTTCCCCTGGAAATTCCAGGAGCAGCTTTCGCCAAGTGGCCCCCGCATTACCTTCTGGATGAGCTTGCGCACGATCCTGGCGCTGTCCCTCGGGCAGGATATCTTAAAGACCGTGGGTCCGGGCCACGGGATGAGGATGAGCACCAGGAGCGCGACGATCTGCGAAACAGACAAACGGCGAGGTGAGCGGTGGGGCGGGGTTGGGGGGGGGCGGGGCGGGGCGGGGGCGTGCCGGCTGGAGCGGAGCCGTTCGTCGCCATGCGCTTCCACCGGCCCGGCCCGGGCTGGCCGTCGGCTGAGCGCGCACCAGGACAGAGGAGCACCTCACCAGCGGGCGGGTCGTCTCGAGTTATGAATGAGTAAACCTCGGGCGCTCGTAGCGTAGGGCGGGTAGGCCTCGCAAGAGGCACCCAGCGCGGGCCCGCAAACAAGCGTATCGACGTATCCCAGCGCGGTTATCGATTTTCTGGCCACATGAGCGCGGCGACTCTCTCGCGCGTGGAAAATGCAAAGTAGGCGGAGGAAAGAGTTGGGGGAGGCCTGCGGGGCGCCTGGACTCCAGCCCGGAGGAAATGCCGGACCGCTGGAGAGCTGAGCCCTGGCCGAGGCGTTCTGCTGCTCCGGCCCGCGGGCCCGGCCCCGTCCGCGGCGCTCCAGCAGCCTCCAGCAGACGACGCGTCACTCCCCGCCCCTCGTCCCCAGGGGCACCGAACGCCGAGTCAACATTACCTCCAAGGAGAATGATTGGGTCCTCATTCATATTCCTCTAAGCCTGTCCACGGATCATATAGCCGTTTCCCTGGGAAACTGAAACGGCGAACTTTCGACGGTGTCAGTCGCTCCGCTCGCCACCTCAAGGTCCGCACCGCACTACCCCCGTAGGCCACGGCCGCACCACCCTCCCCCGGGGCGTGCACGTCCCACCCCCTGCCACCCCCTGAACCGCAGACCTCCCCGTCAAAGCAGCTCCCGTAACGTACAGAAAGAACTTTAAAAGACGGAGATAGCTTAAACTGCATGGCTCTTAAATTTTAATTTTAGTGCATAAACGGTGCAAGAAGTTGCGCTGGCCGTTCCACGGATATTCGTATTCTTTTGTGAATGAATTAACGAAATTAGTTGACCAACTGACTGATGATGTAGATGGTATGAGAAAGTTTTGAGAACGTTAAGGAATTTCGAAAACAAAGTAGGATGTTGACGGCTAATGTTAAAGTTCATATCTTATATTTATGAAAATACCTTGATGAAATGTGACATATTGTACATAGTGAACAGACTTTAGTCACGGCAATGGATTCTGAGCTCCTGAAACTCATACTTTTATTACTTTTGAAAAATTACTGACGCATCTAAAGCAACTTATAGGTTATGTTAAAGCGACAGAACATTTAATTGTTTAATATATACATCTACGAAATTTTCTGAAATGGCAACACGATGGAGCAGCGAATATATTGTGGCGGAGCATCGAGATCTCCAGGTAAGAATTATGAACTCTCTAAATTGTGTGCAAAGGCAATACATTTATTTTTCTCTACTCATTCAAAGTTTGTTGAAACACAATGAAGTTTTGTTTCTCCTGCCATTAAATGTCCATTTTCTTGCTGACTTGTTCTCTTTTGTCATAATTTTTAATCTAACATTTTCTTTTATTACCAGGCCAATGCCATGGCTGTCGACTACACAGGAAATTATGTTCTCTTAGCAGGGTATTGTTGCAGTGCTTTCCCATTTTCTAAGACAATTTTTTTAAAAACTTAACTTCCTTTTTTTTATGGTATGTCATCTTTTCCTAACTCTAGACGGAGATATTTAGCTATCAAAAATTTAAGTGAACAATCTGATCGATTGCACAAAGTTACTCGTCAGAGCAAATATGAAGTTGGAGCTGCAGAATGGAATCCTAATCCATCACATAAGGAACTTTGTGCACTTTCTGTGAGTATTTATTTACTTTTGACAAGGATATGTCATGTATTGTTTTCAGTTTATTAACATAACTGTCATTGTAATTTTAGAGTAACCAACGTGTGGAAGTGCTTTGTTGGATGGATGGAGACTTAGAGCAACGTCATTCCTTGAAGGCACATACACGAGTTGTGAGCGATGTCAATTGGCATAGATTTGATCCAAATTTGTTAGCATCCTGCTCTATTGATACTTTTATTCATGTGTGGGATATGAGAGATACCCGCAGACCAGCACAATCTCTTAGTGCAGTTGGTAAGGCTTTGTCAATTCCTTTCTTCTTTCTACAAGTGTACTACTTTAATTAATTTAAATATTTTGATTTTTACTTTAAACATAGCTGGATCCACTCAAGTGCGTTGGAACCGCCTTTCTAGCTTCTTGTTAGCTACAGCTCATGACGGTGATATTAAACTTTGGGATCAGAGGAAGGGCACTGCCCCTGTTGTTTACATTTCTGCACATTTAGCAAAAGTAAGGCAGCTGTCACTAGTTCTCATTTTTTTTTATTTTTTAAATTTTATGACTTTATTTATATCTTTGTTATGAATGGCATGCTATTTGTTATAATTCAACTTATGACTTGCCCTCTTAGATACATGGACTGGACTGGAGTCCGCTTCATGAAGACCAGTTAGCCACATCTAGTCAAGATGGAACTGTAAAATTATTTGACATCACAAACCCTCGGAAAGCAGAGGGAGTATTTACAACAACCCTGCCCGTTTGGAGGGCAAGGTACACTGTAAGTATTAAAATTACAAATGTAATTTTTTGGCGTAAAATACCAAAACAATTTATTTACGTATTTCATTATTTATTTTTCAGCCGTTTGGTGAAGGACTCGTAACAGTTGTAGTCCCCCAATTAAGAAGAGGAGAGAATAGCCTTCTACTCTGGAATATCAATAATCCCGCTGCTCCAGTTCATACTTTTGTTGGTCACACTGACGTAGTTCTTGAATTTGAATGGCGTAGGGTTAACCCTGGTAAAACCTGAATCTTATATTATAATTTTTCTTATATCTTACTCTCATTTAAAATTTATCAGTACTTAAGAAAACTTAAAAATATGTGTCTTTCAGATTCTTCTGATTTTGAACTCATAACATGGTCTCGGGATCAAAGCCTGAGAATATGGAGAATAGAACCATTTTTACAAAAGGTAAAATTAAAATTGCATTGCCATTTTCCATACTTAATACTAGTGCTACTTGAATGTCATTTTTTTTCTCTTTGGTTTAGTTGTGTGGTCATGAGCCTGATATGGACCATGTCTTAGACTCGCAGGATCTTATTGATGATCTCCCTCATAGTAATCATGATGCTCCTCATAATGATTATCAACGTCATAGATGTAAGCCAAAATATTTTACCACTGTTAAAATTTTCTATTCATTTTTTTTCACTCCATATATCCCTTGTGGATTTTGACCTTGTGCAAGACGACCATTGCTCTGTTATCATTATTAGCAAATATTGATGTCAGTTATTTGATCTCCCAGATAATGAGAACTCAATGGCACATAACCTCCAGCAGCTCACTTTGGACAATGCTTCAGTTCTCTCTGAGATGTTGTCTGCTAGTGGCAGGAACTCGTTGTCTCTGTCTTTGGATGGTGCATCCGAAACTACTGATGACAGCCAAGGTGGTAGCGTTCTTGGAGTTGGAGTTGGTGGGGGTGGCAGAGGCGGAAGCAGTAGCATGAGTAATGGTAGTGCAACTAGAGGTGGCAGTGGAGACAGTGGTGGTGAAGAGAGAATACCATCAGTACGTTCGCCAACACAACCCAAGACATTACAACAGGAATTCGCTCACATAAACCTGAATGTGACTAATGTGGATATTGATACGGTAGTTTCCTATTTTCTCTGCTAGATGGTAGAGTATATTATTTAGTTCTAATGATCGTAATGTGGTTGCATTTTCTTCTATTTTTTTAAAGATGGATCCAGTAGGTCGTTTGTGCACTGTTACTGTATCTGCCAATGGACATGTTGCAGTTTTACAAATTACATTCCCAGCAAATTATCCTTATAACAATGCACCATCATTTCAATTCATTCAAGGAACTTCTTTGAATCCTGCCAGTAAATCAAAATTACAGAAGGTAAGTTTATTCACTTGATAATGAGTCTGACCCTCTTGTCAGTATTTTAAATATCAAATTATTATCAATGGCAGGTTTTAAAGCACACTGCACAACAGAGAGTGCGTAAAAATCGAGTATGCCTAGAAGCTTGCTTAAGGCAACTTGTTTCTTCTCTGCAGCAGGTAAGCATAGTATTTTTATCTGAGTTTGAATCATAAATGAGTGATACATAACTCTAATATATCAATTTTTGTTGGAATGTAACAGTTATCTTTGTCTGAGGACAATGAGAGTAAAACAGCTCCCTTTCTGCGAATGCAGTCTCAGCCAACCCCATATATGGATGCAGGAAACATGTATCGTAGTTTCCAAGAAAGCAATATCCCATTTCCGCGAACATCTGGAGCCAAATTTTCTGGAGCTGGTATAAAAAGATTCTGCATTTTTAAAATCAAAGATGAAGACTACAGTGCTTTGAAGTTTAAGTTATAATTTTAAAAATAAAATTTCAGGTGCCTTGGTATGTTTTGGTCGAGCTCCAATGACCAAGCGGCTTCCACTACATTCAGAGATGTGGACACCACGATCGCTCTCTGCTTTGGGCCCACCAGGCACCCCCACTCAAGCTTTCACTTCTGTGTCTTCATTCTATTACCAAGAAAGGGTTAGCAAATGTGGTGACATTTTATAAAAAAGACTACTGTAAGTTTTTCCAACATGAAGCTTTATTTATCTTATCTTATGTTTTAGGGACAAGTCTCCAGAGTGCGTTCCCGAGTTCTCCATAACAGTTCTAGAGGACTAGTGGGCCGTATGACACCCACTCGCACTACAAGAGCTGCTGTGCTTATATATGATGCTTCACCGCTATTTCTTCTGCATAGGGAACTAGGGGAAAAATATATGTAAGCTCCTATTCATGTAACATCATTTTGTTCATAATTTTCTCTTAAGTGAAAAGTCTAATTATTTACATTTTGTGTCTATTCTGTAGAATCAACTCTCATGATGTTGTTGCTATGTGCAAACGAAATGCTACAGTTGCAGCCTCTGTGAATCGACGAGATTTGGTTCAGGCTTGGACAACAGCTGCGCTTGCTGCCTCCAATCCTGAACCAGATCCTGATGATGGAGTCCCTTGGACACACCATCCATTTGGTCGCAGTCTTGTAGAATCAATGTAATGACTTCGTAACATTTGACTTCATCTATTAAAAAAGTCTGTGTTAGTTTTTTAATTGTTACATTACTATTCTTACAGGATCACCCATTTTGCCAACCAATCAGATATTCAGATGGCTGCCATGCTCTGTTGTGCATTTAGTCCTCGATCCGACAGCCCTGATATCAACCGATTTAAATCATCTCTTTGCAAGTCGGTCAACCTCAGTGTAAGTTAACTACTGTCTTACATCTAATTGATGTAATATCTCAGAAAATTGGAGACAGCTCTGAAAATTATGGGGGTATTAAATGCGTAAATTTTTTGTGCTGCTCATTTGTCTGTTAAAAAAACAGAAATACAAAACCATAAAACATCACTCATTCTCTAAATAATCACAAGAAATGCATGAGGTATGCATAGAATAATATGGTCCTTCTTGAGTGCTTTAATTATAAAGAGCATTTAGTATTTATGATTTGGAAGGAATATTTGTTATTACTATGCAGCTGGGGCTAAAGCGTTATTAATACATGTGTTCTGTTTTGTGTGTGTTTGTTTAATTAAGTGTGTTTAATTGCACCTTGAGCTTTATTGCATGCACAAGTTTGCTTTGCACTCATTGCTCCAAAAAGCACATAGGAAAATCCTGTTTTCACTGGTGCATAACATACTACTCTTGCAACTGCAGGTATTCTGCGGATTTCTATCTATTCTGACTTCTTTTGACACTTCCTTCTATTTATTCTCTTCATTTCTCTCACTGTAACTTCTACCATATTGTGTTGTGTGATATATGAACTAAACACACTTTTCTGTCATGGGTGATTGGTGAACTGTATTGTACAGCACCCTTGCTTTTATTATGTCTTTCTATCTACTTTGCATCATCCCATTACAACAATGACCCACTATGATGACTAATAATTGACAGGTGATTTTGAACTGTGATTCTGGTACAATAACCTCCAGTGTAATCTAATCGAGATTCTTCCTGACTTTTTGTTAAAAAGTTACCATTTAAATGATTTTGATTTCAGATCACACACTCCTTATGAGCTTATACTTAACTGACATAAAAATGACATAGAAACTGTATTTTTTGTTTTAGCGTCTTCCCTCAGGAAAATGGTGGAGCAAGGTAACGTATATTTTGTGAAAAGTAGTGCAAATTTGCAATTTGACCCTAGCTGTACAGTAGTTGTAGTTACTTTGTTTCTGACTTCTGAAGAGATTTTGTTATTGCTACATTTGAACCATGTTATGACCTGAACTTTTGTTCTCCAACAGCTTGAGTTTTGAAGCATGTTGATCTTTTTATAATGTTACTCGTAACTTGGAATGACAGTCTTTGCATCTTTTGGGATTGGTATTCTAAATGAAATTCAGAAATTCTTCTCACTCTTTCTATTGAGCTTTGCATGAAATTGCTTTGGTATCATTTTTTTGCACACATTTCTGCTAATGTGCATGAAATTTCAGTGTATATTATTTAGCACATATTTTTAATTAATGACGTTTTTATTTTTATTTTCATTTTAAACCTTAAATCTGATTGTTTCACCTTAGTTTATGTTGTTCTCTATGTTTGGAAAAACTTGTAACATTAATTTTTTTTTTAACTGACTTAATTTACCGCCAAACTAATTTTTTGTGAATATTTTTTCAGCCTGGTGGTTCACCTTACCATACAATACATCCTTTGGATACCAGCCTTGAGGGATGGAATTATCCATTGCTAAAGCAGAACAGGTCTAATTCATGGTCTGATTCTTTGGAGGGTTTGAAAATTAATGAAATCAAGGAAGTTGGTTTCAGCGATTCGACACTGGACATATTTTCCAGCGCTAATGAAAAGGGGTAATAATTTGTCATTGTTTTCTTTTCATCTTGTCTTTTGCTTACTTTTTATTTTTGTATTGAAAATTGAAAGAAAATGTATCTGTTAATGTTAATATTCCATGTCAAATGTTTTTATACATTTCAGCATGTTAGATGAAAAGAAGACATGGTTGTATGATGAATATAAGAGAGCATATGCTGACATATTGCACAGGTGGGGTCTCCTGGATGCCCGAGCCCAGGTCAGTATTACATAGTTCGATTTTTAAAAAGAGATCTGATGGAATGATTTGACTAAGATTTAACTTTTATACATGTATCATTCAGGTCATGAAATATATGTCTACTGGTCTTGAGGTTCATCATGGTGTAGAATTTAGAAGTGAGTGCCAAAAGTGTTGTGTGGTCAGTAGCACTGCATCTTGTCCTCAATGTAAACGAATAAGTTTACAGTGTGTTATATGCCACATATCCGTTAGAGGTATGATTGTCTAATACAGTAATTCAATTGATATGTGAATTATATGTCCTTAATATTGATTATTCATAATTTATTTCTATTTCCTAGGTCCCTCTAATGTTTGTTTAGTTTGCGGTCATGGAGGCCACCTACTGCATATGCAGGCATGGTTTCGAAAGGAAACTCGATGTCCTACTGGCTGCGGCTGCAGCTGTCTAGTTGAGAGTTCCTCAATAATAGAGCCATAGTATGATCCACTCTGATGTGATAAAGAAATGTTTGCCTTGTTTGTGGACTGTGATTAGCTGTGATATAATGGCAAGTTGGTCTTCCATCCAACTTTAGCAAGAATTTCAGGAATATAACTGTACTTCAGTGTAAGTAATTTTTCCTTTCTCTTTTCCTGAACAACTACAGTGATTAGCAATGTTTGGTACTGGGCTGCACAAATATTCAATTTGTGTATCTATTGAGGTAACTAGGTTTAAAAAGCACATGTTTATTTCTTTTTTCCTTCTTAAATTTGACTGAATTATCAGTATGAAAAATTACTATTCTTGATCACCTTAAGTAGGATTTGGTTTCTCCTTAGTGTAAAGGTGCACATGAAAGTTTATTCATGTTGTATCTCCTATTTTGCACAAAAAAAAGAAACTATCTTCTCATTGAACCTTTAAATATTTACTAGGTACAAAGTCATTTTAATAAGTAATATAAGTAATATATATTTCCAAAGCATATAAAAATTGCTGTACACAGATAAACCATTGTATCTTTGGTACTGATAAAGTAGAGGGGCATGGGAAATGCCAGAAATTAATACAATTCTCTTGTATGGTTCTCTGTTTCATGAAGTGTCAGAAACCATTTACTAATCACAAAGTGATATTGTGACTGTTATGTTATTTATTAAATCAGGATCTTTTAGTTTAGATAAATAAAACAGGGTATATTTTGTTATTTTTTCAGAAGTATTGTTTGGCAATAGCCCATTACATTAGTGGTAATGGACTCTGAAATCTCCTGTCATGTCAACTAATTTGTTTGTTCTCGTCATTCCCTCATTGTATCATCTTAGTTTCCTCTCATCACATTTAGTTTGTAAAAACACCTGGGGAAGGCATAAATTTCCACCTTAAGCCAAACTTTAGTCATCACTTGATTCCTAAATGCGATTTTTTTTCTTCAAATATAGTGCCATTATGAAGGAATTTTTGGCATGATTCCTACTTTTATCACAATATTACCTGTATCCGCCTTGTAGTGTGTAAGAAAATCAATTATTTATTATCCCGAATGTAGATGTTGTATTTAGTGTGCCGATGTACACTACCACCTATCTGCATTATCTCTTTTTAATTTATTATCCTGTGTCTGTTAGTTATTTGTGTGGTTGTGTTAGGGGGGGGTGTTTAGTTCATCTTTTCAATGGTCTTTCTTCTACTTAAAACTGTTGTTTTTTCCCCATGGTCTGTACAGCTACTAAATCATTTTTGTCAAAGTAACTGTACCACTCTTGGAATAAACATAAAATTTTTAAAATTGTTATTTTTATTCCAAGTTGCCACATTTATTTCGCCGAACAGATCTCTGTCGGAACTAGATAGATAGCCCACTTGGCTTTACAGCGATGGGCACAGATAGGTACAAAGTTAGGCATAACGTTCTGTGCCGCACAAAATAGGGCTTAGCGTGCAGCATCCCCTGCCTGCCCGTTCACCGGTGCCTTGCTCACGGGGGCGCTCGCTCGGCGGCGGCAGCGGCGGCCGCCCCTTCTGTCTCGCGACGCCGACGCCTCATCCTATGGCTATTTCGAGCGCCGCGGCTCGCCATCCAGTCGCCAAGAGACGAAGGACCTTGCCAATGAGCGACGACCATCCCGGCGCCCCCGGGGGCCCCGCGCCCCACTGTGGTCCAGCGGGTGCCATCCGGTTTGAGCCGATTCTGGAGTACCGCGTGGTGCCGCCACTCAATGTGCCCCGCCCGGCCCGGCGGGGTGGAAATAGAAGCCTCCTCCTCCATCTCCTCGGCAGTAATGCCGTCATCGGCCGCTCAGCTGCTGCCCGGCGCCCCGCCCCGCCCCGCCCCTCCCCGCCCAGCGCAGCGCAACGCCTACTCTGGGACTCCCTATACTTCATCCACTTCACCGCCCAACTCTTTGGCTCGCCTAGAATGCCTCCACGTTACTAGCCCGCCGGATGTCCCAATGAAGTTTAGGCGTTGCACGTTGCTTTACGCAATGCGCCCTCGGCGTTGGCAACCCCCCCGCCATGCGCGATGCCTACCCGGAGCGCCGTGGACGTAGGCAATCTCCCCGCCATGCGCGCAGCCGCGTGCGGCACGCTGCCTACCCGGAGCGCCGTGGACGTAGGCAATCTCCCCGCCATGCGCGCTGCCGCGTGCGGCACGCTGCCTACCCGGAGCGCCGTGGACGTAGGCAATCTCCCCGCCATGCGCGCAGCCGCGTGCGGCACGCTGCCTACCCGGAGCGCCGAGGACGTCGATAGCGTGCAGGTCTGATAGGCGAGGCGAGCGTCCTGGCCCGAGGTAAGCCTGGTCCATGTCTCCTTGAGGTGGGTGAGCCTGCCCTCGACCTTCATCACCTTTCATACTTGCGTGCCGCAGCCGTGCTCTGCCGACCCGGCGTGAGGAGATGACCCTCGAGATGCTTCATCCCCCATCATCCCCGTCGGAACAGTCGCCCGCCGGGGCGCGGGAGAGGCCCTGGGAACAGTGTGCTGCTGTTCGGAACGGAACGCGCTGCTGGTGAGTCCTTACTCTCTTCTTACTCAAGTGGGCCAGTTTTATTTATGCGGTTTGGAACTGGCGACGGCGATGATAATGGTCTCTTTATGGATATCGGTGCCGTGGGCTATCGTGTTGCTTGTCCTGGCCGTAAGTAAGTGATGGTGGCAGGCCGCCGATCGGCGCCCCACCCCACCGCGCCCCCACCCCGCCCCACCCCGCCCCAACAACGCCCCCACCACGCCCTCACCGCACCCTGACCAGCCTCGACTCAATCAAAGAAAGCAAACTGCTGCTCTCCGCGCGGTGGCTGAGATACATAGATAGGGTAGATCGGTCGATATGTTTCCCTCACATCTCTCCGGCTCATAAGAGTGCGCCTCTGCCTCCCCAGGCCAGCGCCATGCCGTGGACCCCACCGCCCTCACGGCCTTGCTGTTCCTGGGCGGCGCGTCGCCTCGCCTCCGGTCCCCCCAGTCCTCCAGGATCACGCCATGAATCACGAGCTTGCGTAGGGCAAGGACTCTGCCGGAGGGAAGGGGAGGGGGGGGAGGGGTGGTCCTGCCCCGCCAGTGCCGACCTGGGGACTTGAACAACCGTGTCAGGGTCACCGAGACGACTGAAAGTTTTGCTCTGCGAGGGCGGCGTGGCGCCGTGTCCGTCTGGCTCCGGGGGTGGCGCGAGAGCCACACACTGTGGTTATGGTTCACATTCCCCCAGGGCAATACAGCCATCACAGCCAGTGGAAAATCGGCAATGAGTACCCAGCGGAGTAAAGTAGGCTGCATCTGCGCCGCCTGCCTACTAGGCAACATGCGCGCACCTGTGCTTGTGCTTGGGTGTTGCCCGGTAGGCAGGCGCAGTCCACGGTGTCTTATTGCCTACTTCCCTGACAGCACTGCCCGGCTGCGGTGACGCGCCGTGCCGGGCGCAGGCCGGGCCGCCAGGGCGCGTGGCGGTCGCGGGTGCCATGCGCCGGGCCGCTCCGCTGGGGCCGTGCGCCTGCCCATGCCTGCCAGCTGACTGGGACTGGGGGGGCTTGGCCGCGCCCGCGCCGCGCCCGGCTTTGGCTGCAGCTCAGCTCGACGGCCCGGCCCGGCCCGGCCCGGCGCCCGGCTCAGCCCGGCCTGCCCAGTCAGTATGGACGCGGCTGCCCTCCCGGCAACACTGGCCTGACGCTGTGCTCCGCCCCGCCCCGCCCGGCTCCGCCCCGGTCCGGCCCCGCAGCCTCACTCTGCACCTGTGCCGCCCCCACCGCCCCCCAGGGGCCATTATGTCAGTGCACGTCTGTGCCCAGGGATTTCTGCTGGTGACACGCGCCTGCAAGCAACCGCGGTGCGACACGGTCGGCGGCCAGCTGAGCAGACTGTTGTGACAGTGTCCTGTTCGTCGCGGAGGTGCACCGCCCCCGCCCACGCCCCCCGCGTGCTCCCCGTCCCCGCTGACGGCCGACTTTCCGACGAGGAGTTCCCCGCCGAGGAGGTCCTGCCCAGCCGGACCACCCCGTCGTGCCCGTGCCCCGACACCCACTCTGAGGTAGGTGCCGACGACCCGCAGACTCGCGTACTTTGACAGGTCAGCGCGGTGCTCGCGTAGGGGTGACAACCCATCCGCGGACTGTCATACGTTTAACTGTCTTGTAGGGGGGTGCATTCATCACGTGATGAAACCACCCCCCGGTGATTCTATCACGGGATAAAAGCACCCCCCTCATGGCCCATGGGGGTGGATCTATCACGGGAGATAAACACCCCCTCCTCAATCGGGGTGGGGGGTGGTTTTATCCCGTGGTGAAACCACCCCCGGTGCATCTGTCACGGGGTGGATCTATCACCTTGCTCCTGTCCGAGTTATAGTCCGGGGCAGGCCAGTCGGTACCCGTGGGTACCCGAGCCGCGGGCTAATCGCATAGGGCGTTCGCGCAAAAAGAAATAAAATTCAGTTCCGCGCTAATCGACTTAACAGGTCAATGATTAAGCACCCGTGCCAAAAAATAAAAATTGGCTGCAGGAAAAAAAATTAGCTACGATATGTACATATGTGTAGCGAATAAATAGCTGCACAGTAAAAAATGTACGGTTCTAAATAAGCCTATAGCCTCTCCAATTATTTTTTTGCCGGAGCTTTTTCTTTTTTTTTCTGTTTATTATTTTTTTAAAAGAGTGAATGACTTCCAGCCTCGGGCCGCGCGCGCAGCTCGACCAACAGCTGACCGCGACACTCTTGCCGTTTAAAATGTAAATGGGTGAGCGTGTAGTCTGCCCTGTCCTGTGCGGCCCGCAGTGTCAGTGCGCCTCTAAGTGGTGTACAGTGCTCCGCGCCTGCCGCCTGCCGGCCACACCAGGAATGTGATTGTGACAGTGTGTGCTGATCCAACGCTCAAATTAGTCAACTTATCCTCCGTCCAAGAATTATTACTGCGATGGCATTGTGTTTTGGCAATCGATTTTGGAATGGCGATATACCTCTCAATCACGCGGATCATTCAGAAATTCGATTGGTTAAAGTGGCGGTGTATTAACTCGCGCCCACGTGTGTAGTTGGTCGCGCCTCCTCTCCCTCCTCTCTGACACAGGGCAAGGTTGCAGACCCTGACCTCTCGGGTTCAAATCCCGGCGTCAGCGCTCGCTTTGTTTTTATTGCGCTCTGTGCGGGGCGGGGCGGGGCGGGGCGGGCGGGGGAACCGCGCATCGCTGACCCACTGACCGCCTCGCCCCGCCACTGTGCGACTCACATTAACATTTCCTACTATCTCGAATTTCCGAAAAAAAAAAAATGTTGAAAAGTCACATTTTTTTCGTCAGAGAGGAAGGGAGTTATCGGGTGCGTGCCGTGAGAGGATGGCATCTCCAGGACTTACGATCCAGGAAGAGAAAGATAGAGAGACTTGTTGGATCTGGATCCATCAGCTGTTTTACACCCCTCCCCCCATCCCCCCGGCCCCGCCCGGCCCGGCCGCGTGCGCACCTCCCACCCCCACTCCCACCCCCCCTCCCACCCCCCCCCCCACCCCCACTCCCACCCCCACTCCCACCCCACACCCCGGACCGGACCGGCACGGCTGTCAGCTGTCAGAATGTGCACGCCACGTTGGGGCTAGCTCGTAGTAGTTTATCAAGCAAAAAATTAACGGTTGGATTAATGAACGAAACGGAACGCCTCTCTGGCATCGTCCACCGCCCCACTCGCCTTGCCCCGCCCCGCCCCGCCCCGCCCCGCCCCGCCCCGCCCCGCCCCGCCCCGCCCCGCCCCGCCCCGCCTCACGTGACGCCAGGCGCCAGGCCGCGGCGCGTCCTCGCCGAGTATTTCTATTCCCACAAACAGGGCGGGTGCGTGTCGCTGTGCGGCAGCAGGCGGCAGCAGGGCAGCAGGGCAGCAGGCGGCAGCAGGATGCCGGCCGCGGGCCGCCCCTCCACCCTCCCGCAGCGGGGGACGCACTAGAGGAATATTTCTCCTTGCCCCAAATACGCGCACCGTCCGTCCCGTTGTAGCGCTCCCAAGACAACCC
The DNA here is from genome assembly GCA_033675135.1 of Frankliniella intonsa. Taxonomy (NCBI): domain Eukaryota; kingdom Metazoa; phylum Arthropoda; class Insecta; order Thysanoptera; family Thripidae; genus Frankliniella; species Frankliniella intonsa. The sequence goes on from CM066248.1 coordinate 8,788,160, forward strand.
CCTCCCCCCTCCCTCTGCCAAGGGCACGCACGCGCTAGGGGTGGGCGGGGGTGGGGTGGGGGGCTGCACCCTGCCCTGCCCTGCCCTGCTCTGCCCTGCCCACCCCGACCCAACGACAGCCAGTAAAGTGCCTAATGAAACAGTGTCGCGCCGTCCCCCGGTCCTCTGCCTCCCCAACCCCAACATGTTCTTTTTCCTTCACCCCGCCCCGCCCCGCCCCGCCCCGCCCCGCCCTGCCCTGCCCTGCCCCGCCCCGCCCTGCCCTGCCCCGCCCCGCCCTGCCCTGCCCCGCCCCGCCCCGCCCTGCCCCCCCCCGCCCCCCCCTGCCCGCGCCGCCCGCCCCGCGCCCCGGTTCTCTCCGCTCGTGGGCTTGCAGGTGATACACCTCATGAAATACTGTGCGCCAACTCTTTAGAGTTTTGGCCTGGCCGAGCAGCACAATCGAGCAGTTATCCCCCCCCCCCTCAAATAAAAAAAAAGTAAAAATAAGGACCTGCGCGAAACGTTTTAAAGGGGTAGGATCAATTTTGTATCCGTGTGAAAAATTTGGTTTTGGCACTGTCACTGACGTAGCTGCAGCGCCAAAAGAAGTTTGCGCAAGATATAACAAAAAAGTGTCAGAGCTGCATTTATTTCCTCTTTTGCGTGGAGGAGATGACGAACAGGGACCGAAAGGGATTTGACAGTCTTCTGTAGGGGAGGGCTCAGCTCAGACAGGACGAGGACGGACGCGGGTGGGGCGGGCGGGGCGGGGCGGGGCGGGGCGGTCGTGGTCCTTGCGAAACCTGCGACCGCCGTCTGTTGGACTGCTGGTCACTCTACCACTGGGCTGAGCTGGTCTCTTCGAGTCCCTGGCCGGTGGATATGGTCCCAGCTCCGCACTCGCTGGCCTGGCCGCCCTAGCCCAGCCCTACCTCTAGACGCTTGGCCGCCGCTCAAGAATCTATCCTCACCGCAGCCCACCCCGCCCCGCCCCGGACAGGCACCCCACCCTGGTCGCGTCTCGTCTAGGTCTAGGCGCACTCTGTGTTCCCCCTTATTTCATTCCCCACTTTCACACCGGTGGTGTATGCGCGCCACGCACAAGCTGCACGGCGTTATGCACAGGTGGACATCATTAGACCGAGCGGGTACGGGCGGGGCGGGGGTGGGGTAAGGGTGGGGTGGGGTAGCTCCCACTCATGCCGTCGAAGTTTGGCGCGTCTGCCCAGCAGCTAGGCCCTAGCCAATGGACGTCAACGACGAAGGATCTCTCAGTCCTAGGCGGTCCTAGGTGAGCCTCACTCACCGCGTGAGCACGTAAACGTCAAACAGTGGTGGCGGTGCGCGGTGCGCGGTGCGCGGGGGCGGGGTGGGTCCCGGCGGGGGAGGGCCGCATCGCGGACATTATGCAATACCGTCGCGGCTCGCTCCATAACCGGACCGCACTGGAATAGGAGATACCGGCAGATTATTTGTTTGTCGTTCTATGTCGCCGGGCGCGTAGGGCGGGGCGGGGCGGGGCGGGGCGGGCCGCGGCAGAACGCCGGGTGGGGCGCCGCGCCAGCTCTGTGTAAGGCCCCACCCACCGCCTTTTGTTTTGCCGTCTGAAAAGAAAATGTTTTCAGCCGCTGCCCTCCTTACAATATGAGCAAACGTCCGCGCGGCGCGGGGCGGCGCGGCTGGCCTGAGAGCAAGTGCTTTGCAGCGAGCGCAGCCAGCGGGGATGGCGCGGCGCGGCGCGGCGGGGCGGGGCGGGGCGGGGCGGGGCGGGGCGGGGCGCAGGACACTCGAAATAGTCTGGGACCCTCTCTCCCTCTCAGATTGAGATCTGACCGAGGGGTAGGGGACGGACGAGGGCTTCGGATTCAGGCCGCGGTTCAGACAGACGGCGGGGCCGGGCCGGGCCCCAGGCGGGACGTACGCGACGGGCTGCTGGGATTTTCGCGCGAGGATTAGGGGGATTACTGATATGGAGCGCCCCGCCCCACCTCGCCCCGCCCCGCTACTGCAGTGCAGTGCACGCTCCCATTGAGCGGCCGCACGGCCCAGCGCCGTGCAGAAAGTAACCCAAACACTCGGCAGAGCGCAGCGCGGGGACGCATTGAACGGGTCGGTCGGGGCGGGGCGGGGCGGGGCGGGGCGGGGCGGGGCGGGGCAGGGCAGGACAAGCTGAACGGGCTTGGGCCGCGGGCGGGGCGGGGCGGGGCGGGGCGGGCGGCGCTGCCGAACCTTGAGTCGTGACCTCGTGTAACGTTTGGCGCATCGCCAACGGCCGGATCAGTTAGTCAAGGAGCAGCCCTCCCCTTTCCCTTCGCCGTGCGCGTGCCGTACCGTGCGTGCGTGCGTGCACTGGCTGCAGGGTGTTGGTCCGGCGCTCCCCGCCCCACCCCGCCCCGCCCCGCCCCGCCCCGCCCCGCCCGCTCCACCATGCTCACGGGGGCGCCCGATCAGCTGACGGGGTGTGTGCAGCAGGTAACGCCTCCTCCAGCCGCCCCCGCCCCGGGCCGCAGACCACCCCCAGGCGTGTCCCGGCCCGGGCGTGCATCCCCGCCGCCCCGCCCCGCCCCGCCGCGCCGCCAGACACGCGAGGTTTGGGCCGTGCTTGGCCACGGCACGGTTCTGCGCTCGATCAGCTGATAGAGCAGCTAGCCATCCGGTTCAAACCGGCTGGGCCTGCGGGGCGCCTGGGACCGCGGCGCGGCGCGGCGCGGAGTCACCGGTGCGGCGCGGAGCAGCGGCGCGGTGGCAGCGAGACCGAGTCATCTGTCCCTCCCGGTCCCGCCGCGCCCCGCCGCACCCCGCCTCACCCCGCCGCACCCCACCGCGCCCACGTCGCCCTGGACCGGGTCGGGCGCCGCACCCGCCTCGCCTTCCCGCCACGTGCATACGCCCCAGCCCTTGCAAGCTTTCAGCCCTCTGATGTCAGCCTCCCACTACTCCCATCTCTAATCCTCATCCTGCCCTTTCCTTTCCCTTAGCCTCGCACACTATCTCTGTCACTCTCTACCTCGCTCTCTTTCTGTCTCTCTCACTCCCTCACGTCTGTCTCCCGACGGCTCTCGGGGTGGCGTGTGCGTCGCCCTAGCCGCCGCCGCCGTCGGCGAGTGGCGTTCCAATCCGGGTGGGGCGGCGACGGCTGAGGCGTGGCGCCTGGGCGGCGGCGCCACCCCCGCGCCGGCCCGCCCCCCTCCCCACCCCCTGGCGCCGCCCCCCGGACCCTCCTCCCGCCACTCGTCATTGCATGGGGGTCGGGGTGAGAACGGGGCAGGGCAGGCGTGGCCGTCTGACCAGGGCCCCGACCACGCCCCACCCCGCCCCGCCCAGGGGCGGTAGCTTTATTATCACTTTCCGTGCGGAGGCTACTCGCAGCTGGGCGTTCGGTTTAAATTTTCTTTTCATCAGAGGCCGCCGAAAATTCACAGTCGCGACTTATGACACCACGAGGAACATTTGAGCCCTCGCCTCGCCCTCTCCCACCCTTCTCGGCACAGTTTACAGCGCGCAGGGCCCGTGTCACCTTCGGGCCCGCACGCAGTTCTGGCTGTTTCGTGTAGAATAATTTTTTTCCCTGTTGCGGTAAAAAAGAAAGAGGCCGTCCCGTCCTGCTGGTCTCAAGGCCGCGACGCTGGGCCGCAAGGTCAGCCAGCAGGTCAGCCAGCAGGGCACGCAGGGCTCTTAAGCAGGAGCTGTAGGGGGCCCATGGTAAAATATACATACACAGCAGCGATTTTTATTGTAACGTTACAGCCACTCGCAGCTCGCCTGCGTCGTCTGCTCCCTCACCTTTTTCGCCCCCTCCAAAAAAAGAAAAAACGACAAAGCACCCCCCCCCACCCCTCCCCTGTGAGTGCACCAGGACCAGGGCCGCTCCACGTGCTGTATCCCGGAGGGCCGGGCCGGGCCGTGCTGGGCCGGGACTTCCCCAGCGCGTTGTAAACCCGCCGCGGATGTAACTTTTACGAGCGAGCTCCGCCTCGGAGAAGGTGGAGCGGTGTGGAGCTTGTACCTTACACGGAGGAGAGAGCGCTGCGAAGGGCGCGCCGTGTCGCGTCGCGTCGTCTGCTGCGGCTGGACGCCCTCAAAAATAAGAGGAAATGTAACAACCTTCCGAATGAGAGGGATGTTCGCTGAGACGACTCAAAAATAGTCATCATACGCATGTAATATCGCTCTCCAGAGAACGGTAGATTCTTCGGTGTACAGTATCCGCGTCACTGTCACCGTCTCTCCTGGCGTTCGTCACGTCACCTGTCACGTGACGGCCGCTATCTCAGCCGTCACGCGCACACAATACCTCCACCGTCTGTGTCCGACTGACTGACTCACCTCGCAGGAGCGAGACTCACTGTACTGTGACCGATGGAAGCCAGACGGTGGTCGCCAGTGTTTACACTGCTAAAAATACACGCGAGGTTCCCAGTTTATTTTCACAGCCTGTTACATATTTTGGCTGACAATGCAAGTCAGGCTTAAACTCGCAAAATTAAATTCGGGTAATAATTACGGGCTGTCTCGTTACTATGTAGCCTGGTCTGAAACTATAATAATTTCTAATTTGCGGTTCAGACCCTTGGGCACTGCACAAAAACCATTCGCAACTGCGTGGCGTATGAGCTCCGCGGTTGAAATGGCTGCACCCCTTTGCTGCCTGTGTACTAGGCAACCCCGTAGCACGAGTGCACCAGTGCTGCCTAGCAGGCAATGCAACCTAGCCGTTTTACCGCGCTGTCTGAGTGCGGTGACTTTATTGCCGACTTCCTTAGCAACACACTCTCCGTATTGCTTCCGTTTCATTTTTTTTTGTCGTTGCCTTTGGGTCTTTTGGGGCGTTTGAAAGACGCAGAACGTGACTGCGGCGTGAAATGGGTCGGCTTGTGTGTGGTGTCGCGTCCTGGCGGGGCGGGGCGGGGCGGGGCGGGGCGGGGCGGGGCGGGGCGGGGCGGGGGGGGGGGGGGCGGGGTGGGGCGCTTTTGCCAGCTTGTGTGCCAAACGGTGGCGACGCGACGCTCGCGGCGGGCCCGGGCGCGGCCTGGTGCTGGTGGTGCTGGTTCCGAGGATGCTGACCTCGCCACGCCTCGCCACACCACGGCGCGCCCGGCCCGGCGTTTGAACCAGACCCTACCCGCTGGGGCACAGCAGGCGAGGCGCGGGGTGACGCGCGCGGCGCGGCGGGGCGGGTCGCGCTGTATGCTGCCGCCAAATTAAAAATATCAACCGTGTGTGTGTGGTGTGATTGTCGAGACTCTAGTTCGCGCGGGCGGGGCGGGTGCGAGAGGGTGGCACGGCACAGGCGGAGGAAGATATTGTCGTGTGGGTTTGTAGTTAGAGGGCGGCCCACACGGCGAACTTCACTTTGAAAACTCGTTGCTATCCCTGGACTGCAGGCCAGGCAGGCAGCGTCGATGGTCTCGCAGGCCTGCACGCCCCGCCGGGGGCTCCTTATCGGGGCCAACCCCCCTCCCCCACTCAGCAACTGGAACCGACCGGCGGGCCGGGGCGGGGCGGGGCGGGGCGGGTGCATAGCCTCGCTACAGTTAGCCTTGAAATTACTACGGATTTATTCGTACGCTCACCCCCTGGCCTGCTTGCGTTTGCGTGCTGCCCGGCCCTCCCCGCCTACCCCATGACGTAGCCCGGCGGAGCGCCGATCAGGTATAAAGTCTAAACTTTCAGGATGGAAAAAAAGCAAAAACAAGAAATACTACACGAGCACTAATTTTTCCGTACCTAGAAATCCCCGCGAATGAACCTCCTGCGTGACGAACAGGGATGCAAGTATCTTGGAGTTTTTAAAAATATTTTTCGCTTTTCGGAAAAGTACCTCCGGATTGATGATTTATTTTTGAGAGTGCCGCTTGCCAACACGGCTTACAGCCCGGCTGAGCAGGACCAGCCTGACCAGCCCCGGACCAGCGGGTCGTCTTTCTCGAACAGTCCGGAGCCGGGCTGGGCCGGGCCGGGCCGGGGAGTAGCGCGCTCTCTCTCTGTCGCACTCGCGGCGGGGCCGCACGCAGGGCCTGGCGGTGCCCCATGAGTGCGACAAGGACGGAGACAGGTGATCCTGCTGGTCTCTGTTGCTGCCCGGGCCGGGCCGGGCCAGCAGTCCGCGGACGCTCTCTGCATGCACATTCCTTCCCCTTTGCTGGCCGCGGCGTGGCGCGCGGTGAAGGCCCGGCCCGGGGCCCGGACCGGAGGGTGGCATAGCGTAGCTCCCCGACAGGACAGGGGGCGCGTGTTCCCTTTATGTGCTCATCATTCATACCGGGAGGGCGGGGCAGGGCAGTGTCTGGGGACCGCAGTGCGGGGAGACCTCGCCGTGCCCCGGCCCGGACCCGCACAAAGCAAGACAGATTGCTGAACACGGCCCGCGCCCGCGCCCGCGGACCTGCCCGTCCGGAGCCTGAGGTCGAGAGCGACCCTCAGAGTTGCCAGAAATGTAGGCAGTAAGTAGCCAAAACTCAATGGCAGGAAGCGTGTACGCACATGTGCTGAGGTGTTGCCTAGTAGGTAAGGTAGGTGCAGATGCAGCCCGCTTTACTCCGCTGTGTTTGGGCTGCTTATCGCCTACTCTGCAGCGATGCCTGATTTTGTTTACTCGCTGGAAGAGAGCCTGGAGTCGTTTTATCCAGCTAGATCCAGTAGCCCCCCTCTGCGCCGGGGCCGGGCCGGGCCTGGCCGGGCGGCTCCATGCCGTCCCCGTCGGGTCGGCGGCTGAAAGCGCACACGCAAGGAGCAAGGCGGGCTCGAGGAATATGCATTAAGAGGCGATGTGGGGCGGGGCGGGGCGGGGCGGGGCGGGCAGCGGCCACTGCTCGGCCACAGGCCGCATGCAGCCCGAGGGGGCGTCCTGGGGCGGCGCCGCGCCCCGCGCCGGCCAAGGTCGGCAGGGCTCAGTGCGGCACTGGCACCTTCACCCCCTCCCCCTTCTCCTCCAGCGCCGCGCCTCCAGAGAGAGACGCTCCGCTATCTGCACAGAGCTTTGCAAAGCGTTTATGCGAAGAATGCCTTGGTAAGGATTTAACAGCGCGCCCGGCCCCGCCGCGCCGTCGCACAGAGTAGTATTTTTCCGAGTGGAAACCTACGGCGGCACCCTCCTTCCCCCACCACCTCCCCCCAGCCGCGCCGCACCGGGCCGAGTCGACCCTAGAGATGTTGACGCAGTGCTGGCCTGGCCCTGCTCCACACCTGTAACCCGCCCCTCTAGTTCTCCCCCACCGAGCCGCCCCTCCCGTCCCCTCCCCTCCCCCAGCCACTCCTCATCCCCTATTCCTTGCGGACTGCCCGCCCCGCCCCGCCCTCTACTGCCGAGGAGTGGCGTGCAGGAGCGGCATTCCATGCCCGCTATGTTCGCCATGCTGGTGCTGGGCTGGGCGAGCAGGTGCACAGGGTGCTGCCGGCGCAGCGGGCTCGAGGATGCAGATGCAGCCCGCTCTACTCCACTGTGTTTGGGCTGCTTAAACACTGGCCGCGCCGCGCCCGGCGGGATGTGCGGGCCGCCCCGCCCCACCCCGCCCCGCCCCACCCCGTCCCGCCGCACCCCGCCCCGCCACGCCCCACCCGTGCCGCTGCTCCTGCCGCCCCCGACCTGACCGCGGTGATGATCGCGTCAACCACCCGCCACGCCCCGCCACGCCACGTGACGGCCCGCCCTGCTGAGCGGCCGGCTAGTGGTCAGAGCAAACCAGTTTGGTCCAACCAGGCCGGCGGGGGCGGGGGCGGGGCGGGGGGCGGCAGGGAAGGCCTTAACCACCCCTCGGCTCGGCGGGGGCGCTGGGCTGGGCAGCGGGCGGCGCCTGTCGGCTGAGCCGAGCCCAGCCTAGGCCAGCCTTTCCACTTCCTCGCAAGTGGAATGTGTCGGGATGACGCACGAGGGTGTTCGGGGCGGGGCGGGGTGGGGTGGGGCGGGGCGGGGTGCTGGGGGAGGTCGAGGCCGCACCTCGGGGCGGGGCGCTGCAGGAGCGGGTGGCCTGTGTGGTACTGGCGAGCCCTAGGAGCCTGCGGTGTCGCTGGTCCCTGCTATCCTCTCGCCTGTCTGTCGATCAAATGTGGATATGGCAGCAATACCCGCACAGGATCATTCGAGATCATTAAATATGTAAATTTTCCAAGGAATTTCACACACTCAGATAAGGAGGACGAGTACGCCCAAAAGTGTGGCATTCGTATACTTGGGTTCCCATCAGTGTGATTTCCCCCAGCGAGTGCACGGCTCGCGCATTCGCAGTGCGCCACTGCCACCCCACCCCACCCCGCCCCGCCCCTAGACTCAACTGGTGTGCGCTGGCCGGCGGGGCGGGGCGGGGCGGTAGAGCTCTGTCCGCTCTGCTCCCAGCTGTTCCCGCCCTGCGACAGACCGACAGGCCGTCTCGCACACGGTGGGGTGGGCCCCCCGCGACCACCCCGCCCCGCCCCGCCCCGCCCCGCCCCGCCCCTCCCCGTTCCGCCCGCGGCCCACCTCAAGAAGGTGTCGGTGGCAGGCGGGGCGTCGCGTCCCGCGTCGCGACTAATGTATATTTTTATGTTTCCGCTTCACTCTGACCTTCCGTCTGAAGCTCAGACCAGTGTGGGGCGGGGCGGGACGGGGAGGGGCGGGCGGGGCGGGGAGCTGCGGGCGGGGCGGGCTAGGCGCGTGCGGGGCGGAACGGGCACCCAGGAAACCATTTAAGTTCAGGGGGAAAAATTCAAACCCGGCAAAATTGAAGCTTTCTAATCTAAATTTGAACGGATTTGATAATGCTCCGGCTCCCGCTCCCACCCCTGCCCTGCGTCACACTTTCTCCCGCCACTGTGTCGCTGCTGTACTGAACTGCGATTGTAGGGGTGGAGGGGAGGGGAGGGGAGGGACCAGCCAGCGCAGCAGTGCCGCATGAACCTTGGCATAGAGGAGGGGGACAGAGGGGTGGGGATCGGAGTGGAGAGATTCGATCCCCGCAGAGAATGAACCAGCAGCCCTTCCTCCTCCCGCCCCTCCCCTCACTCTTCCCTTTCCCTTTCGCCCGCCTGGCCTGGCCCGCATAGCTGGAAGAGGAAGAGCGGCGCGTATATCCGGTCCGAACCTTGGCGCCGTCGCCTCGCCGCTGAGGTGACGGGGACGAGGCGCGGGATCCCCTCTGGATGATGCGGTCAATACGGTAACCGCCCCGCCCCGCCCCGCCCCGCCCCGCCCCGCCCCGCCAACAGGCAGGCAGATATGCAAATCGCGTCGTGTGGAAGAAAGTGCCGTAGCGGACCTGCTGGTGTTGGTTGATATTTACGACGTCGTATCAGGTGTCGTCGCCTCGCCTCCGCCCCCCACGGTTCTATCGTAATCAATTTATTAGTAAATCGTTTATTTCATTTTGTTTCGGAATCACTGATCTCTCGATGCCTTTCATTCATTTAATGAAACACATTTTTGACGGTGCAAAAGTCAAAACACATTTTTTAAAAGGATGTTTTTTTTTTTAAATCTGTGACTTTTCTGGTATTTTTCGAATTTTGTTTCGTTGCATTTTTAAACATATGAAATGTATTAGTTTACGTTTTGAGTGTCAATGATGGTATTTTTGTACTGTATGCGCTTCCCCTCTCCTCTCTCCTCTACGCCGATTAAGGGGTGATTCCGATTACAACGTAAGCGAGCTTGCCCTCTGCCAGGCGAGCCGAAGCGGACTTGTCGCGTGAACCGGGGCTAGGTCAGGCGAGCAGGGGGGGGGGGGGATGGAAACTTCCCGCCGCAGCGAGTAGCAGCGCATTCTACTGTATACCCCGCCAAAAAAAGCCTCAAAAAGAAAAACAAACTTACTTTCTATTCTAAAATAATATGCTATTTAAAACTGTTGGCTGTTCAGCCTACACTACGAGAAAGAAGGGACTATGCCGCGTCCGTCAATGGAAGAAACAATGTCTGAATTTTGGAGAGAGAAAAAAAGGCAAATCATAAAATTAGTATTTTTCAACCTACAGAGTCTACACGTGCTTGCACATGATGGCATCCGTCAGCCACAACGCCGATGACTTGATAGGATTTGACCCTTTTTTTAATTTATTTTTTTTAAAGAGGAAAGTAGTTTATGGAAATATACCGGGATGGAAAATGCTGTGGAAAAAGGGAGAGAGGGCGAGCGCCAGGAATATGCATAATGAATAAACGAAGCCTCGTGTCAACACTTCCGCTTCCACTGCTGCTGCGGAGATTCTTTCAGATGAACAACGCACGCGGAAACACCGCATGTTGCTGCATACGCGTCGGTCCTTCGACCCGTGAATATTTAAAACGGCTAATTAATAGGGCTGCTATGTAAAAATTTTGTGCGTGCGTGTTTCGAGCAAATTGTGAAACTTGCGAGTTTTTTTTTTTTCAGCAATAAGTTTTGACTTTGGATGCTTGTATTTTTCGATGATGTGCGCCTCCCCCCCCCCCCTCTCCGCGCGCGCTCTGCCGGGCATTGTACGGTGACCAGCTGTTTCCTGCTGCAATTATTATCAGCTGTCTGGGCCGGCCAGGCCCGGCCCGGCCGGCTTGAACTCGGTGAAGGTCATGTCGCAGGACAACAGGACTGCAGGGCTGCAGGGCTGCAGCAGCACCTGCCTGCACGTCCATTCACACGTGTCGTGCGCGTGACGTGCACGTGCAGGCCCAGCAGCAGCGGCTCAGCTGCACGGATGCTGCGCCGCCGAGCGCCGGTGCGCGGCGGGCTGGCCTACCCTGCCGGCTGGCAGGCGCCATGAGGGGTGGCCAGCCCGCACACATGCCGGCGGGGTATCTTTCTTTCTTTTTCTCTTTCTCCCGCCGGCCTCTCTCTCTCTCTCCCTCTCACTCCACGAACGGCAGGATGGAGGAGGAGGAGGATGATGACGACGAGAAGTGTTTGGCGACCAGACCACTACTCACTCCGCCACGCTCCGCCACGTCACACTCCCCGCCGCGCCCCGCCCCGCCCCGCCCCGCCGCGCCCCGCCACCGGCTCATTCTGGTTCGCACCGGCGAGGCGAGGCGAGTCGGTACCGATGCCATGGCGCGGCCCAGCCTGGCCTGCCCGGCCCAGGTGTGAGCGCTGGGCACCGGCCGGACCAGAACGCCCCGCCCCGCCCCGCCCCGCCCCTTCCAGGTGACAGTCTCTGTTAGGTCAGGGTTCCGCCGCATCTCTGGAGAAACTTGCTGTCTCCAGCTGAGCGCCTCTCACTGCTGGCCTTATCCTGCATGGCCCCTGGCCCTACGCCCCGCCCCTCCAGGTTGTCCTTCTCTCAGGTTTAGCCGGGGCGCCGCGAGGCGGGCGGGACGACGAGTTCACTGGGACGTGACCCGAGGGACTTATGCAATGAGGCGCTCACCTCAACGCATCTCTCTTTCTCTCATTCTCTCACATGAGTGAGTGACTTCGTGTGACGGTAGAATACTCGCGGGCATTCACACCTGGGCAGACAGACGGGCAGACAGCTGGGCGTCACTAACCTACTCAATTAAACAAACACGGTTGCGCGACCCGGCCCGCGACCCGGCCCGCGCCTGCACCCGGAGTGCACACTCCCAAAAATAATGTTTTCTCAATTCAGAAAGAATTGTGAAAATTTTTCTCATGACAAACTCATTTTGCCTTTTGAAGGCATGCCTTCTACAGCGTGCATTTTCCTGGTGCTGCAGAGCAGCAGACTTTGACGGAAAAGTAGGCAATAAGCAGCCCGAACACGCGGTGGAATAAAGCTGGCTGCAGCAGCGCCTGCCTACTAGGCAACACCTTAGCACAGGTGTGTGCGTGTTGCCTAGTCCGCAGGCGCTACCGCAGTGCGCTTTCGGCTACTTATTGCCTACTTTTATGGCAGCACTGTCGGACATCATGTATGATGTCATGTCACATCACGGCCGGGCCGAGTGTGTGTGTGTGTGTGTGTATCCTGACGCTGACTTCTGCTCTACTGTGACTGAAGCTTCTGTTCCGCGTGCGTCACTGTCTGCCTGGTGTCTGAGAGAGAGAGAGAGAGAGAGAGAGAGAGAGAGAGAGAGAGAGAGAGAGAGAGAGAGAGAGAGAGAGACCAGGCACCCATGTGGTCGGGCAGAAAGAATTCCGTGCTGCCCTCCGCACGCAGCCCCTCCCCACCCCGGCCTGTCCCTTTAAAAATAGTACGGCACCCAGCCGACTCGATATGCTGAGGCGTGGCGTGGCGTGGCGTGGCGTGGCGTGGCGTGGCGTGGCGTGGCGTGGCGTGGCGTGGCGTGGCGTGGCGTGGCGTGGCGTGGCGAGGCGTTCGCGTGCCGCCCCCACTCCCTTCCCTTCCCTAACTCGCCGCGCCGCCACGCTTCGCTATTACGCACAGTGCGGTTCCTACACCGGCAATCACGTTTGCTTTGGTGTTTTTACTTTCTTGTCTGTTTTTGAAACCGTGACAGCAGTTACAAAGGAAAATGTTGCGTCTGAAATGCTGCAACCTGCACTCGTTTCTCAAGTGTCTCTTTTTCTTTTCTTTTTTTGCAGTAGTCGGGCACATGACTAGTCCCTCAACATGGAGGCAAACACGTATATGGAGCACTTTTGTGGCGGCAAATTTTGGGTGAGTACTTGTTCATTTAGGCCATAAATCTTGTTAGCCGTCCAGACCTTTTACTGGCCACTTGGCGCACCCGTTTGGTCCCGGTCGGTACACTTGTTCGCTCACCCGATTAGAGTGCACCCACTTTGCATCCCTATTTCTGTACGCGCCCTCGTTTGATTTGCCATATTACTTTCTGTACCCCTCTCAGCTCGTGATTCCCCCTCCCCCACGGCGTAGCTCGCAAGCCAATGGAAAATTTCTGTCGACGCTTGCGAGCCGCTCTCGGCCTGCCGGCCGGCCGGCGGGCTGGGCGCCGGGACTTGTACCTCAGCCACGGCTTTGGTTTGTTTTCACCGTTTCGATAACGCCGTTCATTTTGTACTTTTTATTCCACTGTTGTTCAAAATGTTCTGTATTTCAACGGAATTTAAAATCATAAAAATTATAAACGTTTTACACAGTGGAACCTTCGTCCAGGTTTCCAAGCAGCCATAATTTTCTTGTGGAGAAAATACATTGGAACGTCTTGGTTTTTCCAAAACTGCTTGGAAACCTGGACGAAGTTTTTACAGTGTATTATACGATGGCATTGGTTTACTTTATCGAAAAGTGGAACTCATTTCGGGCAGTAACTGTGGCAATCGCATTCGATAATCGTACGCAGCTGTCGTGGGCACGGTCGAAACCTGACCTGGTATACGTTACCTTCGAATGTAAAAGAGAACCCCCTTATCTTTCGGCACATTATCCCTTATCGCTGTGCGGTGCTGGCCCCCGCCCCCCACACCCGCCCAGCTCTGCGGGCAGGCAGGCGGGCTATGGGCCGTAAACTTGACCGCGCACACGAGAAGTGACCGAAAATAATTATAATAAATGGGGAAGAGGAATAAAGAAAGAGGATAAGAGGGGAAGAGGGATAAAGAAAATTCAGTGAAACTTAACTTGCAAGTAACCATGGTTATCGTCCGCGTCCAACATGCGGACTTCCCGTCGCTCACTTGCTCTCTTCTCTTTCCCTCCGCAGGACTCGAACCTCACGTGGTACACGGAGAATCCCGACTTCACGGACTGCTTCCACCGGACGACCGTGCTGTGGGTGCCCTTCGCCTTGCTATGGATCCTGAGCGGCGTGGAGGCGCACTTCCTGCTCAGCAGCAAGAAGCGCAGCGTCCCCTACACGTGGCTCAACGTGCTCAAGCTGGTGAGTGAGTGACCTAAGTGTGTTTCCATGCGTTACACTTACGAGTGTGTGACATGCACAGTGAGCTGTGTTTACATAAGCACGCGGGATGAGCGCGGCTCCGGCCGGGACGGGCGGGACCCCTCGCGCGCTGAGGTCACCCCCTGCCCTGCCCCGCCCCCCGGGTCAGACGCACTCGGAGTGCTTCTCTCGAATCTCGAGCGGTTGTGGCGTGGCGTGGCGCTGCGCGGCGCCGTGATGTGTGACGGCAGTGTTCTCGAAGCAGGGCCGGGCCTGAGATACTCATTCCAGAAGATCCCGGCGCCGCCCCGCCCCGCCCCGCCCCGCCCCGCCCCGCCCCGCCCCGCCCCTCCAGGACCAGCTGTTGCTCGCGTGAGCTGCACGTGCGCACGCACTCCTTGCCCGGCCCGGCCAATGCCAAGGACACCCGCAGCACAGCCGCCCTTGGACCGGTCCCGGCCATAGGACTTTTGTTGTTTTGTTTCTTCAAAGATGACGGGGGTTTCTTCCTCTGAGCACGTCGGAAGTTAAAAGAGTAGCAGATGGTTTACTTCCTAACAGTGATTAGTTGTAATATTTTCAACATGAGTATCACCCGCGAGACGCCAAATTACAACCCTATAGTTTGTTCACATGGGCCGAATTTTTGATGCAAAATACTTCTGCGCGGGCGCTCGTGGAACCCTCTGACAAACCCAGTGCCCTGCATACTGTCCCGCAGGGCAGGCGCGTGGGCGCGTTGCCTACCGTCACGGCGGTCTGAGCGCGCGCGCGCACACACACGCTCAGAGGGCGGTGGGTCGGCACGAGCTACACCGGCAGGCGGACAGCTCAGCTCCTCGCCAGAGGCCCCCTGACCTGCCGTAACACATTTTATTTTTCCGCCCGTGACGCGACTCAGCCGCCTCGAAGGGGTATTACTCGTGCCGAGCGGCGGCGGCGTCGGCGCGTGAGTTTTCTGCGCGCGACAGAGGGGCCCAACGCGGAGGGAACGGGGGGAGGGGGGTCGCGAAAAACCAGAGCCCACCAATTCCAACTGGATTTGACCGGTATGTTCCTCGCGGTGCGCGTGGCGGGGAGGGGGGGGGGGGGCGTGACTGTGGCCTGGTCTGGTCTGGCACACGTTCGGCCGCTGGTTAGCGTGCGAAGAGGATAGGAGGCGGGCCCCGCCGCCCCGTCCCGCCCCGTCCCGCCCCGTCCCGCAGCCAGACTCGCGCCCCGACGGGGACACCCCGCGGCCCCCGCCGCCCCCGCGGCCCCCGCCGCCCCCGCGGCCCCTGCGGCCCCCGCGGCCCCCGCGGCCGCAGATGAATGGAGCCCCTGCCCCAGCCTCCCCCGTCGCTCTTGGCCTGCTTGCAGCCCCCTTATAACAGGCTAAATAACGCCGTAATGGCACTGCCTGACTTTATTCCCCCGATCCCTCCACCGGCCGGGCCGGGCCGGGCTGGGCGGGCGAGCAGGTGACATCACACGCGCCCAGGTGGCGAGCAGGGCAGGGCAGGACGCGTGGTCTTGCGCTTACGGACAGGAATAGCGCAGGCGCCGAACGTATTTCGGGGGCAGCCGACCCGGTTAGCCTACATTTTTCTTCCGCGCCGTGACAAAGAGAACGCTACCGCAAGGCTGCCGACATAGTAGTTTTAGTGTCCTTAGTATTTTAATCAAGGTAAAACAACAATTTTATTTTTAAAAAATGAGGGCGTCACACACCTTGCAGCTTTCTTACACTTATGCCTGCAAGTGTACGAATGACAAATGGCACACAGCAGATGCGCGACACTCACACACTTGGGCGTTGCGGGGCGGGGCGGGCGGCCTGAGTGGGGCGGCCTAGCGCGTGCCCGTGCCACACCGGCTCGCGCTGGCCCAGGCATGTGTAGGGATTCGGGAAATCTGCCCTCCTCCCTCCCTCCCTCCGATAATGCAACTGAGAACCATAACCAGTTCGCGCCGGCCCGGCCGGCAGGGCAGGGCAGGGCGGCTCTGATTCACGCTTCTCGCCAAGGGTGTGTGGAGGACGGGGCGGCGGCGGGCATGGGGCGGATGACACCCCTCGACACAATGTAGAGTGTGTATGTGAGTATGCGTGTGTTTGGCAGTGATTGTTTCTCCAAGGACCCCCTCCGCCTCCGCGGCCACCGGTATTTGCATCCCGTACGGCCGGCCAGCGGCTCAGCTGCGCGACCCGCCGATAAGCAGGGCGGTCAGCAGTAGCGTGCGCAGAAGTGTTCCAATACCGCTCCGTGTTTCAGACCCTGACCTGCATCCTGGCTGCCATCGCGGTCGTGGAGCTCGGCTTCGCCGTCGTCGCCGTCTCGTCGGGGGATGACATCGCCCTCTTAGACTTTGTCTCCCCGCTGTCCAAGATCTTCACATATGTAAGTAGCGCGTCGCGTGAGCGACCAGCTGATTTGGCCGGGCGGGAGGTATGATGGGTTGCCTACCCCCGAGGCGCCGCCCTGCCCTGCTCCTCCTCTCACGCGCGGTGTTGACGCCTGCAGGCGCTGGCCGCGGTCCTGGTGGTGCTCAACAGGATCCAGGGCATGCGCACGTCCGGCGTGCTCTTCATGTTCTGGGCGCTGCACACGGTGTTCGGCGCCGTCACCACGCGCACGCACGTCAACCGCCTCTCCAGGGAGCAGGTAAAAGCGCCTCCATCCATTCTCTTTCATTCTTCACGAGCCTTCGGTAACGCTGGGACTGTTTAAAGGACGTTTGGACGAATGGGACCCAGCCCGCCAGCCATGAGGAGGATCCTCCGATATTCCTGGCGTGCACTTGGCTCGTCGGTTATCCCTTGATTGTTTTGCTCTTCTTACTGAACTGCTGGGCTGATGCCGAGCCAAAGCTGTCACTCTACGCTGTCAAAATTGATGTGAGTCTTCCTTTTCTTCGAACCAGTCAAGACATCCTCGGTTTTAAAATGCGCTACCTTTTCAGTTTGCATTTTACATTTGTTCTTTCAGAGACCATGTCCGGAAGGTGCTTCCTCATTTTTGTGCCGCGCAATGTTTGCGTGGCTGGACCCTCTCGTTTACAAAGGTTACCGCCGACCTCTTGTTCTTGGCGACATCTGGGGCCTTAATGAGGCTGATACCTCCACAGAAGTTGTACCTGCTTTTGATAAGTTTTGGTTGAAAAGTGGAAAACCGAGGTATGTTGACAGCATAGTTGTATGGAGTGTAGTTGAGCATGCTAAGTGTGTTGCATTGTATCACCAATTGCTGCCGTTAATTTTTTCCCTTAAAAAAAAAAAATATTGCTTTAAAACAGTGTGTTACATTTAATTTGATTTTGAAGTAGCTTTAGAACCTTTGAATCCTTTCTCCCAGTAATCTAAGCATCCCATCCCTATCTGTACATACAATTGCTACAGGAATGACAATATCAAAGCGATCCCCAAGGATAAATCCACATTGAGTGCAAAAAGTAACAATTCCAGTGCCAAGTCCAGCATTCCTAGTTCTTGGTCTAAAGGTGAAGTTGAGCTTGAGCCACTCTTCCACAAGTAAGTATATTAACTTTAAATAAAAAAAATTAAAAAAGAAAAAAGTAGGGATAGTAGAATTTTGTCAAACCAAGACTTTTGAATTTGACCTCTAAATGTGAGCTTGTCCGGTTATATTTTTTTCGTAAAGCAAATTATTTCTTTCTTAATGGTTTTCCCTTATCCCCTCTGCTACTTCTTGAACTGTAATAACAGTTGTGTTTGAGAAATTGTATTCTTGCATGACTGCTAAGCTAAATCAATAAGCTTTTCTACTGTACAGCACATAATGCTTAAAAGCTGTATTGATCATTTTTGACAGTACCTCTTCAGATGTGAACTAATTTCTGTGGTATCTATTTATTTTGACGCGAGGTGTACTGCAATGTGTATTTTTTAAACCATAGTTTTCAATACTTAATGCACTTTCTAACATTATGTACTTATTGTGAAATGTACTGTATATAAGGTTAAAAACTAGCACTTTTGCTGAAACTTTATTTTTTGCCTAGTGCTTCTGGCCAGAAAGGTGGTACTGAAGGACGCCAACAGACAAATATTATGTATGCAATGTGTCGAGCATTTGGTGGAGTATTTCTGGCTGGTTGTATTGCCAAGCTTTTTGAAACAACCATTGTTTTTGTCAGTCCTCAAATCTTGAGGTATGTGGATCAGAAATAATTTGTCTACTATCTTTTAATTATTATTATTATTATTATTTTTTATTTTATCATGGGATTGAATATTATTATAATATTGTGGTTATTTTATAGCTTGCTTATAACTTTTGTGGAAGAGGGCGATGAGCCTTTATGGCGTGGCTACATGTATGCAGTTTTTATGTTGTTGGCTGCAACTTTCCAAACTTTGAGTATGACACAACATAATCAGCGGATGTACATTGTTGGAATGCGTATCAGAACGGCTCTCATTTCAGCTATTTACCGCAAGGTTAGTATAACTAATAATTTTTTCTAGCTTCCACAGAGAAACCAAGGACATAGTACCACGTCAATACTACATTTTCAGGCTCTACGAGTATCAAATTCTCTAAGAAAAGAACTGACTCTAGGAGAGATTGTCAATTTGATGGCTGTGGATGCACAAAGATTTACTGAACTCATGGCATACATTAATTTGGTTTGGGCTGCCCCCTTACAAATTGTTCTTGCTTTGTACTTCCTGTATCAAACCTTGGGTATGTTATGTCTTCTGATCTCCCTTTTCAAATTTTTCCTTATCAATTTTTTAACCCACAAAATTTGCTTTCTCTTCTCCTACAGGAATATCAGCAAGTGCTGGAATTGTAGTACTACTTTTCATGATCCCAATTAATGCTTGGCTGGCCAATCGAGTTGAAAGCTTACAAATCTCTCAAATGGAGTTAAAAGATGAGAGGGTAAAATTAACAAATGAGGTAAATAAGGATTCATACAGTTAATAATCCATTTTTTTGGTAATGAAAATTGTACTGGCTTGACTTCAACAGAAATAATGTTTCAGGTCTTGGGTGGAATGAAGATTTTAAAACTCTATGCCTGGGAAGGTTTCTTTGGTGACCTTGTTCAGGGCATAAGAAATAAGGAACTGAAGGTGCTGAAGGCTAATGCCTACCTTAATGGATCAACTTGTTTCATTTGGGTGTGTGCTCCATTTTTGGTGTCTCTTGCATCTTTTGGCATGTATGTCATGATTGATGAAAATAATGTTCTGGATGCCAAGAAAGCTTTTGTGTCGGTCACACTGTTCAATATTATCAAGCAGCCTTTCACTATGCTTCCAATTCTTATCTCTAATGCAATCCAGGTATGTTTGTACACATTGTATATTATAAACAATATAAACTAGGTAGGAAGAGAGAATTTTCTTTGATTTCCTGACTGCACTATTTTTATTGTTAACAGGCTAGTGTTTCAGTTAGCCGCATCAACAAATTTCTGAATGCAGATGAACTTGATCCTAATTCTGTCTCTCATGACCCGCGCGAATGTGAGCATTTCTTGGCCTATTGGCTTAATGAATTAATTAACTCACTGGTGTGATTCATATTCTTTTTTTTTTTTTTCCCCAATTTTAGTGCATCCTGTTGTAGTTGAGAATGGAACTTTCAGTTGGGGGCCTGATGAAACTCCAGCACTGACAAACATTACTCTTCGAGTTGAGACGGGACGTCTTGTAGCTGTTGTTGGTCCAGTGGCCTCTGGTAAAAGTTCTTTGATTGCCTGTTTACTTGGTGAAATGGACAAACTCTGTGGCAGAGTGAATACCAAGGTAAAATCATCTGGCCTTAAACTATAGGTGGAAACCTAAAGCAGCACATCTATTTATCTATCTAATGTTACCGTCTTTCAGGGAACTATCGGGTATGTAGCTCAGCAAGCGTGGATTCAGAATGCAACCCTCAGGGATAATATTTTGTTTGGACTGCCAATGGAGAAAGAGAAGTACAATATGGTAGTGGAAGCATGTGCTTTGAAGGCTGATTTAGAAATGCTCCCTGGAGGAGATTTAACTGAAATTGGTGAAAAGGTGATTTTATAAATGTGATGTGATTTTAGTTTCAGATTGCAACAGATTCATCTCAAGTATCTCTCAAAAAATTGTAGTGTGTTCATTGACATCTGTGTTCGTCTTATGTTTAGGGTTTGAACGTCAGTGGAGGTCAGAAACAAAGAATAGCTTTAGCAAGAGCAGTTTATAACTCTGCTGATGTATATCTCTTTGATGACCCTCTCAGTGCTGTTGACAGTCACGTAGGAAAACACATATTTGAACATGTCATTGGACCAAATGGATTGCTCCGAAACAAGGTGAATGAGATTTTATTATGTTTAATTTTGTCTTGTATACATATTTTCTTCAATGTCACTGATAATAATATTTCAATTTTTTAGACTCGTATCCTGGTTACCCATGGTATTCACTATTTACCAGATACAGATTTAGTTGTGGTTTTGGATGATGGCAAAATTGCTGAATGTGGACAGTATCAAGATCTCATTGACAGGAAAGGTGAATTTTCTCAGTTTGTTACACAGCATTTGAATGATGGAAAAATTGATTCACCTGCTGCTCCCTCAAGTACTGGTTCACCCTTATCAGAAAATGTTGGAAACGGACATGGTATGTGGTTGAGTCCTTTGATACCAAAATATTGCTCTTGCTTTGAGACTTTATAAAATAACAATCCAACAATTTCCCTAGCTCCTTTGCCAATGATTGATGGTGCTGACCCTCCAAAGCACGAAGAGCTACAGAGAAAACTGTCTCGCAAAGGTCGTCAAGATTCTCAACATCGTAGACCATCTCTTGGTGGACCATCAAGAAAAATGTCAAGGTAAGACCAATTATTTTTACCTATCTGCAGGTTATTTTTCTCATCATCATTTATGGTAATGTGTATTTCAAACCACAATGACACTTTTTCATTTGTCATGATGTTTAGAATTGTGTGGATTAATTGATCCTCACTATGAAATATCCACTCAACATATCACACTCCTTTAAAAAGGATTTGCTACCAGTAACATGGGTTTTGCTTTAGGTTCCCATTACGTCCCCCCTCTACTAATATCTGGTTGAGATTTTCTCTCTGATTTTTGGTTTGGATCCCATTAAAACCCTTTGTTCATTGATTTACAGTGACCCTCACTCTCATGCCCACGGCCCACATGCCTTGAGGTTTGTATCTTCAGTGTCTACATAAAAAGTTATATGTCTGCAAATCTGTTCTCTGTTACACAGCACATTATGCTTCAATATCCTTGTCTATCTCATTTAGTCACCATTGTATATTCTCACATTTTCTATCACAAAAGCACTGACTCTGCTTTACATGTTTGCCTTAAGATACTTGACATAAACTTAATATACCACATAATTGCACCTGCTGGTATTGGTGGCAGTCTACATGTAAATACTACTTTATGTCTTTATAGGGTTGTGGTACTTGCTTTTTTGGTAGAACATAAAACTTTTGTCTATCTTGCTCTTCAAATTTCTGTTTTGCATACTCTATCTCTTGTCAGGATAAAAGTGCTGAAAACACATAACTACTATAATTGAAATTTTTTATAGCAAAAATTAATTGCACATTTTGTCACTGAATATGAAAGAAGTGGGATGTTTCTTATGCTCCATAGGGGTAACCAGCCACCAATGGGTCGTGTGGATTCCATCAAGGGTCTTCACCGAAGGCGCTCTTCTATTCACAGGTCTGTCGCCACTCTAGAGTGGCGAAGGCTGTTCTATTGTTCTCATGGGATATGAGAACAATAACATTTCATGGGTGTTGATTGCTGGGCATTTTATATAAACATACTAATTTTGATAAAGTTTTGGTTTAATCGACTCATATGTTTGTGTTTTTGTTGCTACTTTTTAAGGTGTTTTGGGTGAAATAAATAGTCTATTATGGAAAGTTTTGAAAAGAATTGAATTTAACATTGGTATATATCTTTACTAGTTTTCTCCTAAGCTTCAAACTAATTTGTTATATGCTTGGTCTTCTAGTTTCCTCTTAGCCTTACTTGTCTGCATGTTAGTGTATGTGTGTGTTCAAAAGAAACTTATGCATGTTGGTTATTTTTTATGCACTTACAATGATTGCACTACGTTTGCTGTAATTAAAATATTCAATGCTTCCTTCCCTTTTGTAAAAATTTGTTTGTTATTGGTTTTTTTTAACAAAATAGCATTTTGATGTTCTTGTTTCCATACTTTTTTCCTTCCAAATACTGATATTTTCTTTACTGTTGCACAGATCGTGGTCTAAGGTCACAACTACCTTATCTAATAGTTTGCAAGAAATGGATGAAATTGATGTCCGCACTGCTCCTAAGCAGGGAGAGCGTTTAACTGAAGCAGAGGTTGCTGAGACTGGCAGTGTAAGCATAAAAATTGCGAGTTTGAACTAATGGAAAAGAGGAGAGTTCTATTATAAAATTGAGTTTTTGATAAATTATTTTTAATTTTCTTCAGGTCTCTCTCAAAGTCTACTCCCATTATTGCCGTGCAGGGGGTCTCTGGTTGTGCTTTATGACAATGCTCTTCAATGCTTTATATCAAGCTTGTGCTGTTGGTACAAACTTTTGGTTAAAACAATGGAGTGATGATCATGAACGTACTCATAAAGAAAATCACACTTTGCCCGTTGAATCAAGGGACCTCTACCTGGCTGTGTATGGTATCTTTGGATTTGGTCAAGGTAGGGAAGACTGGCAAAGTAATGAAGGACTCTCTACAAGGATATTTGACCATTACTAAAAAATTCCTTTTTGGTTTTTACAAATGCAGCCCTCACACTGTTCATTTCGGATGTTGCGCCTCGTCTTGGAGCATGGTTTGCGGCCAAAGCAATGCATGATGTTATGCTTCATGGTGTTGTCCGAGCTCCACTGTCTTTCCATGATGTAACTCCACAAGGTCGCATTTTGTCAAGATTCTCTAAGGATGTGGATGTTATGGACAATCTTCTTCCTCAACAGATAGCAGATACTCTCTGGTGTATGTTTGAGGTATGTTAAAACAGCAACACACAGCTGAAGGGCTGTTTTCTTTCTCATTATGTTGACTAAATATAATCTTCGTTTCTAGGTTCTCTCTACTTTGCTAGTTATCAGTTACAGTATGCCTATATTCCTATCAGTTATTTTGCCCATTGCTATTCTATACTACTTTATTCAGGTAAAAAATTTTCATTAGGAACAAAATAAATATCTATACTTGTACAATAATTTATGTAGAGGTGCAACATTTCACAAATCTATGTCTTTAATTTTTTTAGAGATTTTATGTTGCTACCTCAAGACAGCTGAAACGTCTGGAATCTGTGACTAGATCACCCATTTACTCACACTTTGGTGAAAGTGTAACTGGTGCTGCAACAATCAGAGCCTATAATGTCAAAGAACGTTTTATCCGTGATTCAGAGCTAAGAGTTGACGTGAATCAGTCGTGTTTCTATCCTAGTGTAATTGCTGCAAGGTAATGTCTCTTAAATTTCAAAATTAGCTTTTGAAAACCTGTTTTTTTTACTTCAATGCCTGAATACTGGTTCCAGATGGCTGTCGGTGCGCTTGGAGACAGTGGGCAATCTCATCATTTTCTTTGCTGCATTATTTGCTGTGATGAGTAAAGACACAATTGGAGGTGCTCTTGTTGGTCTGTCCATCAGTTATGCATTACAGGTAGGTTTTTTTTTTTTTAAATTGAATGAAAAAGTGTAATATATCATAACTTTCATTCATTTATTTTTTTAAATTGTCTGTAGGTCACATCTGTGTTGAATCTTATGGTTCGTCTTTCCTCTGAAGTTGAGTCAAATATTGTTGCTGTTGAGAGATTGAAGGAATACGGAAACACTCCCCGAGTAGGTGTAACTTTCTAAAATTATTCATTCTGTCATCCTACTGCACTCTTTCATGGCAATAATTTTTCACAGGAAGCAGAGTGGGACTTGCCCGATAAGAAGCCACCAGTGAGTTGGCCTGAAAAGGGATCTGTATCTTTCTTGGATTACAAAGTTCGCTACAGAGAGGGACTGGACCTAGTTTTGAAGGGCCTCTCTTTCAATGTTTCTGGAGGAGAAAAAGTATGAAAGAATTCTTTTGAAGAGGAGTTGATCACACATTGATGTTTCTCACGAATAAAATTGCTTCTTATTTTGTTAATTCTAGGTGGGAATTGTGGGACGCACAGGTGCTGGCAAATCTTCTCTTACCCTTGCATTGTTCAGAATTGTGGAGGCTGCTGATGGCAAAATCATTATTGATGATATTGACATTTCTACTCTTGGTCTCCATGACCTCAGATCTAAAATTACTATTATTCCTCAGGTTTGTTTTTATATCTCAATTATTTCGTATTGCATAATGATACGTTTATTAATATTTCTCTATTTCTTGCAGGATCCTGTCTTGTTTTCAGGTTCATTGCGTATGAATTTAGATCCATTTAATAAGCATTCTGATGCTGAACTGTGGGCTGCTTTGAATGATGCTCATTTAAAAAGCTATGTTGAGGAAGAGGGAGAGGGGCTTGAACTTGAAGTAACTGAAGGGGGAGAAAACTTGAGGTAAAAAAAAACATCATGTTCTTGTAACTTTTCAAAATTCTGTATATTAATTGTTTTAATAATTTCGTCCATTTTTCTCTCAGTGTGGGTCAAAGACAGCTAGTTTGTCTTGCTAGAGCTCTCTTACGCAGAACTCGCGTGCTTGTGATGGATGAGGCAACTGCTGGTGTGGATCTTGATACGGACGATCTCATTCAGGCCACAATTCGCACAAAGTTCAAGGACTCAACAGTCCTTACAATTGCTCATCGTCTAAACACTATTGTTGACTCAGATGTGTAAGTAATATTTAAGCTGTTTACATAGTTCTCTTTAGGTGTATTGCTCTAATTATCTTTGTTGTCTGGTTGTTTACAGTGTCCTTGTATTGGATCAAGGCCGGCTTCTAGAATTGGACTCTCCAGAGCGCCTTTTGAAGGATAAGAACACAGTTTTCTATTCCATGGCAAAGGATGCTGGTCTAGTTTCATAAAATACATTGAAAGTATGACAACAGTTATCCATTTGGTGGATATCTTTAGGTTAGTAATTACTTTTTGTGAATATCCTTGTAAAGATAGCACCATTTCTCTCTTCATTCATCTCTCTTTGTGTTCACTTTGTTCACACCATGATTTTCTGTCTTTTAAAGAATTTAATCAATATCAAAATTTATTAATTAAGTGTTCAGTAAGCAATATGCATATTAAAGAATTATAGATAGTGACTAGTTAAAGTTTTTTTAAAAAAAATATATAAATATATTTTTAACATGACACATTTACATTTCTAGTGTTTTGTACAGAAATCAGACTGCAGATATATTTTATAAGGATGTGAGATGGCGGAAAACATGCAGAATGTAACTTATTGTGATAATGTTATGCTATACAAATTATTTCTGTGATGTATTCTCTTGTCTTACTCCTTTTTGTTGTGCTAATACCTCTAGTCAAGTATCAGAATTGTTGAACAGGTCTTTGGGGATTTACTGTGAAATGACAAGTTTCATTTCATTGACTCTTGGACACATCAGTGAGATGAATTTCTTTTTTAAACAAAGTACATTTGTTTGCCTCGGAATGAATAATGGACCCATAAGTTTTTATGAAATTCTGGAGAAAGCACAACTAAAACCTAAATGAGTATTCAATCTTACCATTTTCTGATTTTACTTTAGGAAGCAACAACTCTCTTCAGAAGTCAGCGTAATTACTTGTTAAAGAATCTCCTTTGAATATGAAAAAATAGAAATAAAAGGAATCAAGACTAATTGTTAAGTGCCTGACAGAGGAAGCTACTGTGTAGAACAAAGTTTTAATAATGGAAAATGATGATACAATGTGATAAAATCTTCAAGAGTGCTTTCTGTACAGCGTACATCAATGAATACTTCAGAATCTCTGATGAGAATATCTTTATGTACTGTAAGATGAGGCTTTATCATTGATAGATACATGCAACTATTACTTAAAAATGTGTACTTCTATTTTTTATTTTTTCTCTCTTTGCGGTTTTATTTTTTAATGCCGCCACCTAACATTGAATCTAGTTGCTAAGCCTTTGAATTAAGGTACTTTTTTCTTTTCTCAAGGCTGTTTTTGAAAGCGTGGGAGGAGATGCTGGTGATGTAGAATAAGTAGTTTTTGTGTTACGACATATTGTCATACTTACTGTCATTGTCATTTATTTACATGCCTTTTCATAATTCATAACTAATGATTTTAATGTGAAAATGATCTTATGAGTGAATGTTTATGTGTAATTCACACGTGTGTGCATCTTGATGAAATAAATGCTAGAGATTAATGTGGAACAAATTAACAAGTCTCATCTTCTGAAATCTCTAATTCCCTCACTTGATTAGCTGCTGCGAGTAGTTCTGGGAAGACATCTCTATTTGTACTTCACTACGAAAATTCCATGATGAAAGCTCATTCTCACCCCATGGATACGGTAATCGGAAACGGTGGAAAAGATAAGTTGTGACTGCAGACATAGATGTGTAAGGAGAGAGGACCGACGCGATGGGTAGGCAGACCCGCCGAGCACCGGTGTACCGCGGGGCTGCCCACCGTACGGCGCTCCTCGTCAGTTTTAAAAAGAGTACACCTTTGACATCACTCAACGATTTAATGTTCCGTAACATCTTGCGTATTTGTCACAAACGTGTTGTTTAAGGTGCAGTCTTAAAAATACCAATTACTTTTTTTCATTGGTATATTTGCAAGTTTACAACTAACTTTTTCTTGAGTTTTGTACTGATCTCGAAATGTTGCCGCTACCCAACTACTTGATTTTAACAGAGCCGAAGAGAACAAAACTATTACTACGACCATGTGCTACAATCTAAGAATAGGCCTAATAAATTATCTATCGCGAGACTGAGCTTATTTTTATTTATGGCTTATATCATCAGGTCTCTTCCTCAAACCGGGAGTTTTGAGGACAGTAACTGTTGTACAAATTGATGTTGAAATTGACGACATAAGACTTACTGCCTAACATGGCCATCTGGCCAGACATTTGGCACCGGGAATACAGCGACTACCGTATGTACAGTATATTAACTAACATAAAACGTAATCAGTCGAAATGGACCATAAGAAGACCATCATGGATATGTATGATCTTGCATAAGGAGAAACCTTAAAATAACATAAATAAAAGGTGATATTATAGTATTAATGACCACCCACAACACAAAACACTTATCTTAGTAGTTAACTTACCCATCGAATTCACTTTCTCCAAAGGTACATATAAATCCAATCTCTATTTACATAAAGAGAATTGCTTATGAAAATCTAGCAGCGTCTTTTGCGAACACCTTCTAAACCATCACATAATTTGAACTTATACTGATTAAGCTTTGGTCTGCTAACTTCTCATCAAGTTCTATAGCACCGCTGATTTACATTTGCAGAGCGGCGTGACCACAGTGTGGTCTCGCTTTTATCTATGTTTCCCACCCTTTGACGTTTCTCACGCCCTGAATATGGTAAGAATGAAAAACGCGGCTACTGAGACTGAGAAAAAAGGACATTATAAATGACTAAATTTGCCTAGATGAATGATTCCTTTCTTGAAACGCCCGCCTAGATCTACGCCACGTTGATTCGGACGGGGGCGGGGGCTGCGGGGGCTGCGGGGGCCCTCGCGGTCAGGCGAACGTGTTTCCCTCGAGCACCGTGTTCAGGTGGGCAGCCGGCTCCTCGCCTGGAAAAATCACTCAAAGTAAGCCTATTTGTAGCAAGTCTTGGGATTGTAGTGCGCATAGGGAGACTTGGTTCACCTACCGGGCCGGTGCTGGTCGTTATCGCTGTCGCTGTCCGCCGCCGCGCCCTTGCACGGCCCCGAGTGCTGGGTGTCGATGACGTAGCCCGTGGCGCACGCGTCCTTGCGCATGTGGCACCACGTCAAGTACGTCCTGTTGTTGGAGCCGCACAGGGGCCCGCCGTGCACCAGCTCGGTGGCGGCGTCCAGGTCCAGGCTCACCAGCTCCCGGACCCGCGCGCCCGCGCCGCCGCCACCGCTGCTTCTCCTGCCCCCGCCCCCGCCCCCGCGCCGCCTCCCCAGTGCCGCCGCCGCCCCCGCGCCGCCGTGGCCGCCCCCGCGGGCGTGGGGGCGGGGGCAGCGCACGGAGCAGGTGACGCAGCGCGGGGCGCCGGTCGCCATGTCCGTGAGGCAGGACTGGTGGCGGCCGCAGTGTACCGCGCCGCAGGACGCCACGCCTGCAACACGCGCCCGGCCCGGAGTGAGTGAGTGGCGATCACACACTTATTGTAGGGAGAAAGCGAGGGGAACAACTCGGAATTTTGGTGTACAAATGTCGTAAATTTTTGAAAACTTTATTTTGAATGTTTATTGATTAAAAAAAAAATCTTTGCTTTTATTTTTTCTAAATCTTTTAAGTGTTTAAAAATTACCCGAATTTTTCTGTATTTTTCTTGTTGTTTGTTTTTAAGTTTTAAGGCGTGCAAAAATTTCCGAGTTGTTTCCTCCTGTGCACGTGGACTTGTACTCACGCTGGCAGCGGCCGCGGTACGCCACGGGGATGGCCTTGCCGGCGCGGCACGCCGCCTCCCTCAGGTGGCAGGGCGACGGGTAGGTGACGCCGTCAGCGCCGCACACGGCGCGGGGGTGGGACCGGGACCCGGGGGTGGCGCCCGCCGAGGGACAGCGGCGCTCGCAGCGCACGCAGTGCGGCGACAGGTTCTGGTCCTGCACGCACGAGCGGCCCGGCCCGCACTGCACGCGCGCGCACGAGCCTGCGGGCGGGAGGGAGGAGAGCATTGCACGTCATGTATCACACAGCAGGCAGATTCCGCAAAGTGCGC
Organism: Frankliniella intonsa; assembly: GCA_033675135.1. Taxonomy (NCBI): domain Eukaryota; kingdom Metazoa; phylum Arthropoda; class Insecta; order Thysanoptera; family Thripidae; genus Frankliniella; species Frankliniella intonsa. The sequence goes on from CM066248.1 coordinate 8,816,734, forward strand.
GTAGACCATACTGTCGCTTCGTTCCAAAGCGCACTTTGCGGAATCTGCCTGCAGCTCAGCACACGCGGCTTGGCGCGGCGTGGCGGACAGGACACTCACTCTGGCAGGTGCCGGCGTAGGCGACGGCGAGGTTGGAGTCCTGGCGGCGGCAGGCGCGCTTGAGCAGGCGGCAGGCGGAGCGGTAGGAGCGCCCGTCTGAGCCGCACACGGGTCCGGGCGCCGCCGACGGGCGCGCGTGCGCGTGCGGCTGGTACAGCGCGGCCAGGCGCGCGCGCGAGCAGTCGGGCGCGCACACGCACTGCGGCCGCCCCCAGCGCACGGCGCAGCGCCGCCCCGCGCCGCACGACACGCCCGCGCACGAGTCTGCAACAGGTTCAGTGTCTCACATCCTGCCGCTCTGCTCTGCTCCGGACAAACCTTTCGATAGCGCTGTATCAAATCTATCGAACATTTCCCTTTTTTTTAGGCGCTTGGGGTGTGTTCCCCGCTCACCTCGACATGCCTGGCAGGGCACCCCGTCGCCCAGCACCCGCCAGAAGAACAGCATGCCGGCGTCCATGTCCTTCTCGCTCCACGCGGTGGTCGCGGTCGCGCCGCCCGCGCCCGCCGCCAGGGCGCAGCACTGCTCCCGGGTCACCTTCTCCTGGATCAGGTCCGTGCAGCGGCCGTTGCGTGACATCCCCGACCAGCAGTTGCCTCCTGGAAGGAAAGACGAAGACATGCAGGTGAGGTGTGTACAACAGGGGCGTCGGAAGTGTCTTTTGGCCAGGGGCGTCGGAAGCCGCGGGACCAAAAAGAATTGAAACAAGATTCCATCATCAAGATTGTCACTAAATACTGAGAGCTCGCTCGCTCACTCACTCACTCACTCACTCACTCACTCACTCACTCACTCACTCACTCACTCACTCACTCACTCACTCACTCACTCACTCACTCACCCGCACCGCTATGGCAGAGTCCTGACCGCCGCGCCCAGCCGCTCCTCGGCTCCCTGACCTACGCCAACATGGTCCTTCCCCTTCCCCCCTCCACCTCCTCCCCCCTCCCCGTGCCTACGCTCAGACGTGAGCGAGACGGGAGCGCCTGCCCGCCACGCCACGCCGCGCCGCGCCCGGCCTGGTCTGGTGTAGTGTTTACCAGTGTTTAGTGGGCGGCCCGGCCCGGCCCGGCCCAGGCCCAGACCCAGCCTGCATGGCGTCCTGCCCACTAGGTCGCCCAGCCGGCGGGCGGGCAGTCTAGGTCGAGACCAGCGGCACAATACCGTTCCCGACCCCACAGAGTTGTACCTGCTGCAGGGTAGACAAGGCAGCCGGAACAAACATGTCATCCGGAAGGGTGCAGTCGGAGTACAGTACGTCTAGACCGTCACAGCGGTACGCGCGTTGTCGACACCTCCCTCGGTGAGTTTACCTTCATCCCATCTTTGCCGCCGTTCTTAGACCTCTCCCCCCCCCCCCCCCCCCGGGTCGGATTTTACAAGGCGGCTGTAGCCTTTGATATAACGTACCCTGAGTGGGCAAAGGGTGATACTTACTGCCTGATGGTAGGCGAAAAGTAAAACTTTGCCTTCCAGAGCCGGTCTAGATCCACCCCCTGGCCCCTGGCCGCTGACCCCGGTGCCCCCGCCCCCGCCACCCCCGTCCCCGCCCTGCTCCCCGCGCGGGGCGGGCACGTCCCCCCGGCCCGGCCCGGGGCAGGGGCAGGACGTCGCACCGCCTCGTGCACGTCCCAGACACGGAGGACGTTTACAAGCCGGAGCCGCCGGCCGGAGCCAACCGGAGCCAACAAGGCAGGGAAACGGGAGATGACCAATTACCGCTTGGGATTTACGAGCGTGTTGCACGACAGCATGATTGGCTGTAATCTTACAAGAGACAGAGAGATATAGAGAGAAAGAGAGGGAGTGGAGGGATTTAGAGAGAGGGGATAGGGGTGAATTAAAATTTGATGGGAAAATAATCTGTCGCGCGATTGCTCGTATATTTCCAGCAGCGTAACTCCGTCGCGGTGCGGGGCGGGGCGTGGCGTGTAGTAGGGTTACGCCGCGGCGTGCGCCTCGCCTCACCTGTGTCATCCGATGCTTTACGATCTTTAGCTCGGTAATTATCGACGCCTGACCACCGCCCTGCCCTGCCGGACGGGCAGACGGGCCGACGGGCGGGCGGGGCCTCCGCCGCCCCGAGCCACGCCACGCCACGCCACGACGAGAGGGAAAACGACTCATAATTTCCATAAATTGAAGAGCTGCACACGGACACGCCAGTCCAGGCCAGGCGTCTTGCCGGTGTCCGTGGCAGCCGCTAAGGGCCCAACTCCTCTGCGCGGGCGGGACGGGACCCAGCCCGGCAGTACGCGGGCCTTGCTACTCTGACTTGAGAGTAAGGATCTCTCTTTTTGAGAGCCCTACGTGAGATGAACCGTAACTCTCGATGGCGCTTTTCCTTGGAAAGTGATCTCTAGAATCTCCTTTCCCATGCGATTTATAACTGACCACTTAACAACCTGCCGCGTAGTTTGGGCCGCGCGGATGCTGGAGGGGGGGGGGGGGGGCTGCTAGGCTGAATGCGCTGGATGGATGGTGGGGAGTGGGGGTGGGGGAGGCGCACTGCATGTATCAAAGGCCCGTGCCTTTTATGTGACGTTTATGTGTTTGGGAGCACCTAACTGCCCTCCCGGTGGCAAGGCGATGACGCCTCGCCTCGCTACCTACCGCCCGCCCGGACCGCCTGACCCGCGGCCAGGCCACAGGAGCGGCTGCGGCGATGTCTTGATCACCCGGGATGGACGACCCGCAGCTGAGCAGGCGAGATGCCCTACACTCGATATACTTTTCCAACAACATTTGTGTGCCCGAGATGACCCGCGTGGTGTCCCGGCCACGAGGTGTTCTGACGGTGGACACACGGCGGACAGGACAGGGTCAGCGAACCCCTTTTGTAGACTCACTCCGCAATCTTCCACCTGCCCGCCCCGCCCCGCCCCGCCGGAACACCGCGTAGCCAGCCAGCTAGTTGATGAGGCGTTGCCCTGCCCGCTGCAGTTCGTGCCCGTGCCCATCTGGCTGGAGGCGGCCGTCCGGCCCGGGCCGCGGCTAGGAGTGACATCCATCAGTCGCTGATGACTGCAGCTGCAGGTGCCTGGGCTGCAGTCTGCCGGCCGGCCGGGAGGGCGTTAATGGGGTGGGGTGCGGGGGGAGGCTATGCCCCTCCACCATCTACTGTTGCCTCTAGAGGGCCGCCTGAAAGGTAGGCAACACCAGTGTGTTGGCCCGCTTTGTCAGGCGGGGTGGGGAACCTAAACCGGCCCCTGCACGCTGCGCGACGGCGCGGGGAGGGAGGGGTAAGGGTAGATGAAGGGGCAGGCGTTGTGAACGGGTAGGGGTTGTGAAGGGGTAGGCATAGATGTAAAGGTCGGGGTAGGGGCCTAGGCGTAGGGCACTTCGGAACGCAACCGATACCTACAAGGTGTCGATCTTGCCCACATTCAGGCGGATCGTTGCGCACATTGCCTACCCGTCATGGGCGGGGGTAGGGGAGCCGCGACCCTCCCACCGGCCCCCAGCTGAATCCGCGACTTTACTGCTGCCGGCCATAAGCGTGCTGTCTCGCGGGGCGGGGCGGGGCGGGGCGGGGCGGCCGAAGGGCTGGAAGGGCGGGGCGGGGTGCAGCGCCCGTGAGGTGCGGCGCGGCGGCGGCCCGGCGGCCCGGCCTGGCCCGGCCCGGCCCTACCCATAGGCGGGTGACGTTGAGAGATGGTATGCATTAGCGCTGCGCAGACCCAGCCCTTCTCTGATGGCCACTCGGAGAAATGTCAGCGGCAATGAGAAAACGATTCCGGACTAGAAGGAGAGGGAAGGGGGAGGGGAGAAGAGGAAGCAGAAGGTGGAGGAGAAGGAGTAGCAGAAGGATGAGTGTAAAGGGAGACGGGAATACGCGAAATAGGTACGCGTTGTAAAGCCTGCAGGCGATAGCCACTTGAAGGCTCTAGTCGCCTCTCCTAGCCGCCCGCCCCTAGCCGCCCCGCCCCGCCCCGCCCGCCGTACACTGCTCGCATTCACACTTAATTCCACTCATTACCATGATTACGACCATCAGCGCTGCGATTCTCACCTGCGTCAACGGGCTCTTACTCCGTCGGTATGGACGAGACTCGACGCGACGCCAACACGCCATTTTCCGGCGGCTCGTCCTGTTCAAGGCCTCTAGTGATTTAATTTAGACGGATTAAGACGCCACGACCGCAGGAAAAAACAACTATTTCCAAACGCAGCTATGCTAGATTGTGCAATGGGTGGGATCCCAAGTCAAAATAGTTTAGGGTTTTTCTATCAGGCGTTTTGACGATAATGGTTACTACCGAAGCGAGCTCCTTTTCAACAACTTTCGCGACGCGTACACCGCTGGGTTTTCGCGGAGAGTCCGGTATGAGCCGCGCGCCTTGCGCCCCGCATCTCCCCGCCCCGCCCCGCCCCGCCTCACCCCGCCCCATAGACGCTTCTGCCATTCAGGCCGCTCTCGTCCTTTTGTCCACGACGCCGCGAGTGCCTCGCCCGCCCCGCCCCGCCCCGCCCCGCCCGGCTCGACGCCACCGCGTCATCGGCCGCGCGTGCTGGCTGCATGTGTGTGATTGCCCGCCCCGCCCCGCCCCGCCTACACCTCTAGCAGCGGTCACGTTACCTCAACTGGCGGCGATTTGCATTTAATACACGCCGCGCCGCTGCCGCCGCGATGTCTACGGCGGTTGCAACGCCCCGCCCCGCCCCGCCCCGCCCCGCCCCGCCCCGCCCCGCCCCGCCATGCTCCTCTCTTTTCTTCACAAAGTGATCTCCCGGAGGGCCACCGACTCGCATAATACCTTGGCGGTTGGAGGTGATGTTTGTGAGGTTTGCAATCCACCTGCACAGCTCCATCATGTTCACTGGTGTTCAGTGTTCGATATTTTACCCATTACGCTGGTGTCCCTGGCGGTGCGGGGCGGGCGCGATGACGTCCCGCCCGCGGCTCGGCGCGGCGGCGCGGCGTCGATCAAACGATATCCGCCTAGCTTTTCTTCATAGCGGTCAAGGATGGACGGTGCTGGTCGGAAGCGCTGGTGCCTCTCCCCTTTTGCTCTCCTTCTCCCTCTCTCTCCCTTTTATGCCAAACCCTATCGCCGCGAACACAATATTCAACAACTACAAAGAAAAAGAGAGGGGGGGGGACAGGTGCGGTGAGGGAAGAACACTAACGACCCGTGATGATAATGTCACGTCCCCCTCCGTTGCACCTCCATTGCACCTCGCCGCCGCGCCGCGCCGCGCGGCACGCCGCTTGTCGCGCTCAAGTCGATTGGAAACAAGACCACTTTATTTTATTTTTTCATCGCCGCTTCCCACAGCTAGGCCCCCCCGCTGATCGCCCGCCCCGCGTGGCTTATTATCCCGAGCAGCCGGCGCGGCGCGGCGTTGTCACTCCACTTTGCCACTCACCGCTTTAGTGCCGGGCGGACCTGAGAGAATCACGGGGGAAATGGAGTCGGTAATGTAATTTCCACGGCCTGCCGAGCAGGGAGATGCACTGTGAGGAGGCCGTCGCGTCGGCCTGCGTCGGCCTGCGTCGGCCTGCGTCGGCCTGCGTCGGCCTGCGTCAGCCCCGCCTAGGAGTAGGGTCGCGGCCGCGAGACCGCCAGCAGGAGGCCGAGCCGGAGTCGCTGCTCCAATAATAGGCCCTAGAATTCCAGAGCGCTGCAGGTCGCCTGTGGCCCGGCCTGCAGGCCGCCCGCCCCGCCCCGCCCCGCCCCGCCCCGCCCCGCCCCGCCCCGCCCCGCCCCGCCCCGCCCCGCCCCGCCCCGCCCCGCCCTGCACCGCACCGCCGGCCGCGCAGAGCATCCTGGCGGCAAGGTAAACAGTTCCGCGAAGCAAATCCGCAAGCCAACCGGGCGGCCGGCGGGCGGGCGGGCGGGTACCGCGGCGCAAGGACGCACTGCGAAACATTTTCTGCGCCGGCAAGACAACTGCTCTGTGCCGCGCAGAAATAGTTTCAGGATCAGGGAGGTTCGTAGGAGCAGGGAGAGCCTGCAGAAGGGGAGGAGTCCGTCCTCGGAAATCGCGCGGCGGTGCTTACAGTAGTAACGATAATAAACGAGGTTGGAGCTAGAAATTAGTTTGGCGACGTTTACCTAGTAATACCCCTCGCACTGCTGCCCACAGAGCCGGGGTCGGAGCCCTGCCCAGCCCTGCCATGACTCTGCGAAGCGCAGGCAAAATTTTATTGTCCGCTGGCCGGGCCGGGCCGCAAGGCTCGCGGCATATTATCGTAATGTACAACGTATTGCCAGCGACACCGAGCCTCCCGCGTGCCGGACCTGAGCGGCGCGGCCATGTTTACGGCATATGTCTGCTCGGCCCGCACCGGGGTACTTACACTCAGACTTTTGATACTGGCAGGGAATGACCGACGCATATAAAAGTTTTTTTCTCTTAAAAAAAATAAATAAAATCAAACGAGCCATACGGTCATAATAACTTTTGGAGGAAGTCGATTCCCAAACTAAAGTTCTGATTTTCAAAACGCTCGCAGGTGTTGCGTAAGTACACACGACTGAACAGGCGTAGCAAGTGGCAATTGGTGGCCGCGTCAGAAGTTGGCAATGAGTTAAGCATGCCCTTTGGGTTCGGGCGAACCGTTTGAGTGGACCCGCCCAAAAGCAAGTCCTGTGGGCAGGCTCCTCTCCGGTCCAGCTGGGGCGGGGCGGGGCGGGGCGGGGACGAGCAGCGAGCCGCCGTCTCATCCGCGACCGCATCTGCATATCGAACCCGACCACCTGACGCGCCGTCCCGCCCCGCTGCGAGCCGTCGTGTAAGTGAGGCTCAGCCCGGCCCGGCCGATATAGGCTCATGGTTTTACGAGGATCCGCAGTAAAAAAGAAGTATATATATACTCCTCCCTCGGGTCAGCGGAGCCCGCCGGTACCTTGGCCGGTACCCGAGGGTAACCACAATGCCCCCTAATGAAAACGAATCCGACGTGTTTCGCTGCCGATTCAACAAAGTTCGAAGTGTCAGCGGTCCATCCAAAAAAAAGAGTTGGGTGCGTTTTACTACCCATCCAACCAAGTTCAATCTCCCATCGAACTTTGTTGTTTCCATTTCGTACACTCATGTCAAATCCCAATCACGCCACAGTTTTTGAAAATCCATGAAAAATAATGAGCGACTTTGCTAGTTTAAGTGTGCGGATAGGAATTACTACACCTTCAAGTGTTTGACATTCATGCACCAGTGCAGCATTCTCACTCTCGCTGAACGGCCACTTGATAGATGTCTCAGTCTACTCACCCTGCACGGGCACGAGGGTCCCCAGGAGCGCGGCGGCGGAGGCGACCACCATGGCGGGCAGCATGGCTGCGCCCCGCGGCCGAGGCGCCGGGCAGGAGGCGCTCGAGGTCCTCAGGGTGCACGGCGGGCCGCGCCGGGCCGTGCCGGGCGCTGCTGCAGCGGGGTCCTGGGCGCGCACGCGCGGGGCGGGGCTGGGCTCGCGGTGTACTCGTGCGCGCTCCGCCGCGGAGTGGCCCGGGCCCGGGCCTGCACGTGCAGCGCGGGGGCTGCGCGCGGGGCCGGCGGGGCGAGCCGGGCCGGGCAGGGCGGGGCGGGGCGGGGCGGGGCAGGACCAGGGCCAGGGCCAGGGCCGGCGGGAGGCACGGCGCGGAGCCCCCGGAGCTGCTGCACTCTACCCTCCCTCCCTCCACCCCCGCGGCCCGGGGCCAGGGCCGGCGGGGCAAGGGCTGCGGGCCCCGCGGGGGGCGGGGTGGGGGTGGGGGCGACGCCGCCTTCAGAAGCTGACCCGCGCAACGCGGCGCCGCGACGCGCCACGCCACGCCACGCCGCGGTGGTGCTTCCCCCGGCGGGGCGGGGCGGCGCGGGCCGGGCCACTCACATTGCCGCCCGCGGCGACGCAGGTACGCGGGCGGCGGCGGCGGCCGGGTTGTGGGCGGTGTGGGCGCGGGCACGGGCGCGCGGGGCGGCAGAACGCCGTCGTGGCCTGAGCCTGTGGCCGTACCGCGCCGCGGACTGTACGGCGAAAGAGACTGAGCCGCCGAGGCGCGGCGCGGCCAGGCGCTCTGGTGCGCGGTGCGGTGCGGTGCGGCGGGGCTTGGCCGGGGCCCCAGTGCTGCACGCCGGGCGCGAGCGCCCGCCCCGCCCCGCCCCCGCCCCGCCCCGCCCCGCCCCGCCCCGCCCCGCCGCACCCCGCCGTCCGCCCGTCCGGCCGGCCCGTCTCGCCGCGCCGCGCCGCACGCTCTCGTGTACGTGGGGCGGGGCGGGGCGGGGCGGCGGTGGGCCCGGTGGGCCCGGCCGGGTCCAGGACGTCTCCGACCACGAGGAGGGCCACGGGCCAGGCCGCGACTATAACACCGGGAAGGCGGCCGACGAAACGACTCGGCCGGTGTAACGACTTTAATCGAAGGGGGAGGGGGAGGGGGGGCGGACGTCATCCGCGGGCCCGGATCCAGCTGCTCTTTGACGGGGAGCCGTGCCGCTTCAAAATTCAGCACAGTTTGCCTACCCCCTAGCCGGTATTTTAAAGGTCATGTACTCTCAATGATTAATGGGTGATTGGGTAGGTAGGAGGAGAGGGTTCTCATGTCGATTTTTCAGGAATACCCTTCACCTGCGGGAAGAGCACTGCAATATTTTTTACACCCGTAAATTCGGGACTCTGATAACGTGCCTACTCCATTAGTTTACTGCCTGGCTCTGGTCATCTCTGGCGCAGGTCGAGCACAGGCTGGGCTCGTTAGGCAAATAGTTTATAAACGCACGCGCAGCGGCCGGGGACACCCGGCCGGCTCCGGCCTCCTTGCGCTCGGCCCGCCCCGCCCCGCCCCGCCCCGCCGGCCGGCAATGCAGTTCTGTTAAGCAAATAATGTCCCTGCTTTGTTATGCAGCCGCGCAAAGCATGCTAGGTATCCAATCTGCGTCCAAGCGAGTCCGGCCGGGCCGCGCTGGGGCGGGGCGGGCAGGGGCCAGCACGCTCCTCTGACAGCCCGCCCTGCGCAGATCGCGCCAGAGCACTTGAGCCCTGTGCAGATCGCGCCAGAGCACTTGAGCCCTGTGCAGATCGCGCCAGAGCACCTGGGCCCTGTAAAGATCGCGCCAGAGCACCTGGGCCCTGTGCAGATCGCGCCAGAGCACTTGAGCCCTGTGCAGATCGCGCCAGAGCACTTGAGCCTGAAGAAAGGCACCGGGGCGGCGGGGCGCGATGCGCATGGGTCGGGATGTGTCCCCCTGCGTCCTGTAGGCACTACTGCAGACCGGAAAATGCCCTCTCGCTCCCTCTCTCTCCCCCTCTCTCTTAATTCTCGTCTCTCTCTCCTTTCTCGATCTCTGTCGTTTTGTCGCACACTCCTCGCGCGCGCGTTTCAGGGTGCGCCCAGGCCCGTCCCGGCCGAGGCTGCAGGTCTTGATATGGGTATGTTAATGGGAGGTAAGGAGGCAGGGGGGAGGAGGAGAATCCAAAAATAAAAATAATCCGGGTCCGGCCGGCGTCAAGAGAAGAGGCAGGAGGAAAAGTTTTCATGGAGCCCTGTCCCTGTCGTCTTCGCTGTCGTGGACGCGATGGTGGGAGTAGGATGGTTGTACCTTACCTGTGTGGTGGGGCGGAGCGCTGTGACGGGTGAGGCAGGGCGGGGCGGCCTGGGCCCTGAGCCGGGATGCGCCGGAAGGTGATCGGGGAGGTACATTAATAGGCACCTTGGAGACGCCTACCTACTGGACCAGGTCGCGGACTAGATGCGCACGGCCCCGTGAAGATGACCCGCCCCACCCCGCCGCGTTATTGTGGCCCGCCCTTTGCTTACGACCTTGCGATTTGATTATATTATATACGTCGCGGGCGCACTGTGAATCATACTTTTAACTCTCAGTATAAACATTCTGGACAGTGCACCGTGCTGTGAAGTTGCTAGCTGCGTCGTGTGAATTCATTTTCAGCACATGATGCGCGTTTCAGCACAGCCTAAAGCAGCGCGGGGCGGGGCGGGGCGCGGCGCGGTCTCGGTGTTCCCTCAGTTGAATAACCTTACTCTTGATAATGAAATTCACAAGCTGGGCGGGCCAAGTTTCCACCCTCCAAGACATTCCCAGACGGCTGGCAGCCCCCCCCCCCCTCCCCATACTCACCCCTCTCTCTGCTCCATGACCCCGCAGCAGCACCGCTCCTGAGGATCCGAGAAGAAAAGAAACAGGAAAGTCGGGACGGGCTGGGCTGGGCAGCCCGGGGATCCTCCAGGAGCGGGGCGGGGCGGGGCGGGGCGGGGCGGGGCGGGGCGGGGCGGGGCGGGGCGGGGCGGGGCAGCGTCGCGGACACACAGGTCACATGAACGAACAACCGACCTGGCCTGGTCATACGCTCATCAAGTCACCCGGCCCCGCCCCACCCCACACCCGCGCGTTGAGCCAATTTCGGGGACCGAGGTGGAAGGGGAGATTAGGCCAGGAGAGGGGGAGAGACGCCTGTTTCACGGGTCCGCCGACTCATAAGGGCATTGGGGGTAGGCAAACCCGCAGAGCACTGGGTGTTCCCTGCTCCGCCCGGGTACATCCTGTAGAGGGCGCAGGTCCGTCGTGATGGCGGAGCGTCGCGCGGGCCGCGGCGTCAACAGTCCCGACGCCTTCGCAGAGATGCTTACGGACAGTTGTTATGTGGGTGCCCCCCCCCCCCTCGGCCGCTCAGCAGGTGTTGGCTGATGGCTGTACAGCAGTGCCCCCCGCCACGCCCCGCCCCGCCCCGCCGCGACAAGCTCGTGATCCTCGTGATTGTCTCACGCTCGTTGGCGCCGCCCGGCCCCCTCCCTCCCCCCTCCTTACTTTTCCCTTTCCGTCCGCGCCCCCTGCGGCCCCTGCCTGGGCCAGCGCCGCCGGTTCCGGCCCGGGGCCCGGCGGGCGACGCCACGCCGGCGCGGCGGCGACGTCCTTGTGGTCCGGTCGGCACAGCCCATTGAACGGACGCGCGCAGGCAGCGCGGGCGGGGCGGGGCGGGGCGGGGCGGGGCGGGGCGGGGCGGGCGCAGGCAGGGCGTGCCGCGGGACGCCCAAGTCATGACTCAGCTGCCGCAGAGCAGACCGGCACGGCACCGCGGACCTAGCCGCGACCCATCCGCCGTGCGCCATTGTTATACTAGCGGAGCGCCTGGACAGGACGTCATCGCCATGCAGGCCGACGTGCAGGTCAGCGGGGTGCACCCGCCCCGCCCCACGCCGCCCAGCTCCGCCCCGCCCCGCCCCGCCCCGCCCCGCCGCGTCCCACCAGTCCAAACTCTGCTCCGCCAAACGGAATATGATATACGCCGCGCGGCGCGCCGCTCTGTCCAGGTTTCGCGGAGAGGAGCAGAACGCCCCGTCCCCGGCCCGGCCCCGCGCGGCCGGCGGACCTGACCGGCCATTTATCACGGAATTAATTGCGCTGGTCCCCACCCCGCCCCGCCCCGCCCCGCCCCGCCCCGCCCCGCCCCGCCCTGGTCTTGGATTACGTCCTGTGTGCAGCGAGCTCATCGGTGTAGTGGGGTGACGGGCCCCGGCAGTGTGCGGAGAAACTTTGAGGCGCACTCGTGTAACGAACACGGAACAAGAACACACCGGCCAACAGGCACGAACGTTTACGAACGCGTGCCTGGCAGGCAGGCGCAGATGCAGCCCGCTCGACTCCACTGTGTTTTCGGCTACTTATTGCCTACTTTTCTAGCCAACACTGAATAGGACAGGCGAGGTGAGGGGAGAACCGTGCATCACTCGAGGTCCAGGCTCCGGGTCTAGGCTGTCCATATAGGCTCCGGGCTCCGGCTCTGGGCTCCGGCTCCAGGCTGTCCATAGGCTCCGGCCTCCTGCTCCAGGCTGTCCGTAGGCTCCGGGCTCCGGCTCTATGGGCTCCGGCTTCAGGCTGTCCATAGGCTCCGGCCTCCTGCTCCAGGCTGTCCGTAGGCTCCGGGCTCCGGCTCTATGGGCTCCGGCTTCAGGCTGTCCATAGGCTCCGGCCTCCTGCTCCAGGCTGTCCGTAGGCTCCGGGCGCAGGGCACCGGGCTCCGCGGCAGCTCCCCCCCCCCCCCTTTTTGCTCCCGGCCCCGCCCCTCCCCTCCGCGGTCGCGCAGTAGATGAATAACGAGAAATCGATGTGGCCAAAGTCCAGAACCTAATAAACTCTCGTGGAAGTATAATAAGTCTCCGGTGCCCGCCCTCCTCCGGGGTGTCCGTCGCTCTTGTTTACGACGCCCGGAACGTTTTAATTTGATATTGGTATTGAGATTGGGATTGGTACGTGAACCCCGCGCGCTTAGGTTAAGACAGTGGGGCCGGGCCGGGCCGGGCGGCGCTTGCTGCTGGCTATCGCGCTCTTTTGAGGCCAATAATAATCGAGAAATTGCCCTGGAAATGCTTCCCTCTACCCGCCCCGCCCCGCCCCGCCCCGCCCCGCCCCGCCCCGCCGAACCTTACGCATGAGCTCATAAATAAGGGCGCAAGCTCACAATGCGCCGGCGTGCGGGGCGGGCGAGGCCTCTGGCTGAAAGGAGACCTCCTCGCGGTGAAAACGGAAACTCCTTAATTTTATTTCTTTTACTAGCGAGGTTGCATTGGGCTCAATGACGCCGGCAGTTAATCAGTATAAGGAACGCACTGTAATCAAACCTGGCAAACCCTACTTGCCATGCCATGTGTGGTGCATCAGTTATCACTTTGTAGAGGTGTGCCCTTTTACCACACTTCTGATGGCTCCTGATTGCAGATGCAAAACATTGGGCCGTGCGAAAGGCAAGCAAAAGGAGCTAAGCGCGCACAAGCCGACAAAACGCGCATCGCAAGGTGATCGACCCTGCAGCTTAACTGGGCTGAGCTGGGCGGGGCGGGGCGGGGCGGGGAGAGGGAGACAGTGATTAGTTTATGATAACAAACGTCCTGAAACACGGTCCTGTCGGCGAGGAGGCGAGTGGGTGCTTAAGGACCAAGGAAATGGAAAGGAAGCACAGAGGAGGACGGGCCAGGGGAGGGGAGGGGGAGGCAGTCGGGAGGGAGCGGGTAGATGAAATAAAAAATAAAAAAGTGCCCAGCAGTGAGACCTGTTATGCCTTCGTCCTTTGTGTGCGTTTTTGAGAAGCAAAGCGCGCGAGCTTAGGCAGGCAGCGTCGTCCGGGAGACAAGTTGCTGAGTACGGCTGGTACGGCGGGGCGGGGCGGGGCGGGGCGGGGCGGGGCGGGGCGGGGCGGGCATACCAAGCGTACCTGTGTGAACGACCTTGCTCGCCGCGAGCCCGATGGACCACACGAAAACGGCCGGATGTTGCACCGGGGAGGAGACTCCAGGCCGGGCCGGGCCGTCTGGTGTCTGATGGGAAAGTGGCGGAGGCTGGAGGAGGAGAAGGAACAAGTGATCCTGCGGGGACACGGGCTCGGGGCATTCAATAAAGATTCTTGGCTCGCGGTCAAGCGGAGTGCAGGGGGAAGTAGCCTGGTGGTAGGTAGGCAATGGACAAATACTGCTAGAGTTCACCTAAGTACAGGCAACAGGCAAAGCTGCTACCCTTGGGGATCGCGCCTGATTGGTGGCCCCCTATGAAAGAAGTCACAGGGGTGCGGTGGCATGAGCCGGCCACCCCCGGGCCAGCGACCCTTAAAGGCATGCGAGGAGTTGGGGGCGGGGGCGGTGCCGGGGGCGGTGCCAGGGGCGGTGCCGGGGGCGGTGGTGGGGGCGGTGGCGCCACACCGCCGAGGTGATGAATAGAGGGAATAGGGCCGCCTTTTGACTGAAAAGGTTGGACAAATGGAGCGCCATTTCCCCGCCGCCGCCGCGCCGCGGCCTGACTACTCTTGGCGCCGCCGCTGCCGCTACCCCGCCGGTGTCGCCCGGCGCCTCGGCGCCGTCGCCGTATGGCAGTGTCGGCGACGTCAGTGTTGCCAGAAAAGTAGGCAAGAAGCATTTTAATGACATGTGAATAAAGCGGGCTGCATCTGCGCCTGTCTACTATAGGCAACACGCACGCACCTGTGCTCAGGTGCTGCCCGCTTTATTCCAGCTAGCAGAGCGGCCGGCGGGGCGGGCCGGGTTACCCTGTAGGCGCGAGGCGCTACGCATGACCATTAGGGCCGCCTTTCTGACGTCTCATCACATCACATCACGGTGGGGCTGTGCTGTGGGCTCAGCGGAGGCGCCGCCGCCGCGCCGGGCCAGCCGGGGCCACGAAGCCCGCCTCCCTCATTGTTGGAGGCGCCGTCATTGGCCCCCCGGCGGGGCCCCGCCAGCCCCGCCGGCCCCGCCGAGGGCGTGGTGGCCCCCGCAGCCCCGCAGCCCCGCGCGCCCGCACGGGGGCCCCCGGGCCCAGGCCCCCGCCACACCGGGGACGACAATGGTGCGCCGGAAGAGCCCATCAATCATGAGCAGGTTGGCAACCCGCGCAACAATATGGCGGGTCCTGGGGCGCCTTTCAGGTAGCACCGCCCCGCCGCGCCCGCCGCGCCCGCCCCGCACCGCGCTGTGCTGGCCCGGCCCGGAGGTCGGCGCGGTCAGCGGCATGGCTTTGGACGGGCTAATACGGCCTTGGTGGGGCCCCTCGGCCCCGGCGCGGGGCGGCGGTGGCGTGGGGTGGGGCGGGGCAGGGCGGAGCGGGGCGGCTGCCGCGAGCAATGTGCACCTCATCACGCCGGCGCGGGTCGCGCCGATAGAATGCGCTACGATAGAACTCCTGTCAGGACAGGATGGGCAAGTAAAGCCCACCCCGCGACCCCGGCCCCGGGTGACGCGCAACGGTTCAACCCCCACTCCCTCACCCCGCCCCGCCCCGCCCGCTGTGCGGTACGATGCCCCACGTCGTGGCCCTTCCCTTTTGCACGCAGTACAAGCTAGGCTAACCCGTGATGCTCGGGCCACGCGGGGGCGTGGCGGGGCGGGGCGGGGCGTGGCGGGGCGTGGCGGGGCGTAGCGGGGCGTGGTGAGGCGTGGCGGGAGGAGGCATGCACGCGCGCTGCTACATGCCGTGTCACTGTCGGCCCGGCCCGGCCCGGCGCGTCACTCCGGCCACATCATGACGCGATGATAAATATCGCCCGCCCCTTACCCGCCTCCACCCCGCCCTGTCCTACCCTACAGCGCACCTCCCTGGGTTCTCGTCTTACACCGTGGGGTGGGTCCAGGTGGGTTGTGGGTTCTTACCGTCCTCACTCACTGTGCTCGCGGGGCCGGAGCGCCTCCCTCCCCTCAGCAGGGTGGTTCCGAACACTGTCTAGTTCCTAATATTCACTAGAACGGGCACTTTTCATCAGACACGATGTCAATCGACTCGACTGCGTTAGTGGACGTTAGTAGACACGGTTTTACCAAGCGTTTTATGTAATTTCCCTCCCACGGAGGGAGCAGCTCCCCTCCCCTGCCCAGCCGCAAGACGCGGGCAGGTTGGTTCAATCAAGTTGTGTTCACATACCTGCCAGGACCTGGCCGGCGCGGCGCGGCGCGGCGGTCTCGCGATTTCATCTCAAGTTCATTCGCGTGAGGGGAGATCACAGCGCGCCGCAACAAACTATACCAACTCTCCCCGCAGGCTTAAGCCTCCTCCCGCCCGCGAGGTCCGCTCCGCTCCGGGCAGGAAAGCCGCCGCGCGTCCCGTAGGCTACCCATTGCGGAAGGAAACTAACTTGGAGTGAGGCTCGGCATTGAAATGGTATCGGGTCGGCTTTACAGCAAAGTGCTAACTGCGCAGTGCACCCCCGTCTCGCCCCGCCCCGCTCCGCCCCGCCCCTCGGAGCAACAAAGACACAACACGCCCCCCGATCGTTACCAACCCCCTTCCCTTCCCGTTCTGCTTCGCCCCGCGCACTTCATGGGGTTTATATGGTTTATGGAGCTGCTCCGCTCTGTGCCGCCGCGCCGCGCCGCGCCGCTCGCTGGCGAGGCGATACTCGCGATCCGCGCGCCGCCTTGCCATGGCGTAAAAGGTCCTCCCTCTCCCGTGGCGTGGCAATCCACCTCTTGCCATGATGCCCCCGCCACTGCAGCAGCCACGCGCTACATTGTAATGGCCCCGCCCCGCCCCGCCCCGCCCCGCCCCGCCCCGCCCCGCTCCACCCCGCCCCGCGCGCTCCGTCCTCCTAGACCCGCCACAATGTAAGTGGCAGGCCGTCTCGTTTACCTCCGAGCCACTTCCCGCGCGCCCCCGCCCTGCTGCTGCGCCCCCTAGTGCGCCAAGTGTTCAGTGATAGCCAGGCCCGCCCCACCCCGCCCCCGCCCCCGCCTCCACCCCAAGCACTCGCGGGCTCATCGGCAGCTTTCCACCCGGAAGCCTCGCGCCGTGAACCGTTTCCGGTCGCAGGCCATTTGAGCGGCCGCCCGCCCCGCCTCGCCCCGCCCCGCCCCGCCCCGCCCCGCCCGCGCCAGGCGCAGGTCCAGCTGCCCTCCTGGCTGGCAGCGGGGCGAGCGAGCCCGCGGTGCACCGGGGCGGGGATGGTATGGTTGCACGGTGGAACGGAAACGGCATCTTCATAGCAGTAAAAACGCCCTCCGCGGGATTTGGGTCGTATTTCACGGACGCCCCGGCCCGGGCCCGTCCCGTCCCACCCCTGAGAGCAACATCGACGGAAAGAGTTGCGGACGGAGCGGGTGGAAGTCCCAGGGAGGGGCGGGTGGCGCGGCCGGCGGCGCCGAGCCTTAACTGCTGCGGTGATGCACCTGGCTGCAGTGGCCGCCCCGCCCCGCCCCGCCCCGCCCCGCCCCGCCCCGCCGCACTTCTGATTCTGATGAGACACGGCGCGGCTGCAGCGGCGGGGCGGGGCGGGAGCCACCTCCGTGTCGCGGGGCTGCCCGCCCGGCCCGGCCCGGCCCCGTTCGGACCCGCCGCGCCGCACCGCGCCACGCCGTCCCGCAGGCAACGTGTCGTCTGCAAAGTTTTAGCGGCGCCGCTCTGTGCCCCAGCGAGTGCGCCTGCCCCCCTCCCCCCTCGAGTGGCCCCCTGGCCCCCCTGCCCCCTCCCCTCTCGGGGGGTCGCCTGGTGTCTGCTGCTCGTCTTGCTGTCCTGGAGGCAACGACCTACCTAACCCGGCTCCAGCCCCGCGCGTGTAGTCACGGCGGCCCTCAGGACCAAACGTCCTCAAGCTGAGGTCGTGTCGCATGTGGCTTAATTTCGTGATTTTAAAATACATATATGTATATTTGAACTCTACCCATCCCTAGAACCTAGCGTGAAATTTTTTTTGGATTTGAAATTCACGCCGCGCTGAGGCCCGTCCCGTCGCGTCCTCCTTTTTGAGTCCTTATCCCGGGACGGTGGGACAACTAGGTCCTCGTTTCGGCTGCGGCTCTCTCCGTCACTCGCCCGTGCCCCCCCCCCCTCCCCCCTTCTCGCCGCGTGCGTCACTTACGCCCCCCGCCATCTCCAATTTCCTCCCCCGCATTCCACCTGGAGCAAAAGGTGTGATGTTTGTCGTCGTAAAAATGCAAGGTTACAGAAAAAAATATTTATTTTTCTTAAAAAGAAACACCCATTAATCAAAGATGGCCACAACACTTAAAATGCTAGAGAGCATCACATCTGGAAGACATTTCTATTACATTACAAAATAAATTAAGGTATAAAATATGATTAGCCGTTCACAGTACAAATGATTCGTTAATTTAATTTTTTTTAAAGCGAACACAACAGTCAGTGAGCAAAATATTATCAACATTAATAACAGTTTCCTCGCTTAAAACTATGACACGGCGCACACAGACACAAGATAATTCCATGGACATGGCAATGGACGACGAGTGGGGCAGATAATTGCGAAACACAAAGTTATAAAGAAAAGGTAGGGGGAAGTAACAGAAAGGGGAGGAAGAGGGCAGAAGACCACCAGAGGCGAAGGCAGCTTGTGGGTCCGGAGCGCGCCGCGGTGCGCCTGCGCCGGTCGCATAGGGCAGGGTACGGCAGGGAATGTCCCAACCGGCTGCACCACGGTGCGGCGTGGCGTGGCGCGGCGCCCGATCACAAAGCAATGCAGCTCGGGTACAGTGCGACCCCCACCCCGCCCCGCCCCGCCCCCGCTACGCGACCCCCGCGCCGCTCCGCTCGGCCCCTCCGCGACCGGTAGGCTAGAGTAGCCGCAGTCCGACAGAGGAGAAATTTTTTCAAAAATAAATGCGTGCCGCTATGGGTGGGCCAAGGCACTCCGAACACTCGTCTCGCCATGTCCATGTGAGCCCCGACCCTCTCCATTCAATTAGCAGGGAATTGCCGCCATGCTCAGCGATGCCCGGTATTCGGGTACGCCCCGCCCAGCCCCGCCCCGCCCCGCCCCGGGCTGGGGCAGCCAGGGCAATCACGGGCATGCCATGCCTCGGCGGCCGCCGAGCCGGGCCGGGGACAGCCTGCGTGGTAGGCAACCGGGCCGTTCCCGGGCGGGCGAGTACGGCACGCTGCCTACCCAGCCGGGCGGCCGGCCGCCAGGCGCGAGGTAGGCAACCCTGCGTTGTTCCCGCGCGCCGCAGGGAGGTCGCCTACTCGCCCTCGTCCATGGTGTCGGGCAGCTGTCCGTAGCGCTCTCTCGCCCGCTGCCACCGGTCGGCGCGCTGCTTGGGCCGCGGGCCGGCCGCGTCGGGCAGCGCGCTGAAGGCGTTTTCGGCGCCCAGGCCGGCCTTCTCGGCGCGCTGCGTCACCAGCACCTGCGCACGGGAAGAGCACATCGTCAGTCATCAGAAAAAAAATATACAGCAGCGCAAAAAAAAACTATGAGGAAACAAGAGAACAAGCAAAAAAGTCAGAACAGTCAGAAATAAATTAGCGAGGAGATTGAGATTTGGGGCGGGAAAGACAGCTGTGGGGGAGCCTTCCCCGGGCATCCAGCTCCGGCCAGCAGCCCTCCAGCCTTCTCCACGCGGGGGGGGGAGGGGGGGGGCGGCGCGGGGCCCTGGGCGCCCTGGGTTCAAGTATAGACTGCGCGGCGCGAATGTTCTTCTCTTTTACATAAACATAAGCCTAACTTGCCTCGCCCTGCTCCGCTGCGGCGTTGGTTCGGGGTCCACCCCACGGGTTCTTCACCCCTAGCCCCGGGGCGCGGTGGGGCGCGGTGGGCGGGGCGGGGCGGGGCCCGGCGGGGCGTGGGTGCTCTCCCTTTGGCTGCAGGGCTGGGCTGGGCCCCACCCGGGGGGGACGCGTAAAGCTCGGTGTAAGTTGGTAATGCACGCCGTGGGAAACTTGGTAATCCGCGGCACCGGTCGGTCGCGCCTCACCTCACCATCGCGGTGAGAATGTAATAACGGACTCTCCGCCCCGCCCCGCCCCACCCCACCCCACCCCGCTCAGCTCACTTGAGTCGTATACAGCATACCAAATAAATCTTATGCATTGGTTAACAAAGAGTGGAGGATTTTCGCACAACCATGGTTGTTTTTGAGCATTTTTGAGGATATATTACAATGTGTAATATGATGCAAAAGGGTGGTAACGCGACACGGCGGGACGGGTGTAATACAGTACACTAAACCACAAGGCATGTGCAACCATATAATAGTTATGAATATCTCTCCATGCATACTTCTGTGCAAATTGTGCACACATTTGTGCATAAATAACAACATCATGCATAAGGGTTAGTGTGTGGGGGTGGCGGTGAGCGTAGGCGAGCTAGGGCTCGGGCCCAGGGCTACCCGCCCCGCTAGGCCAGGGCCAGGGAGAGGGCGGGTGATAGAGTAAAGTTACCACGCGCAGCTGCAAGAGCATTTACAAGAGCGAGATCAAAGAGAAACTTACGGGTTCGGTGAGGCCGGTGCCGTCTCTGCCCAGAGACTCTCCCTCCTTCCATCCCATCTTAGACAGCATCTTGAAGCCCTTGTTGGTGGAGCGAATGGACCTGGAAGGGAAAAATAGCAGGTGTCTGTAAAGCAAAAAGGGGGAGGGGGGGAGATGTCTGGCATTCTTTTGCGTTGGCGGCTTTGAGACTCACTCCGTGGTGGACGCCATCTCCGTCTTGGCGTGCTCGTTGTGCGAGCCCACGGTGACCCGTCGGATCTCGGCGCGATCCTCGTAGCCCGGCGCCAGCTCCGCCTTGCTCTCGCTGCTGCCGATGCCGAATCTCTTGCGGAGGCGCCTCAGTTCCTGCATTCTCTTTTCGGATTTTGACTCTCCGGTATGAGAGGGTAATGGTGCTGGCTCGTAATCTTCAGCTAGTGGGTATCGAACATAATTAGTTTGACAAAACTGAATCACATTAATTCTGGATAATCATTAAGATTATATTAATTTATTAGTTAAAAATATATAGCCTATGCTCCTATGCTTGTATATACAAACCTTTTCTTGATGCAACTACACCAGGTTCACACTCCTCACATGTTTCCCTACCGGGATGGATATGGCAAAGTAAGTTTGTGGAACCTAGAGTAATGATTGTTCCATGAGGTATTTCACAGGGATCACTTTCTTGCTTTGCTGATGACAGACGTTGTTTGTTGACATAAGTGCCATTCCTACTTCCATAGTCAGTAAAAAAATATTTCCCGTTTGATTCATCAAATGTAAATATGCCATGGTGCTACAAAAGTAAACATGTAAATGAAAGGTAAGTTTTCAAAGGAAATATTAGAACATTAGAGTAGTATCTACCTTGCTAATATTGATGTCAGGAATACAAACAGCATGGAATTTTTCCCGGCCAAGAGTGCCTCCTTTACAAGTTACAATAAAAAGGTTGCCTACATTTAAATTTCTTACTTCAGTGCTTTCCACAATTATGCGCATGCAAGGAGGCCATGCTTCACTTGCGTCTGTAACAATAAAATTAAAAAAAAAAAAAAAAAAAAGAGGCAATGTTAATGAAAACAGTTTAAAAATATCAATCGTTGCATATGCAAAAAAAAATTAAGTTTAGGACTGATATGAGCTTGAGAAAACAAGGTCAATGGGGCATACCATCAGAAAGCCTTCTGAGTTTCTTCCATGGCTGCTCAACATCAAGTGCATATGCATCAGTATTGTATTCTGCTGCCGGAGGAATTTCCTGAGGAGTGTCTTCTTCTACATCCTCCCATGTGACCTTCTTTTTTAATGAGTCAGTAGTTTCAGTTTCACTTGCACTACTAAGGGAACATTCTCCTTCCTCCATACTATTCTCACTTCTTGAATGACTCCTATGTCGTTTCTTTTTTTTCTTTTTAGACTGCAAATATATGTTTTAGTCAAAATAAAACGAGAGCCTGATAAATTATTTGAAAATAACAGAATAGAGAGCTCCTGCTGCTGACCACACAAACAACACTGTATGATTATAACCTAATTTAGATTTCAATGCAAGATTAATTTTTCAAGCTCATATAGGTCCTTTGTGATTTCAAAGTAAGAACACAATAAAATACACATACCTAACACATTCTTGCGCAACCTTTCCACTGACAGTTGAGCAAATTGTTCTACTACATCATCGAAACTTGTGCTGTGGCATAAATCCTAGCACAAAAGTTATTTGTTGGGCTCTGGCAGCAGAATTTCTCCACATAAACCAAAAGTAAAATATACATAATTGAGATCAAATTTCTTACCTTGTGTTTCTTATGTTTTCCCTTTCTTTTGTGTTCATGTCTAGATTCTTTGGGACTGTTTAATTCATCTCTACTTTCAAGAGAGCTTAACATTTCTAAATCTTCTGGATTCACAGGGGCCATAGGGTTTGATCCTGTCATTTGAAGTTCGGTCTCTTTGGTTTCCAAGGGATCTGGTATTGACTTGGGGGCAGATTTTGAATTTTTCCTACTTGCTTTATCTGAACTTTTAGACTTTTTTCTATCTTTTTTATCTGCACTACTGGATTTCTTTTCTTTTTTCTTTAATTCTTTTTCAATATTAACTGCAATTTTCTTCGTCAGTTCTTTCTCAGCAGCAACTGGACTTGATTTATCTTCTTTCTCTGTGCTAACTGATTTTTTATTGACTTCTAATTCTGAATGGACAGATTTTTGCTTTACTTCTGAAATGGATTTAAATGATTTCATCTTTGTATCTACTGCTGAACTATTTGGAATCTGGACACTTTTTGCTGTTAAAACAAAAGGAACTGAAGGTGCCACAATTTGCTGCTGTGGTATAAGTTGCACAGGAGTAGCAGCATGTGAGTGATATTCGTATGTTTTTGTTCTTTCGTTATAGTAGAGATATGTTCCACTATTCCCATCGTAATATAACCCCATTTCCTTCAAATAAAAAGGTAATGCATGAAACAGAAGAATTTGTAGTATGAATAATACAAGAAATATTTAGAATACTTACTGCATTATAATAATAACCAGTGTTGTAGTCATAATACATCCCAGACGTCTCCTCATACACAAAACCAGTTTGTTGCATCGCACTCTCTGCAACTTTTTTTACTTCATCCGCAAGACTAATTGCTGACATAGTGTTTGATGATGTAGCCCATTCCGAAAACTGATCTTCTGTGCTCGCTTCCTGACTTTGCTCTTGAGTGTTAAGAACCAGCTGATCACTTGTAGAATCAGTCTGAGTACTGACATCTCTCTTAGAAGATCCATTTTTCAAATTCAAAATAGATGATTGTTTCTGAAATAAAAAAATTGAATGTGGAGCACAGGATACTTGAAAATATACAATATTACTCAAGTGCATAACCTCACAGTATGAGCTCTACAGGTGCAATGAAACAATAACTTACATATTCCTTTAGTTTTTCAAATAACTTAACAAGAGTGCACTGTTGCTTTTGGATATGTTCGTTCAGTCGTTTTATGTACAATAGAACCTCTGGCAAATCTTTTAAAACAACTTCAAAAGAGTGGGAAAGATCCTCCTTCAAGCAGCGCGACAAAGCTTCCCCCTCCTGATCATTATCCTCCGCAGCAATCATTTTGAAGAAAGGGTGCGGAGTGAGTGTCAAATAATCAGCAGAAACGACATACTCTACTGAGGGTTAGGTTATACAGTTTATCAACAATATCAAATACTAAGGGTAAACAACATGCCTCCATTTTCGAAAGCACGGCAAGCAGCAGACGACAACAATTGAAGTCTGGTTTTCTGGTTTAGGTGTTTTGTTTAAATAGGAGGCAGGGGGAATTCCGAGGCGGGATAGTTTGAAAATGTGTTTTGAAAAATATCTTTTTTGAATGGATTTTCGGGTATTAGAACCCATTTCACCAATCAAAATAATATTACAGGTAACCTTAGAGTTCAGTTAGTATTGTTCAATCAGAAGAGGTTCGAAAGGTTCGTGAAGCACGGACCCGGAATGCATCGAGAACAATTTCTCATTCATTCGAAGTTTCTCATACCTAGCAGACGGTTTACGTTTACATCCTATAGCCCATCAAAGCAAAACGTCTTTGGATTTCGATTTCGAAGCTTGACTTTATACTTTGTTGACATGGCGAGTGGAAAAAATAACAAACAGTAAGTCAAAAACTATACATAGGATGTATTAAAAAAAAAAAAATTATACCATGTCTTATTTCTAATGGCTTGATGCAGGTGTACTTTCATTGTTCTTCATCGGGAAATAATTGCCTCAGTCTCATTCTGACCTTCTAACCTGTATATTCGGCATTTAATACTCTTTTATTTTCCAGATATGGGCTGATTTTGCCCACTAAGGGGAATGTAATTCAAGCTCCCTCGAGGAAGAATGTTTTTGGAGATGACAGCGATTCTGGATCCGATGAAGGTGGTGGTGGGGATTGGGTTAAAAAGTCAATGAAGGTACTTTTAGTCACGATTAGATTATTTCTCTATTTACAAAAGTATTTTGGTTATTAATATTTTATGTTTTCAACTTCTTGCAGCTTGAGGCTCAGAAGAGTGTTTTAAAACGAACAACCAAGAACCAGATGAAAAAAGCTCTTGCTGAAGACCCTACAGTATTCCAATATGATGAAATTTATGATGATTTGGAACAGAAAAAAGAAGAGGAGACAGCTGCCAAAAAAGGGGTGGAAAAAAAGGTATTTGAGCCTAATTAAAATAATTTCATTAAAGTAGATCATTTATGCTTTCTGAAGTTGTACATATGAAGAAAGAAAAAGAGAAGTTGACTCCTACTGATTTCATTTGCAGCCTCGCTACATACAAGCTCTTCTCCAAACTGCTGAAAAGCGAAAAAAGGAACACGAGCGTCGCATCGAACGCCAGGTTCAAAAAGAACGCGAAGAAGAAGGTAACCAGTTTGCTGATAAGGAGAGCTTTGTTACATCTTCATATCGTCAAAAACTGGAAGAATTTAAGAAACAGGAAGAAGAAGAGCAAAGAATGGAGAGACTTGAAGGTCAGTATCAGAAACCCCGTCATATTTTATAGGAAAGATTAATGGAATGATTTTATTTCCTTATATATTTTTGTTCTGAATGGAGCCCAAATATGCTTTTTCTCTTTCCAGCTATTGGAGATGTTACAAAACAAAAGGATCTCACAGGATTCTATAGGCATCTCCTAAGACAGACTATGGGAGAAAGTTTGCCGGGCTCAAGTGAAGCAAACAATTCTGGCACTAGTGATGGTAAAGAAATCCAAGAGGATCCTGCACAAGATTCTAAGGAAGAAAACACAATAATGAAAAAAGATGGACAGAAAAAAGACCGCCATTATCGCAAACGCCGTTCAAGCTCTTCTGGCAGTAGTTCTGATGATGATACCGCAGGTAATCAAAAAGATAAAAATGTGGATGCTGACTCTGATTTCACTGGTTCATCAAGCAGTAGTTCAGAGAGTGAGAGTGGTGCTACTGGCAGTGGCTCTGAAGAAGGAGAAATTGTAAAGAAAAAGAAAGAAGCCCAAAAGTCTGAAAAGAAGGAAAAAGTTCCGGAGAAGAAAAGAAAAATTGATAGGGCTGATGAAAAGAAGAAAGTACTTATTGAAACCCCATCTACCATTAAAGAGGAACCACTGTCTCCCAAAGACGAAGAGCAAGGTAAAGAAGCTAATGGTAAAGAAAATGTTAATGATGAAGGGATGGATGCTGTTAAACAAGAGCCTGACTCTGATAGTGTTAGTGATAAGGTTGAGAAGGAGATAAAACCCAAGATTGATATTTGGGCTAAGAGAACTGTTGGAGAAGCATTTGATGATGCTGTCCGGAGGTATTATGAAAGAAAAGCAGCAAGGGCCGCAGGTGGTAGAGCCTAAATTAAAAGGCTTGAAATTTAAATTCATTTATTTTGTTTATATGTTAGTATTACCTAGCAGGTTTAGGATTGTTCATATGTTTACAAAGCTATATGTGTAAAATTATCATCATTGTCATTGATAAGTAAATTTTCTAAATGTCTTTGACTAATGTCAGTGTCCATAGATTTTTCTATTCTGCCTGCTAGTTCTTGCAGCTGACACTCTAATGGGGTTGAGGTCTCACATGCTTCACTGTTTCGTCTTTGCTGCGTTTTGCCCATATAACATGTAAGCTGTGCAAGTTCCTCAAGCTCAATTTCTTTGGACATTCCCCTGCCAAGTCGAACTGGCCTTATCTCATCATCTTCTTCAACATCAATGGATAAAACATGGGACACAGCTTTTTGGAAAATTTCAAGACTTGTGCTGGTAAAGAAAACAAGATTTCATTGACTCTCTGTGAGTGCACTCTTACTTATGAAGCAGCAATTCATCTTACCTCAGTGGATCACAGGGATTTAATGTTTGTTGGTATGATTCAACGTAATATAAATTTGTAGCTAAATGGAGAGGTTTGGCTTGAATGAGAACAGCTGCTAACAGTGACACTATATCACTCGATGTTATTGGTGGAATAACTGCCTCATCCTCTTTATAACAGGACAAAATTAATATAAGTATTTATGGGAGAGAAAAAAAAACTCGTTAGGAATACCAATTTAATCTTACCAGATGTCATTTTGTGTGTTTCGGCAATGATACGTTTGATCTCTGCATCAATGTAATCTAAGGTAGAACGAAGACATTTGAGCTTTTCCAAAGGACATTTCTGGATGTCTAAGGCAGCAAGTTCGACCACCTCCAAAAAACATAATTTATGTGAAACTTTCATTAAGTGCATAGTTTGTTTGTAACTTAGTGTATAAAAAGCTTTTGTGACTTACTGCAGCAGGAAATGAAAGTGCATATCCTTCTGGAACTCCTAGTTTGTCTGCTGATATATTTCTCTCTGTCAAAAACTGACAATGGCTCCAAATTTTGTGATCCTTCTCCTCAAATTTTGTAAACAACTCTTGACATATACGATCATGGACTTGTGACAAAATAACACTGTAAAAAGAGAAAAAGAAAGTCTAAGAACTAGTACTAAGAAAAGAAATTATATGTCTATATTCTCTCAACATATTTTAAGATTTAATGATATACCCAAAGCAGCCGAACTTACTTTTCAAGAGCAGCTGTCAAAGTGTTTTGAAAGACACGATCCTGTTGTTGCTCTAATGGAAGCTGACTCATTATATCACTCCAATGGTTTACAACTTCTTGTCGAAACCTTTGTGGACTCAAAACATCACCCTCATACATTGGTGCTTGAAGGTTGCCAATGCTCATATCCAACCTCGAACGATACCAATCAAATTGAGTCAAAAATGTTAAAGCACTGGAAAAAATTGCATTCAACATTAGAAAAAGATAGGTCATATAAGAATGTTCTGTGCTGAGTTGGGGGCTTCACACTTCACCCTTAAGCATTATGTTGAGCAGATGGGAGAATTGTTAAATTTTGTGCCACCATAGTTAAGCTCAAATTTCATGCAGACTTATGTTAATTTTTTTTCTTGTTCCATTTCTAAGTCTCACACCTGTGTAACAGCCACCCTTAAATGTCGAAGCACATTTTTGTGCGATAGTCATGTACAGAATTTAACATCCATATACTTTTTGCACAGACTAAATGTACACGTTTGTGCAAAAAACATGTACATATCTGGGCAAGAATTTCACCAAAATGTATAATTCTGTACAGCACTATGCTAAAAAAAAATTCATCACATGTATTGTGTACCGCTCCCTCCCAGGGGTATGCTTAGCATTCCGCGCCACCCGACAGTGGTACTTCCCCAGCAGCGTGGAGAGCGAGTTTTATGCGCATTTAATGCGCATAAGGCGCGACAAGCAGGGTTGCCCACTGTCAGGCAATACCAGCGTTACACTGTAAAGAAAATATGTAAATTCAATTCCTTCGTCATGACCCGGTGTGTCGCCGGCTCGTATGTGCGCCTTCCTCTTAGGCAACACCTAAGTACACTCGTGCTGAGATGTTGCCCTATATGAGATGTGCACCAGTTTCGCGCGCCGCGCCCGACACATAATCGCGGCCTGACAAGTCGATAAGACCGGCATCGCCCAGCTGTCTGATTCAGAGGGTCGCTCTCGCACCTAAACCATTGCCGCTGCCGCGCTCAAGACGGTCCCATGTAAAGATGGCTGTGTTCCATCAGTGTGTCAAGAAATAAAGGCATACAAGAGCGATCCTATCGGAGTCAGTCGGCCGCAGCCACAGCAGAAATAGTGCCACGACGCGACGCCCCCTCTAATCGGGAACACTTTCAAAATCAAGAAATTATCAGACCGTATCGTATCGCACTTACTCGGCGAGAGACGATAGATTCACGTTTTCTTCGTCGGCCTGCTCCATCGCACTTTTGAAAAGTGTGAAGAGGCTGTTCTGGGAGCGACCTGCCGGCTGAGTAGACGCCTCGCCACTGCGCTGGCGCACCCGCACCCGTCATCACCAGTCATCACCCCCGGGCGGGGCGGGGCGGGGCTGCTGACGCCTGCGAAGCGCGAAGCTTGTGCAACAGTCGGCTACCGAGCGCCCACGACGTGCGAAAACCAGGGTTTGTCATCGTGAAGGCGCCCCCACAATGTACTTTTCGGGAGGTGACGGCACAAAAACTTGGGTGCCAGGAGGATATCCAGAAAGCGTAGAAGTGAGGTCGCGTGAAGCGCGCGGCGGAGCGGAGCGTAGAAGCGTGGAGCGGAGCGTTCAAGCGTGGAGCGGAGCGTAGAAGCGTGGAGCGGAGCGTAGAAGCGTGGAGCGGAGCGTAGAAGCGTGGAAGCGTAGCACACTTCCCTTCCGCACGGTCCCCGTTCTTCGATGTTCGATCTTTGGCGAATCGATTAGTCAGACTGCGAATACAGATGCACATGCACTGCCACCTCGTAATGGTAATATTTCGTTCATTTCGTGTCGTATGGGTCGTGTGCCGGCTACTAATGGATTTCAATTATCATGAAAGATACTTCTCTAAACTTACGATACTGTCCAAAACAACAGACAAATATTACTTCGAAAGAGGCACGATCCATGCGAAAGTGACATTTGAAATACGGATCTTCCATATTTCGGTAGAAAATAATTCGCCTTTCTAATGATATGTAAGAGACAAACATTAAAACATAACAAGTGGGCCTTCACCAATAACTTCAAAGACGCTTGTAGCTCTCACCAGCATAGCCTTCCATTCTCTTCTCGGTTGGAAACAAAGCCGAGACCAAACAATAGAGTGAATATACACAGATTACGCAATAATATTTAATTTCTTATTTGATAAGGGAACAAAAAATTAGGGCTTCTCTGTTCTTGGCTTCTGTCGAGATGTGTCGAGTAAACAAATTTGAACCGCCGATTTCCTTTCCATGACGTTCAGTTGTTTTTTGTTTTTGTTTTGTTTTTCTTGTACTGAACACCTATTCGCAGTCTGACTAATCGATTCGCCAAAGATCGAACATCGAAGAACGGGGACCGTGCGGAAGGGAAGTGTGCTACGCTTCCACGCTTCTACGCTCCGCTCCACGCTTCTACGCTACGCTTCCACGCTTCTACGCTCCGCTCCACGCTTCTACGCTCCGCTCCACGCTTCTACGCTCCGCTCCGCCGCGCGCTTCACGCGACCTCACTTCTACGCTTTCTGGATATCCTCCAGGAATTAAATTTCCTGCTTCCCCCTGTGCTTGGGCTCTCTGGGTAGGCCACCAACTACACACAAGTGCTTGGCGGGTTGGCCTATCTAGTGTGTCGCAGGCGCTCTCATTAACTCTGCCTCGGTTACGTCCATTGTGGGGACAATTTTTTTTCGCCCGAAAATCGCAAAAACGCAAAGGCTATAGCCTTTGCATTTTTAACGATTTTCGGCCCCAAACGAATTTGCTCCAAAATGACGGGGGTTGTGCAGGGGGACTCTAACGTACCCCTAGACCAACCCCCATGGGTCAGTTCGTCCGAAAACCCGGTTTGTCTGCGAGGCAATGCAGTATTCCTGATAGCGCGCAATGTGTGCTGGCGGGGTGGTTTACGGGCCTATGTTCTCACTTACGAAGTCCGGTATAGGACTCCTAGGACTTGCTATGTGTTTTTTGGTCCCAGAAGAAGGTAACCTGTGAGTTTGGTCGAAATCGGAGACAATTTGTTTTCGATCGAAAATCGCAATTTGCATTTTTACGATTTTCGTCCGAAAATTAATATTTTCCGAAATGACGGGGGTTTTGGAGGGGGACTCTAACGTACCCCTAGACCAACCCCTTAGGGAATATTACGTTTGAAACAAATAATATTATCACAATTACACTCAAGTTTGCAGAAGAATTAGATTTTTCACAGTCTTTTATTCTATGATAAATTATAGTGCTCCTACATTGGAGTCAGTTAGTTAGCAGCTCACGGTTAAGCGAGCTGTGTTCTCTGAATCGTATTTTGAATGGCACTAAACCTGGCGGGCGTGTGACGTCAGTTTCTGCAGCCGGAGCCGGAAGCCGGAGGTGTTTGTTGTTTTCGGAGGGATCATGGCGGACGCCGGTGTGCAGGGTGTGCTGCCGACTTTGGTAAGTGTAATTGTGATAATATTATTTGTTTCAAACGTAATATTTCTTAACTAATTAATAATTGGGAGGAGTGTGATATTTTTATATTTAAATATCACATATTTTATTGTGTCGGTGAGGAGAAACTGATCATCCTCGCTCCTGTAATGGTTCCTCTTGCTGCTGAGTGCCTACCGTAAGCTTAGAATTAACCATCAGCATTGGGTGTAACTTTTCAATGATATTTCTTTGAGCAGAAATTTGTTATTTCCAAGGTATTTAATTTTCTTGTGGCACATTATGTAGTGCCCAAGGGAGGTTAGGTATAAAGGTTAGGTCACCTCATGGCTTACATTCTTGGTGAGGCTATGGTTCATCCATGAACCTCTATAATTGGGCAATAGTGTGAACCATAAATTCATTTTACTTTGCGTTCTTGTTTAAATGGGGAAAGGAGGGCATCCTTAGTACTCTCTGTGAGGGAATCCTGGACTCGATCTAGATGAACCTCTTTAATTGGGCAATAGTGTGAACCATAAATTTATTTTACTTTGCATTCTTGTTTATACTTATGAATCAAAACAAAAGTCCAGGTCAACGAAGTTCTGCAACAGAAAGTAGGGAAGCTAGGACACTCAGCCGAGTCATTACGGCTTGATGCATTAGTTGGTACCCAGCCATAGGAAATTGCGGTTCTGTGTGCCTGATGACTCTTGCTCTTTGAACAATATTGCTTCTGTTTATCCAGAAAAATTAAACGTGACATTATTCATGAGGTAAATTAGGCCTTTCCTTTTGCCAAACTTTGTGAAGGTTTTAATCATTTAGAGTATGGCATGTTCATTGCATCTTTTTAACCAGAAAATTAAATGTGACATTAGTCATAAGACAAAGGAGGCCTTTTCTTTATCCAAATTTTCTTAAGGTTTAAATCATTTAGAGTATGGCATGTTCATTCTCAGAATGCCGTCTAGCTATCAAATAACCTTGTGGATCGGTTTTATGTGTTTTAAATGCAATATTGTTGAAAGCGCATGGCCCTTCACTCATCTTTATTACCAGATTTGGTGTGTTATTTAGATAAATGCTAGTCATTCAGTTTTCTCTATATCTTATTTATGATTGGTATCTCGCCAACAAGTCAAGTTTTATGTTTTTCTGAATGCATTTAATAATATGGCGAAATGCTTTTTAAAGTACTAAAGCTTGTTTTTGTTTAACATATATGAGTGATGGGCCTTGCTTCTTGATTTATGTGAGTGTTGCCTTTGTGTCTGCTGCTGCTCTTTACTTGCTCTATTGCAAAATGTATCCATTGAGTGCTTTGTTTTTCGCCATTTGGCCTGGCTGCTTCCTCGCACTTTGACCTCGGCCAGACTCCTCAAGGTCAGAGTGTGAGAAGTAGGCGTGTTAGTGGTAACCTTTCAAATCTAAATTTTTGCTTGCTTTAAATTCGTTGTATTGGCCCCCCTCTTGCTGGCATGTTGACCCAGGCCAGTCTCCTGAAGGTCATTGTGTGTGTGAGAGGGGGCGAATGAGAGGGGATTCCTCTCTCTTTGCTTTTAAATTTCAACTTTTGAATGGATACTTTTTACTGCTCTCTGCTGTGTTGTTTCCCTTCTGGCTCTGGTATAATACGGCCTCCTGGAGTGGGACTTGTCTCACTGCTGGGTTCGAATCCCAGCGGGTCCTATGCCTCGCCTTGCTCTGCCTTCCTTCTCTCTGAATGTATGAGAAATTTAGAGGAACATAGTGCTTTGTTTACATAGTGGCTGCTCTTGTTTACAATTTGGTTTACATTTGTGCTGCTCTGCCACTGGCCAATTTCTTCTTCTCTTTTTTTGGCCTTTGCAGTGTTCCTCTCACTTTGTCATACTGTGTCTTCTGCTCTTTGTTGTTGTTTACATTCATGCTTTGTTTACTTTTCAGCACTTGTATATTTTTTTTCTCCCCTCCTTCGTTGTTGGCTTCGGCTTTCCCTGCTGGAGCAGCTCATTGGTTTCCACCAGTGAGCTGCTCGAGCAAGGAAGGCCAAAGCCAACAACGAAGGAGGGGGAAAAAAATAAAAAATAAATAAATAAACAGTTGAATAAAGAAAAACAAAGTTTAATGGAAGAAGAACAAAAAGAAGCACAAGCAGCTGGCCAATGGGAGGCCAGCAAAAAAGGGCCATGTTAATGCCAATTTTATGTGCTTTTCTACCATGACAAAATATTTCTTGTATTTCTGATTTCCATGGTTTTAGAAGTAACCCTTGTAAGCTTTGTAATTTTCCTTCTAACTGGCCTCGCTCGACAGTTTGTTGAGAAAACTCTGTTCTTATCTTTGTTAACTCTGTGAAAACGTTACCCTTTTTTTTTTTCTGTTAAAACTCCATGTTAATGCCAATTTTATGTGCTTTTCTACCATGACAAAATATTTCTTGTATTTCTGATTTCCATGGTTTTAGAAGTAACTCTTGTAAGCTTTGTAATTTTCCTTCTAACTGGCCTCGCTCGACAGATTGTTGAGAAAACTCTGTTCTTATCTTTGTTAACTCTGTGAAAACGTTACCCTTTTTTTTTTTTCTGTTAAAACGCCATGTTAATGCCAATTTTATGTGCTTTTCTACCATGACAAAATATTTCTTGTATTTCTGATTTCCATGGTTTTAGAAGTAACTCTTGTAAGCTTTGTAATTTTCCTTCTAACTGGCCTCGCTCGACAGATTGTTGAGAAAAAACTGTTCTTATCTTTGTTAACTCTGTGAAAACGTTACCCTTTTTTTTTCTGTTAAAACGCCATGTTTATGCCAATTTTATGTACTTTTCTACCATGACAATATATTTCTTGTATTTCGTATTCCATTGTCGTCATTTACCCAAACAAGCTGCTCCAATTCATGAGTTAGCTATTTACGAGTTTGTTTGTGAAAATTCACCAAAGTCAGAGAGCTTGACTAATAATCTGAGGCATGAAATGATTTGCCGCTTGAATGTAGTATGGGAGCAAAGCCACCTCAACCAGAGTCACAACAAAGCCAAGATTGGCTTCAGCTATTGACTCATTGGTTGGGCTCTGGGAGCAGAGCAGAGTGGCCATCTCTGAGGCCGGGAGCCGCCAGCGCCTAATCGCCCTGGTCTGAGCCTTGGAAGCCTGGCGTCGGCTCGGCTGCTTCGACTTTTCCCGCCGCCGGCAGCCTTGACTATATCAGTTAGTTCCAACTTTGTACTGGTACGAAGACGTGTTAGCCGAGACGGCTAAGGCGCAACAAGTGAAGTGACTCTGGAATCAGGGGTTCTTGGTTCAACTCCCCATTTTTCGCATTTTTTTCGTAAAAATCGCTGATTTCTGCGGATTTTTCGCCTGGCCAGCCGCCGGGTCGCTCCAGGGGCCCCTGCCCGGCCGGTCCGCCGCGCTCGCCGCGCCGCCGCCGGCCGCGCCCGCGCCGCGCCGCGCCCCGCGCTCGCGGGCCGCGCCCCCGCGGGCCGCGCCCCGCGGGCGCCCCCGCGGGCCCCGCGCGCGCGCGCCGCCCCCCCGCGGCCTGCACCCCCCGCGCCCCGCCCCCCCCGCAGGTTCCGCCCCTGCCGCGGTTGCAGCACCCCCTCCCCTTCCCCCACCCCTACAGCCGGGAACCTGGTTCCGGTCTGGCTTTCCCCTTCCTTTCTCCTTGTTTAGTATTATATACAGGAATTCAGGAAATATTGCAACAAAAAGGTTAAATTTCATGTATGTTTATTGACACCATTGAAATAAAAACAGTTCAGAAACAATTCACAGTATAAATTCAATGTTAACAATAATGCTTAGGACTACAAAAAAATATAAACGAAAATACAAATCCATCACGCATGACAATGATCCATATAGCAAAATGTTATCGCAACATTGTCAGAAAACAGCAATTTTAGTTTATGGAGGTGCGTATTTATCAAGAGTCACTTCATCCCGTACAGTTCCATTCAAAACTTCACATAGTATTACAGCCAAATAACGATCGATCATTCTTTAACCGGGTTTCAGATCACAATTTCCAGCAAGGTGACAAAATGTACGAAAAATTCAACAATTTTAAGTTGATACAAGTGGACAGCAAGAGAGAAACAGCTTATTTTTTATACCTCAATTCAGAATAGTTTAGAACATTGATGATAAAGCACAGCAGAAATCAGATTAGAGATGAAAATAGCTTAGCATTACAACCACACACACACACCAGAATGGTGTTCCAAGAAACTCAGTAGTCTTTGGCAGCAGGGGGAAGATATAATATGACTGAAGTACAAGAGTTGACCTGAAAAAGAAGAACACTATTAGTGTGATAGGAAAGATCATGGCCAAATTTTCATCAATCAGATAACAGCACAGCTAACACCATATACGTACCATGTGTAACATGTGCAGCCAAGGCCAAGAACGAGCAGCATTTCATCCCAGCCAGCAGATCAGAACTGACTTGATGCGTAGTCACCATATGTACTAATCGTCAGGTCTCCATTCTCCTTGCTCCTGATCCACTCCATAGACCAACTCCCATAGTGAAGGCGGCAACCCACAGTGGGCAACTTCGACAGCGTGAGGTTTGAACTGAAGGTTGATGCCTAAAACAAGAACAGTAATATTAGCACAAAAGTAAACATCAGGATCAAGTGGTCAAAAACAAGATGGATCATCGAACACTACACACCTGGCCTTAACACACATTGAAGGCGAATGCAGTTAGGTATTTAGCAGCATGGTGAAAGATATTGATGATAATGGAAGTGCTAGTGATTCAGATTCATTTCTTGATCAATCAAAATAAATAAGGTATGAAAAGTCTTATATTAAACCTGGAAGTCCACCTGGAAAAGAAAATAAACACTATTAGCGTGACAGGAAACATCAGATCCAATAGTTAATGAGATGGATATCAGCAACCAACATCATACATACCAGGTGTAACGTGTGCAGCCAAGGCCAAGAACTTCCTCATTGACTTCTCTCAAACTGTTTTCATATGTAAGCTTTTTGGGACCAATAAAAATAAATGAATGAATGAACTCCGAGCAGCATTTCATCCCAGCCAGCAGATCAGAACTGACTTGATGCGTAGTCACCATATGTACTAATCGTCAGGTCTCCATTCTCCTTGCTCCTGATCCACTCCATAGACCAACTCCCATAGTGAAGGCGGCAACCCACAGTGGGCGGCTTCAAAAGCGTGAGGTTTGAACTGAAGTGAAGGTTGCCTAAAACAAGAACAGTAATATTAGCACAAAAGTAAACATCAGGATCAAGTGGTCAAAAACAAGATGGATCATCGAACACTACACACCTGGCCTTAACACACATTGAAGGCGAATGCAGTTAGGTATTTAGCAGCATGGTGAAAGATATTGATGATAATGGAAGTGCTAGTGATTCAGATTCATTTCTTGATCAATCAAAATAAATAAGGTATGAAAAGTCTTATATTAAACCTGGAAGTCCACCTGGAAAAGAAAATAAACACTATTAGCGTGACAGGAAACATCAGATCAATAGTTAATGAGATGGATATCAGCAACCAACATCATACATACCAGGTGTAACGTGTGCAGCCAGGCCAAGAACTTCCTCATTGACTTCTCTCAAACTGTTTTCATATGTAAGCTGGGACCAATAAAAATGAATGAATGAATGAACTCCGAGCAGCATTTCATCCCAGCCAGCAGATCAGATCTGACTTGATGCGTAGTCACCATATGTACTAATCGTCAGGTCTCCATTCTCCTTGCTCTGATCCACTCCATAGACCAACTCCCATAGTGAGGCGGAACCCACAGTGGGCAACTTCGAAAGCGTGAGGTTTGAACTGAAGGTTGATGCCTAAAACAAGAACAGTAATATTAGCACAAAAGTAAACATCAGGATCAAGTGGTCAAAAACAAGATGGATCATCGAACACTACACACCTGGCCTTAACACACATTGAAGGCGAATGCAGTTAGGTATTTAGCAGCATGGTGAAAGATATTGATGATAATGGAAGTGCTAGTGATTCAGATTCATTTATTGATCAATCAAAATAAATAAGGTATGAAAAGTCTTATATTAAACCTGGAAGTCCACCTGGAAAAGAAAATAAACACTATTAGCGTGACAGGAAACATCAGATCCAATAGTTAATGAGATGGATATCAGCAACTTAATGCAGCCTTATAACGCACCAGGTGTTATCAAAGCAACTCCGACTATTCCATATATTATTTGCAAGTTTTGAGGCAGCGTAGGGGCGAGATATGGGCTGACTGAAGTAAAGCTGTATACCCTGGAAAGAGAACTGTTAGTTTACAGGAAAGACCAAAAATAATTAGTTAGATATGTGGATAATAAAGCAAATGATGACTCACATGACAAACATCAACTGCTCAGCAGTGGCAGCGGATATTAGATGAAGCAGAATTACAACTACACACACCCGAGTGGCAAGTCTTTGGCAACATGCAGCAGGATGACAATTGGTAACTGAAGTACAAGTGTACAACTGGAAAAGAAAAAACACTATTAGCTTGACAGGAAAGATCAGATCCAACTAGTTAATGAGATGGATATCGGCACAGCCGACATCATACATACCATATGTAAGACCTTTAACAGTATTTCATCCCAGCCATGGGATTGGAGATTAGAACCCCAATGAACTAATCGTCAGGTCTCCATTCTCCTTGTTCCTGAAGGCGGGAACCCACAGGGGGCAGCTTCAAAAGCTTGAGGTTTGAACTAATGTGAAGTTTGATCCCTTTAAGAGAGAAAAGTAATATTAGCACAAGCGGAAACATCAGGATCAAGTCGTCATTAACAAGACTGATCATGGAGCATTGCATTCACCACATTACTACATACCTGGTTCGAAAGCATATTGAAGGCAAATTGCCACCTCAATAACGGGTTCTTGTTCCTCATCCACTACACAGACCGAGTCCTATAGTTAAGGTGGGAACCAACACTGGGCAGCTTCAAAAGCGTGAGGTGTCAACTGATGTGCCTAGAACAAGATAACAGTAATATCAGCATGAGAGGAAAAATCAGGATCTAGTGGTCAAAAACGGATCCTGGAGCATTACATAGCATTGCATCCTCCACATAACTACACACCTGGTTCGAAGGCATATTCAGGGCTTATCAGCACTGCAATGGCAGACGACAGTAGAGATCTAAGCAGCTCCGTAAACTCCGTAAAGTAAAGTGGGAGCCATCAAGGGCAGGGTTTAACGGAACGAATGCAACTGGGCTACCTGAATGAAACAAACACTACTTATTAGCAGGGCAGGAAAGATTTGGAGAGGGACGAACAGGTAGCAAAGAAATATGGTGGATAATAGAGCACAGCATAAGCCAGTAAACTAAATACACACCATGAGTTATTGGTCATGTTGCAATGCAGCCTCAAACATCAGAGAAGAAACCCCAAGCAGGTCAAAATATTCCAGCATGGATCAGATCAGCAGGCTCTTCAGTGGATCAACGAAGCCAAAACGAATGAAGGAATCAGCATCATCCTGAAAAATAATTAATGGTAACATTAAATTTGTATGTTGAATGTTAGAAATAAAAGAAAAGATCCCAAACTCAAATGCGTTACTCCTATCCTGTACCATGAACAGCCCTTAACCTAAATAATGAAACACGAGGCTGGCATTCTAACCTATATGTGAACTCAGAGCTCATGAGCCATCTATCAGGGCTCCACCATATCAAGAAGCGACACCTGCATTTCAGAAGAGTCAAGTGCAACTAATGAACTAAGGAAACTTGAGCTGAAGACCAAATCCTAGAGCCCGCGAAGGATATGCGCAACCGTTACGAGAATCTGACAAGCCAGACAATCAGGGTAATAACGATTACAATAAAGAAATTTCTTTACACATGAGAAGCAAAAGAATGAAAGCTATAGGTTATCCGAACATCACCACGTGCACTTGAAATGAGGTTAGGCCATGTGCTCAAGAGGTTATTTCTCAATCAGAATTAAAACTTCCGATAACTCACCAAAATTCATAGTGCAAAAGAATCCTTATGAAATACCAATAAAATCTTCTTCTATAAAATATCTTCTTAAACTGAAGGATTACTCAGATAAAATTGGATAGCTCCAAAACCTCCCGGCAGCAGAAGCATGGAGTCAAGCCACTGTCCATGGCAGAAGCGAGTCAAGACTGATCAGGATCAGACCGGAACTCGGGGAGCGGAAGCTCACAAAAGTAGTCCCCAGGTGACAAGACAAGGAAGTAGTTCCGTGACGTACTGCAGCAGCGGGAACTTGAGGTACGAGAAGGATATGAGAACCGGAGCGTGCGGAGGCGGGAAAATTCAAATGGTAACGGAGAGCAGACGATCGCTACAGCTGGGAGGCTGGGCTGGCTGGCCAGAGGCCGGCATGGGTGGGGAGGGGAGGAGAGGAGAAGAGAGGGGAAAAGTGGCGCTATCATGTGGCGAGAAGCGGCTCCAGTGCGTGCAGCAAGGCACTGCCCCGCGCGAAATTTTGAACCAGAGAAGCGCATGGGCCCTTCGGTCTGCGTCGATTCGACGCAATTTTTCGCAGTAGATCCCGGTTTCTCGCCAACCCAACCCTCAGGGGTTGGTCTAGGGGTACGTTAGAGTCCCCCTGCACAACCCCCGTCACTTTGGAGCAACGTTTTTTGTCGGCCGAAAATCGTAAAAATGCAAAGGCTATAGCCTTTGCGTTTTTGCGATTTACAGCCGAAAAAAAAAATGTCTCCGATTTCGACCAAACTCTCGGGGGTTGGTCTAGGGGTACGTTAGAGTCCCCCTGCACAACCCCCGTCACTTTGGAGCAACATTTTTTTCGGCCAATAATCGTAAAAATGCAAAGGCTATAGCCTTTGCGTTATTGCAATTTTAGGCCGAAAAAAAAACGCAGACAAACCGGGTTTTCGGACGAACTGACCCTTGGGGGTTGGTCTAGGGGAACGCTAGAGCCCCCTTGTACAACCCCCGTCATTTTGGATAGAAAAAAAAAATTCGACCCAAAATCATAAAAATGCAAAGGCTATAGCCTTTGCGTTTTAAGCGATTTTCGGTCGCAAATGAATTGTCTCGGATTTCGACCAAACTCACAGGTTACCTCCTTCTGGGACCAAAAAACACATAGCAAGTCCTAGGAGTCCTATACCGGACTTCGTTAGTGAGAAAATAGGCCCCTAAGCCACCTCGCCCGAACACATTGCGCGCTATTAGGAATACTGCATTCCCTCGCAGACAAACCGGGTTTTCGGACGAACTGACCCTTGGGGGTTGGTCTAGGGAAACGCTAGAGTCCCCCTGTACAACCCCCGTCATTTTACAGAGAAAAAAAAATTCGACCTAAAATCACAAAAATGCAAAGGCTATAGCCTTTGCGTTTTTAGCGATTTTCGGTCGAAAATGAATTGTCTCGGATTTCGACCAAACTCACAGGTTACCTCCTTCTGGGACCAAAAAACACATAGCAAGTCCTAGGAGTCCTATACCGGACTTCGTTAGTGAGAAAATAGGCCCCTAAACCACCTCGCCCGAACACATTGCGCGCTATTAGGAATACTGCATTCCCTCGCAGACAAACCGGGTTTTCGGACGAACTGACCCTTGGGGGTTGGTCTAGGGGTACGTTAGAGTCCCCTGTACAATCCCCGTCATTTTGGAGAGAAAAAAAATTCGACCCAAAATCGTAAAAATGCAAAGGCTATAGCCTTTGCGTTTTTGCGATTTTCGGTCGGAAGAAAATTGTCTCGGATTTCGACCAAACTCACAGGTTACCTCCTTCTGGGACCAAAAAACACATAGCAAATCCTAGGAGTCCTATACCGGACTTCGTTAGTGAGAAAATAGGCCCCTAAGCCACCTCGCCCGAACACATTGCGCGCTATTACGAATACTGCATTCCCTCGCAGACAAACCGGGTTTTCGGACGAACTGACCCTTGGGGGTTGGTCTAGGGGTACGTTAGAGTCCCCCTGTACAACCCCCGTCATTTTGGAGACAACAAAAAATTCGACCCAAAATCATAAAAATGCAAAGGCTATAGCCTTTGCGTTTTTTGCGATTTTCGGTCGAAAATGAATTGTCTCGGATTTTGACCAAACTCACAGGTTACCTCCTTCTGGGACGAAAAACCACATAGCAGGTCCTAGGAGTCCTATACCGGACTTCGTTAGAGAGAAAATAGGCCCCTATGCCACCTCGCCCGAACACATTGCGCGCTATTACAGGGTTCCCACATTTTGGCTAGTGGCATTTTCCATGACTTTTCCATGACTTTCCAGACAAAATTTTGAAATTTTCCAGGACTTTTCCGTAGACATAATTCAATTTAAAAAAACAAATAATAAAAATATACAGTTTAAAATTCCGCGGCCCGGCCCGGCGAGCCCGGCTCGGCCGTGCCCTGCCATCAGAGCCTCCCACTCCTCCCCTCGCCCGTCGGCTGGCGCGGCAGAGCGTCGTCTGAAATATCTCCTTCATAGAGTCCTCGTCCCCGAAATTTTCCATGACCGACCCAGCAATTTCCATGACTTTCCCTGACTTTCCATGACCACTTTTTTTTTTTCCATGTCTCAGACCCTCACACTCAGACCCTCTCGCACAGACCCTCACACTCAGACCCTCACACTCAGACCCTCACACTCAGACCCTCACACTCAGACCCTCACACTCAGACCCTCACACTCAGACCCTCACACTCAGACCCTCACCTCAGACCCTCACACTCAGACCCTCACACTCAGACCCTCACACTCAGACCCTCACACCTAGACACTCACACTCAGACCCTCACACTCAGACCCTCACACTCAGACCCTCACACGCAGACCCTCACACGCAGACCCTTACACGCAGACCCTTACACGCAGACCCTCACACGCAGACCCTCACACGCAGACCCTCACACGCAGACCCTCACACGCAGACCCTCACACTCAACCTTCACAATCAGACTCTCACACTCAGACCCTCACACTCAGACCCTCACACTCAGACCCTATCACACTCAGACCCTCACACTCAGACCCTCACACTCAGACCCTCACACTCAGACCCTCACACTCAGACCCTCACACTCAGACCCTCACACTCAGACCCTCACACTCAGACCCTCACACTCAGACCCTCACCTCAGACCCTCACCTCCAGACCCTCACCTCAGACCCTCACACTCCAGACCCTCACCTCAGACCCTCACCTCAGACCCTCACCTCAGACCCTCACACTCAGACCCTCCAAACTCAGACCCTCAGACTCAGACCCTCACACTCAGACCCTCACACGCAGACCCTCACACTCAGACCCTCACACTCAGACCCTCACACTCAGACCCTCACACTCAGACCCTCACACTCAGACCCTCACACTCAGACCCTCACACTCAGACCCTCACACTCAGACCCTCACACTCAGACCCTCAAACTCAGACCCTCACACTCAGACCCTCACACTCAGACCCTCACACTCAGGAATACTGCATTCCCTCGCAGACAAACCGGGTTTACGGACGAACTGACCCTTAAGGGTTGGTTTAGGGGAACGTTAGAGTCCCCCTGTACAACCCCCGTCATTTTGGAGAGAAAAAAAAATTCGACCTAAAATCATTAAAATGCCAAGGCTATAGCCTTTGCGTTTTTTGCTATTTTCGGTCGAAAATAAATGGTCTCGGATTTCGACCAAACTCACAGGGTACCTCCTTCTGGGACCAAAAAACACATAGCAAGTCCTAGGAGTCCTATACCGGACTTCGTTAGTGAGAAAAAAGGCCCCTAAGCCCCCTCGCCTGAACACATTGCCCGCTATCAGAAAAACTGCATTTCCACGCAGACAAACCGGGTTTTCGGACAAACTGACCCTTGCGGGTTGGTCTAGAGGTACGTTAAAGTCTCCCCTAAACAACTCCCGTCATTCCGGAGAATATTAATTTTCGGCCGAAAATCGTAAAAATGGCAAGGCTATAGCCTTGGCGTTTTTGCGTTTTTCGGTAGAAAATAAATTGTCTCGGATTTCGACCAAACTCACAGGTTACCTCCTTCTGGGACCAAAAAACACATAGCAAGTCCTAGGAGTCCTATACCGGACTTCGTTAGTGAGAAAATAGGCCCCTAAGCCCCCTCGCCCGAACACATTGCGCGCTATTAGGAATACTGCATTCCCTCGCAGACAAACCGGGTTTTCGGACGAACTGACCCTTGGGGGTTTGTCTAGGGGAACTTTAGAGTCCCCTTGTACAACCCCCATCATATTGGAGAGAAAAAAAATTCGACCCAAAATCATAAAAAATGCAAAGGCTATAGCCTTTGCGTTTTTTGCGATTTTCGGTCGAAAATGAATTGTCTCGGATTTCGACCAAACTCACAGGTTACCTCCTTCTGCGACCAAAAACCACATAGCAAATCCTAGGGGTCCTATACCGGACTTCGTTAGTGAGAAAATAGGCCCCTAAGCCACCTCGCCCGAACACATTGCGCGCTATTTCGAATACTGCATTCCCTCGCAGACAAACCGGGTTTTCGGACGAACTGACCCTTGGGGGTTGGTCTAGGGGTACGTTAGAGTGCCCCTGTACAACCCCCGTCATTTTGGAGACAACAAAAAATTCGACCCAAAATCATAAAAATGCAAAGGCTATAGCCTTTGCGTTTTTTGCGATTTTCGGTCGAAAATGAGTAATCTCGGATTTTGACCAAACTCACAGGTTACCTCCTTCTGGGACGAAAAACCACATAGGTCCTAGGAGTCCTATGCCGGACTTCGTTAGAGAGAAAATAGGCCCCTAATCCACCTCGCCCGAACACATTGCGCGCTATTACAGGGTTCCCACATTT
This sequence comes from Frankliniella intonsa, assembly GCA_033675135.1. Taxonomy (NCBI): domain Eukaryota; kingdom Metazoa; phylum Arthropoda; class Insecta; order Thysanoptera; family Thripidae; genus Frankliniella; species Frankliniella intonsa. The sequence goes on from CM066248.1 coordinate 8,859,280, forward strand.
TGGCTAGTGGCATTTTCCATGACTTTTCCATGACTTTCCAGACAAAATTTTGAAATTTTCCAGGACTTTTCCGTAGACATAATTCAATTTAAAAAAACAAATAATAAAAATATACAGTTTAAAATTCCGCGGCCCGGCCCGGCCCGGCGAGCCCGGCTCGGCCGTGCCCTGCCATCAGAGCCTCCCACTCCTCCCCTCGCCCGTCGGCTGGCGCGGCAGAGCGTCGTCTGAAATATCTCCTTCATAGAGTCCTCGTCCCCGAAATTTTCCATGACCGACCCAGCAATTTCCATGACTTTCCCTGACTTTCCATGACCACTTTTTTTTTTTTCCATGTCTCAGACCCTCACACTCAGACCCTCTCGCACAGACCCTCACCTCAGACCCTCACCTCAGACCCTCACACTCAGACCCTCACACTCAGACCCTCTCACCTCAGACCCTTTCACCTCAGACCCTCACACTCAGACCCTCACACTCAGACCCTCACACTCAGACCCTCACACTCAGACCCTCTCACACTCAGACCCTCACACTCAGACACTCACACTCAGACACTCACACTCAGACACTCACACTCGGACCCTCACACTCAGACCCTCACACTCAGACCCTCACACGCAGACCCTCACACGCAGACCCTTACACGCAGACCCTTACACGCAGACCCTCACACGCAGACCCTCACACGCAGACCCTCACACGCAGACCCTCACACGCAGACCCTCACACTCAACCTTCACAATCAGACTCTCACACTCAGACCCTCACACTCAGACCCTCACACTCAGACCCTATCACACTCAGACCCTCACACTCAGACCCTCACACTCAGACCCTCACACTCAAAACCCTCACACTCAGACCCCTCACACTCAGACCCTCACACTCAAAACCCTCACACTCAAAAACCCTCACACTCACACCCTCACACTCAGACCCTCACACTCAGACCCTCACCTCAGACCCTCACACTCAGACCCTCACACTCAGACCCTCACCTCAGACCCTCACACTCAGACCCTCACACTCAGACCCTCACACTCCAGACCCTCAAACTCAGACCCTCACCTCAGACCCTCACACTCAGACCCTCACACGCAGACCCTCACACTCAGACCCTCACACTCAGACCCTCACACTCAGACCCTCACACTCAGACCCTCACCTCCAGACCCTCACACTCAGACCCTCACACTCCAGACCCTCAAACTCAGACCCTCACACTCAGACCCTCACCTCAGACCCTCACACTCAGGAATACTGCATTCCCTCGCAGACAAACCGGGTTTACGGACGAACTGACCCTTAAGGGGTTGGTTTAGGGGAACGTTAGAGTCCCCCTGTACAACCCCCGTCATTTTGGAGAGAAAAAAAAATTCGACCCAAAATCATTAAAATGCCAAGGCTATAGCCTTTGCGTTTTTTGCTATTTTCGGTCGAAAATAAATGGTCTCGGATTTCGACCAAACTCACAGGGTACCTCCTTCTGGGACCAAAAAACACATAGCAAGTCCTAGGAGTCCTATACCGGACTTCGTTAGTGAGAAAAAAGGCCCCTAAGCCCCCTCGCCTCAACACATTGCCCGCTATCAGAAAAACTGCATTTCCACGCAGACAAACCGGGTTTTCGGACAAACTGACCCTTGCGGGTTGGTCTAGAGGTACGTTAAAGTCTCCCCTAAACAACTCCCGTCATTCCGGAGAATATTAATTTTCGGCCGAAAATCGTAAAAATGGCAAGGCTATAGCCTTGGCGTTTTTGCGTTTTTCGGTAGAAAATAAATTGTCTCGGATTTCGACCAAACTCACAGGTTACCTCCTTCTGGGACCAAAAAACACATAGCAAGTCCTAGGAGTCCTATACCGGACTTCGTTAGTGAGAAAATAGGCCCCTAAGCCACCTCGCCCGAACACATTGCGCGCTATTAGGAATACTGCATTCCCTCGCAGACAAACCGGGTTTTCGGACGAACTGACCCTTGGGGGTTGGTCTAGGAGAACGTTAGAGTCCCCCTGTACAACCCCCGTCATTTTACAGAGAAAAAAAATTCGACCCAAAATCACAAAAATGCAAAGGCTATAGCCTTTGCGTTTTTTGCGATTTTCGGTCGAAAATGAATTGTCTCGGATTTCGACCAAACTCACAGGTTACCTCCTTCTGGGACCAAAAAACACATAGCAAGTCCTAGGAGTCCAATACCGGACTTCGTTAGTGAGAAAATAGGCCCCTAAGCCACCTCGCCCGAACACATTGCGCGCTATTAGGAATACTGCATTCCCTCGCAGACAAACCGGGTTTTCGGACGAACTGACCCTTGGGGGTTGGTCTAGGGGAACGTTAGAGTCCCCCTGTACAACCCCCGTCATTTTGGAGAGAAAAAAAAAATCGAACCAAAATCATAAAAATGCAAAGGCTATAGCCTTTGCGTTTTTCCGTCGAAAATAAATTGTATCGGATTTTGACCAAACTCACAGGTTACCTCCTTCTGGGACCAAAAAACACATAGCAAGTCCTAGGAGTCCAATACCGGACTTCGTTAGAGAGAAAATAGGCCCCTATGCCACCTCGCCCGAACACATTGCGCGCTATTAGGAATACTGCATTCCCTCGCAGACAAACCGGGTTTTCGGACGAACTGACCCTTAAGGGTTGGTTTAGGGGAACGTTAGAGTCCCCCTGTACAACCCCCGTCATTTTGGAGGGAAAAAAAAATTCGAACCAAAATCATAAAAATGCAAAGGCTATAGCCTTTGCGTTTTAAGCGATTTTCGGTCGCAAATGAATTGTCTCGGATTTCGACCAAACTTACAGGTTACCTCCTTCTGGGACCAAAAAACACATAGCAAGTCCTAGGGGTCCTATATACCGGACTTCGTTAGTGAGAAAATAGGCCCCTAAGCCACCTCGCCCGAACACATTGCGCGCTATTAGGAATACTGCATTCCCTCGCAGACAAACCGGGTTTTCGGACGAACTGACCCTTGGGGGTTGGTCTAGGGGAACGCTAGAGTCCCCCTGTACAACCCCCGTCATTTTAGAGAGAAAAAAAAATTCGACCTAAAATCACAAAAATGCAAAGGCTATAGCCTTTGCGTTTTTAGCGATTTTCGGTCGAAAATGAATTGTCTCGGATTTCGACCAAACTCACAGGTTACCTCCTTCTGGGACCAAAAAACACATAGCAAGTCCTAGGGGTCCTATACCGGACTTCGTTAGTGAGAAAATAGGCCCCTAAGCCACCTCGCCCGAACACATTGCGCGCTATTAGGAATACTGCATTCCCTCGCAGACAAACCGGGTTTTCGGACGAACTGACCCTTAAGGGTTGGTTTAGGGGTACGTTCGAGTCCCCCTGCACAACCCCCGTCATTTTGGAGCAAAATTTATTTTCGGCCCAAATTCGTAAAAATGCAAAGGCTATAGCCTTTGCATTCTTGCGATTTTCGGCCGAAAATAAATTGTCTCCGATTTCGACCAAACTCACAGGCAACCATCGGGGGTTGGTCTAGGGGTTCATGAGCGTGCCCCTGCAAAACCAGCGTTAGTTTAGGGCAAATTTTATTTTCGGTCCAAAGTCGTAAAAAATGTAAAGGCTATAGCCTTTTTTTCTGCGATTTTTGGTTGAAAAAAAATTGTCTCCGATTTCGACCAAACTCACAGGTTACCTTCTTCTGGGACCAAAAAACACATAGCAAGTCCTAGGAGTCCTATACCGGACTTCGTTAGTGAGAAAATAGGCCCTAAGCCACCTTGCCAGCACCAAGGGGAAATTCACTCGTGTAATAGTCGGTCGAAGGTTCTGTATTAGCTCTGTAATATGTTATATCTGTGTTATGGGTGTAATATTGGTGTGATGCCTGTAATATCTCTGTATTACCTGTATTAGGAGTTTAATTGGTGTGTAATAGGTGTCATGTTGTGAAAGAAAAAAAAAGTTAGGGACAGTGAAAAAGTTTTTTCAGTGCAGAGAATTGCGATTGCTTTTAGGTCGTTCTCTGTCAGATCACAACAAGTTTCAAAATAATGGTTTTCAGAATGAGTTCGGAGTGGATAAATATCATTTAGGACCACCCTGTAAGCCCATATGTTGGAGGAAATTGTTTAAAAAATTTTGGTTTGGGAGTTACAGGAGCTTAAAGTTTGGTGTTCGAACAATCTGGCTGAAGATATGATATCCTACATGAAACACAGTACCAACTCTGTTTATGGTGTTTTTTCATTCAGTTTTATATGCTGATTCAAATAACCTATGATTGGATTGGATCGTAAAAAAATTTTGATAGATCTATTTAGTAAAATCCTGTTAAAATGTTGTTGAATTTCACTAAATCAACTCTAGCAAAAATTTGTCATATTAGTAAAATTCAAAAACATGGCCTTTTTAAAGGCTAATGATGGGTTAAACATCCACACCAAATGACAAGTTGGCCCCGGAGGATTTAGTCCCTGCGCCTGAGACTGAAAGATTTGGAACTACTATGAAAAGACCGTAAGGAGTGATGATCAACTTCACTTGGTGAATATCTTTCTTAAATCATTAAAGTGACATATCTTCTTAATTTTAAATTATTTCTCAACACACTAGACATGACATGATAATATAAATTAAATTAAATATATTTTATACTAGCCAGAATTATTAGTATGTCCTAAAAAATTCCAAAGCCAGTGTCTAAGCAATATACCATATCAATAAACAAAGTTTCCCCACAAGAGAGCAGAAGTCAGCTGCTACTAACCTCCAGATAAAACAGCAGGTTGAAGGATTTTCTTCTATCTTAAAGTCATCAGTACCTTTCAATATCTTTATATCTTAGCTATTCTCCAAAAAAAAAATATGAGATAATCATGGTTTGGTTAAATAGAACACTAGTCATGTTAGAAAAATATACAAACGAGCACAGTAACAAATCCATGTTTACAAAAGTAAACAAAAGTCACACAACAACCGTCATTTTTGAGCAAAAAGAAAAAATTCGGCCGGGACTTGAACCAGCAAAATGTCTCGCCCGCGATGATTTGGGAGGGGGGAAGGTGCGTTAACCATCTCGGGGATTCGCGAGGATCGATCTTCGGGCTGGACAGCGGCGCGGTACGTTCAACCTCCCGGCTTCCCGGGCTTCCCTACCAGCTCCCCGATCCTCGCCAGCCTCACGCTCACGCCCGCGTGAGCACGCGCTGCGCTCAGCGTGGAAACGAACAATTCTTAATTGGATATAGCGTCCCCAACCAGCTCTAGATGCGTGACTTATGCGCACGAATTTTTCTTGTAGACATTGCAAAACATTTCATAAGTTTCATCGGCAAACACTGAACTTGCCTTGGTTGGGAAACTTAAACTCACCCTTCGCCCATATTTCGAAAAGCTTGGACTTGCTTATTTGACGTTTCAATTTCAGAATGGAGAGCCAACGTATGTTAACAAAATAATGTGGTTCCCTCATCATTTAGATGACCGAATTAAAAATTCGTGCGCACAAGTTACGCCTCGAGAGTTGATTGAGTACAAAATTTTCCAACCAGGCGAAGGAAACGTGGACCACGCCATTGCTTACCTTCAAATCAACAGCATGATCACACACAGCAGATAAGAAGATTGTGATAACATGCCAAAATTTTACATCTTGCTATGGCATTTCAAAATCAAAATATTCAGCAATGGCTGTAGGCTGGGGGAGGGGTTCTCCAGAGTGGCTTACTTTTTGTATGTCCAGACTGCGTTTTGTTCTGTTTGGCTCCAGAAAAGGAGCAGAAGTCGTGTCTACTTGACCCTTTCGCCTAGTGGTATTGCCCCAGCTCCCGTGTGATTATCATCTAAGCTGTCGAGATGTTCTAGCTTACTGGTTACTCTTATGTTTCCGCAGTCAACACGAATCAGGCAATTACAATTAATACATATAACGTAGCAGGGATTTATTTATCACACATTTTTTAAGTCATGTCAATCACATTATATACATAGGGTTGGGAAATTCAGTTCACATATGTGAACTCAGCTATGGCTACATGAGAACAAATTCTTGGTATGTTGCTTAAGTATTCAAAAGATAAGGGAACACATCAGCTTTTAGACTGAAGACTCAAATATATACTCATTAGAACTACAGTGTATACTTTGAACTGTCTTTTATACAAGAAATTATCTTGTGAGGTATTTGATTGAAAACATGGTGGTATTTGTGAACATATTGTATCTTAATGTTAATTTTATAAAGTATGCAACATTTGGACCACTAACCAATGCCTCACTTAATTCATTTACAGAAGCAGATGGCAACAATAGGTTTCTGTATAAATGCAAATGTTTTGAGAAAATATCTTGACCCAAACTGTTTAAAATTGATATGACTTCATAGAGGCATAATACGAGCAAAATACTGAGGAGAACAGACCATGGTCATACTCAACAATCTAACAATGCAATGTGAAGTTTGGTGTTAAATAAGAATAATTGTGATGACAAGGTTGATGACAACAGCTTAGGTAATAGGGTTATTTTGAGAGGTTTACAAAATTTGTAGAACCTAAAACAATTTCAATAGATAGCTATACTATAAAAATTGAAGTGTTTTAGAAGACAAATATCACCAAAAAACAGAATTTTCAATGTGTACAATATATTGTATATTTCCCAGACCAATCCTGTCATGTGCACAATTTGAATATAAAAGTCAAATGCAAAAATTATGGAGAATTTGGAAATAGTGATTATTTTAACTTGATTAGAAAGAATAAGGATGCACAAGCAAACAGCAGGATGAGTAGGAGTGGACGGGTATAACTATATATTAAATTCAAAAGAATATGGAGTAAAGAGATGGATTGGGGATGATTATGAGCCAAGAGGCATCAAATTTTTAGCATCTCAAGTTGAAAAGGTTCACACTCATTTCCTTCCCTTGAATAAATTTTGATTAAAATACTGGTTTTCAGTACACAATGAGTTAACATGATATGATTTTCTAATAAAAAGCAAAACACTCTGCCCGGAACAAAATGTCACTTCCTCAAAACATACCAGTCATGAGATAGTTGGCTTATCTCACGAGACAGTTCTTAACGTTCACAACAAATATGCACTTTGAAGTTTTGTCTTAGATTCAGCTTACTGCTTTCTGCTTATTTGGCTTGACCAGAATTTATATATATATATATATACATATATATATTTCATTTGAATAATTAATTTTGGTTAGCAAGGTATCCACATATAGGTAAAACATGTGGTTTAATTCTCTGTCGTGAAAATTGAAAGAACCTTGACCCAAAAAATTTCTTGAGCAAATAAAACTCCAGACAGTTAAAATAAATGGTACATATGACATGTTTTTTTTTTTTTTTGTTTTTGTTTTAGGATATGTTTTGTGGACGAATGTGCCATAAGTTTTGATAGTTTTGATACTTGCCATTCAGACTCTTACATGTATTCTTTACCTAGACTATTGCAGCACCATATGATGATATACTTCGTACCAAGAAATTTAATAAATTATCTGTCAGAACTCAGGAAGCCTCTCTAACTTGGAATTAAACTGTGCTTGATTGGTGAAAATTATTCACTAGGGGGAGAGCACAAGATTTATAAATGATACATGATATCTTTTGTCCCATAAGATACCTATTTGGCAGCATTGGTCGCATTAGTAGCAGGAACAATTAAAATATGTATATCTATATAAATCTTAACTAGGAAAACTTTTTAACTTTAACAATGTTCTGGTTTGTGCGCCAGAAGCCTTCCTTAACATTAAAATGTTTGTGATTCAACACTTTTATTCAACATACAGATTGCTGAAAGGCTCCATGATCAAAGATTGCTTCAAAACAACCTCAATGATTCCCCCTGACATGATTTTTTTCCTTGTGAGATGCATTTCTTAACATCTATGAACCACACGATTGAAAAAAAAGCAATTAAGAATTATTATTTTTTTTTTTAAATTTGGTTTTTTTATCTGTCATTAACTATAAAAAGAGCTCTCCAATAAATTATTTACCTTAAAAAAATATATGAAACCAGAAGAGTTGAAGAAGAAGTGCCCGTTGATGGGGGAATGGCTTTTAATATTAGTTACAATAACAGTAATAATATATTCTCAGTTCTTTTTAGGAATGTGTCAAGGAGTGAGAAAATTGTTTTTGGTTTCTCGTATTCACAATGGAGGCTTTCTATTAAATTCTATATCACAGATAAATGGGCTCACTATCGTCTTGATTAGGGAAAACTTACCCTCACGAAATTCTGAGATGGTGACAGGTGCCTATGCTGAGGACCAGTAAAGAGAGCGCTATGTTGAGGAACGTCCATGCTGAGAGGGCCACCGCCCCACCGCACAGCTCAATCTCCCTCTCCTGCAACACCAAAGCACAGAGGTTTAGCTTAAGAGCAACACTCACACACTCACTGCGTTTCGGCCCGGGCCGGGCCGGCACGCCACGCCGGATGGGATGTTACGGCTACGGCTCTTACTTTGGGGTGGTGGTTGAAGCAGGACCGCGGCTTCTTCCGGTTGAGGTCCCAGCCGGGCCCGACCTTGTAGCAGCTGAGCGAGGCGTTGTACACGACCTCGGTGGGGATGAGGGTGACCTCGTGCACCTGTCGCGGCTCCTCCTGCGGGCAGAGCGCGTCCACCACGAGCAGCAGCAGGTTGCTGTTGGGGATGCTGTGCGCCACGAAGGGCCGCTCGCACCCGTTCATGGGGATGTGGACGTTGGTCGCGTTGGCCAGCACGAACAGGTCCACCTGCTGGTCGCAGGGCTGCGGCCGCGTCCGGTTGATGAGCAGCTTGTTGAAGATGCGCTCGACCGGCACCTTGGTCACCTTCTCCTCCGGCCCGTTGGTCGCCGTGGGGTCCGGGTCGAAGGCGACATCCGCTGTACGGGCAGAGCACACCGTCACGTCAGCCGTCAGCGGCGGCTCACCGACCGGCGGCCACTGGTCCACGGCCAGGGTACTCACCGTACTCGCCCTCCGCGTAGTCGGAGCTCATGTCCTGGGCGACCTGCATGAGCACGTGGCCGGCGTGCGCGAGGGTGTGCGAGCTGAGCGAGCCGAGCCACAGCAGGGCCGTGAACATCCAGTTCACCAGCATCTTGAGGTGCATCCAGGGCTGCAACGGCACACGCATCGGTCAACATACAGGGTGGCCCACATACCTCGGCGTATGTGTAAGTATGCAACTCATTTTACTCCAACTGAGCGAGGGCAAGAGGTGAGGAGGGGAGCTGGAGGGGTGGCTCCCCCGTACAGTATTTTAAACCGTGTTAAGTCCCTCACTCCTCACCGTGATGGCGCGCTTGGGCCCCGAGCTGATGACGCCGTCCGGCCTGAAGCACACGGCCTGGTAGTCGTAGATGGTGACCCGGCGGTAGATGCCCTCGCGCACCAGCATCTCCATGATGGCGCCCTGCACCTCGCCGAAGAAGCGGCCCGTGTGCGCCAGGTCCTCCGCCACGATCACGAAGCCGTGGTTGTCCAGCACGAAGCAGTCCACCTCGGCGGAGGAGCACGTCTTGCACTCCTGCGGCTTGGGCCCGCACTGTCGGACAGGAAGCGTTGCGTTAGCGCCAAGGCGGCTAAGAACTCGTTATTTCGTACACCACGCAATTTGGAACAAAATGAAAATTTAGGGGGGGGGGGGTATAAAACAAGAGAAAGTCGAAAAACGGGAAGAGAAGGAGTGCACACTTTTTTTTTTTTTTTGTCAGTACACTTTGCACACTTGAGTTTTCAGTGGCTTTCCAGGTGACTCACCCCGAGCGAGGTCGGCGCCGTGGAGGTGATGTTGGTGAAGAGCGTGTGCAGCGCCGAGTGGCGCACCTGGAAGCCCACGACGGCGGCGGGGGCGCGGGCGCCCTTGTGCTGGCCGTAGTGGAACACGGCGTGGCTGGCCGTCACCAGGGTGCCGTTCTTGTAGCCTGCGGGCGTGCGGGCGAGACCGTGAGCGTGAGCCGGGTCGGGTCGGGGGAGACTGCGCCATGTCAGGCCGCCCCCACAATGGACGTTACCGAGGCAGAGTTAATGAGAGCGCCTGCGACACACTAGATAGGCCAACCCGCCAAGCACTTGTGTGTAGATGGTGGCCTACCCAGAGAGCCCAAGCGCAGGGGGAAGCAGGAATTTAATTCCTGGCACCCAAGTTTTTATGCCGTCACCTCCCGAAAAGTACATTGTGGGGGCGCCTTCAGGGGTACGCACAAACATACGCTCAAGAGTCGTCTACGGTCTAAGGCTATAGTGGATATTTTGTTTCTCTAGCGATACGTAATTTTGATTTCGAATGGAGGGCGATTCATCTGTGGAATTCGTCGTCGGTTTCGTAGATTCTCCTCTACCTACGGCGCTATGCACGGCGGCTGTCTAAAACCAGCCGAGTATTTAAATGCCTGCTACCCAAAGCAGTGCTACTGCAGCTCTACGCTAGCGAGCAGCTATGACAGAAGCAGGGCAGCAGGCAGGCAGGGAGGGACCGCGCCACCCTGCTGCCTGCCTACTAGGCCGCGGGGCGGGGCGGGGCGGGGCAGGTGCAGGCTGTGAGTGTCAGCCTCCACCGCGACCCCCGGCGCCCCGGCCCCCGGCCCGCCAGCCAGAGCTACATCGAGAAAATGAGATTTTCACCTCTGCAGTTACGAGCTTCCAGTGCGCCTAGACCTGTTGTGAGGATGCAGCAATATCCAGAGGAGGAGAAGAAGAGAGAAAGAAAGCCGAAATGTTTTTATTCTGGCATGGCTGTGAGACTAACGTCAGTCTGGAGAGCACTAATAAAGCGGAACTGGCAGCCGACTGATTCAGAACATCGCTCCCGTGCCTCTGTCCTTGTCGCACTCACGGAGGTGTCCCCTCTAGGGTATGGAGCTGCTCCATGAGTGCGGCAAGGACAGAGGCAGGGGAGCGATGTTCTGAATCAGTCGGCAGGATGCATGGCGGGGCGGGGCGCGACAGGACTCTGGTGTGTTGCCAGCAATGAGTAGTCAGTAGCCCAAACACAGCGGAGAGGTAAGCGGCCTGCCCTCTAGGCAACACTTCAGCACAGGCGCGTTCATGTTGCCTACTCGGCAGGCGCGCGCAGATGCAGCCACGGCGTTTGGGCTACTTACTGCCTACTTTTCTGGTAACACTGGGCCGTAGTCCTGGAGAAACACAAACCCGCCCTGGCCCTGTTCACTTCGCACTGCGTCTGGTCTATGCTAGGCGCGATGCTAGGCCACCGTCTATGACGAGAGGGAAAGGTTTACTGGTCTTTCAATACCGGGAAAAGAACCACGGGGACGCTGATAAACTACTACGATCTGATGGTTAATACTAATGCTCACGTGTTACAACAACAACAATGTTGGATGAACGGAAGGACCATCCAAGTTCTAGCCTAGCTTCAAACCGGGACCACATACGACTTTGGCTCAGACAACGCTATGGTGAGAGCACTGCACAGTGACCAGAGAAGCGCGCACAATGCGTGTCGGGCTGGTAGGGGTCGGGTCGGGTCGGGGCTGCCGCCGCACCGCGCCGGGCGGGTGGCCTACCTGACTCCTGGTGCGGCACGGAGTACACGAAGCTGGAGTTGCTCTCCTCGTACTGCTCCACCGCCCGCTGGTACCACAGCTCGTCGATGGCTCGGTTATGAATCTCGCTGAAATGTCTAAAGCAACAAATACACGTTGCGTCAAAATTCATTTCGACATATCTGACCCGAACGTTTTGATTACATTCAATGCATGAAAAAAATTCAATATTGAAATATTAACGGTGCTTACTGTTCATCGTGGTTCTCGTCGTGGCCGTTGGCGTGGAAGTCGTTCCAGCGAGTCAGCCCGCTGTGGGTGGCGACGAACGCCACGCAGAACCCGTAGCGGGCATGGTACTCCTTCCTGCAACAGGGCGGTCCACATTCACACATCTGCAGCTGTGCGACATTCACACACTTGCGATTCCAGTGCCCCCAAGGGTGAAACTGACAGACTGGCGGGGCGGGGGGAAGTCCGCCAACATAGTACGCGAGTTTCGAAAAAACTGAAGACTGGATTTAAGAAGTTGGCAATCGTTTCGAGAATCGCGCGTTTGAAAACGACTGTGCTGTCAGCTTCACGCTTGGCCTGGCAGCGTTGTTTTGTAATTTCCCGAAGCAGCTTGAAAAACGTGAGAAAAGGGGTAAGACAAATCCTCGCAGCAGGCGTGAAAAAACAACAGCAAATTTTGTTAAGGGGCGTCCTCGCAGCAGGGGAAGATCGGGAAAAAATAATATCACACAGTAGGGTCTACTAATCACTTGCTAAAAGTTACGATACAATATTTAAAAATATCCTAGGCACAGCGCCAGCAAAAGTAGAACAAAACTCGAAAAGTCTCCAAAATTCGTTACATTTTTAAGCTGGAAGGCCGCTTCTCCATATTGTCCCGTAGGTTTTTTTTTCTCTAAATCTCCGGGACGAGCATAGGGAAGGACCGAAACAAGGGGTAATAAAAAAAGCAAACAAGTTATCACACTGTTCTGTCCCTTGGTTCCCATTTCAATATGGGACTATATACGAACGCCATGGCACTGGCCCACAAACCAGGGCGTAAAACTATGGGATTGCTTGGGCGTTCCGACTTCCGGCGGGGTTTCTCCGGGGAGGGGGAGGAGGGCTAGGCAACCCGCACAGCACAAGAGGGTATAGCGCAGGTCAGGCGCCGAGCCAGGGCAGTCGCGGCTTGTGCTACGTCGCGTCACATGCAGATTCGGTGTCAAAAATCACACGAATACTTTACCTTGGAAGTAATAAGAGCAGCAGCGCTAAAGCTCTTTGGTGCATAAAGTAAACCAAATCATGTGTTAGTACCGTAAAAAGAATGAGAAAAAAGTGATGAAAATGACAACGGAAAAGAGTTAGATAAGTGAAAATGAAGACTCATATCGTTACGGACGATCTCATCCCCCTTCCCAGCGAGAAATGGCATCTCATCGACTCTCAGGATTAAAGTAGCATTGATTTGGGCAACACGATGGAATCGACGTCACCGAGAATTTCTCTCTGGGGAGAGCGACAAAAATGGACTACGAAATGGGTGATCGAAAAATTGTCCATGCGCTAGAGCAATCGAAGCTTTCCGAGTCGAGCGACAATTCTTTTCTTTTTTTGTCGAATGCAGTGCAAGTGCGAAGGGCGTTACTCTTATACGAAGAAGAGACGGATTGCGTAAAGAAGTGTAGAGAATAGAGCAAGACGGTAAGAGAGAACCACTTACCCCTTGTCAACGGGCACCGTCAGATTGCTGTTGAACCATTCCGTGACCTTGGCGTCCATTACCAACGACTGGAAAAGCGATCTATCACCTGGAAGTATAGAAAATTTGCGGTGTGATCAAACAGATTGTGGGCTCAGAGGAGGGCCGGCCGCGGGCGGGGCGGGGCGGGGCGGGGCGGGGCGGGGCGGGGCGGGGCGGGGCGGGGCGGGGCGGGGCGGGGCGGGGCGGGGCGGGGCTGTGGTGCCTCATCGTACTCACAGAAATAATGGTCCTTGTTAAATGGTATTCCCGACGTGTTCCCTGGAACAAGAGAAGCTAGGATTACTTAGTGTCGCCATCTTTTCAGCAGCTGAATGGACACACTTGAAACATCACGCGTCATTGTATTTCTTCGCACGCCCCTCATCTCAAATATATATTTACCTGCGTGCTCCGGCGAGGGGAAGTTCCGCTTGGTGAGCCACTTCCAGCCGGCCTTGGTGCTCTTGTTGACGAAGTGCAGCAGCTCCGCCTCCGGGCTCTCGAAGCTGTGCTCCGACTCGTACAGGTACTTGCAGTAGTCCCTTCGGTTCAAAGGGAAAGGACGGTTCTAAAAGCGAGCACCGCGGAGAACAGAGATACAGAGATCGACCACACTTACCAGTCGGGGTGAACTTTCCAGTTTTTCCCTTTGAAGAAATCCAGTAGACTACGCTTCCCTGAAAAAGAATCAAATTACAGTTAGAAAAATTTCGGTTTGAGGAGAGATTTTTGGAAACATAAGGGTGTAAATGTCGCCCTGTGGCAGGGAGTGGGGACGTTTACTCTACAAGTGTGCGACTTTCACACTCTTACCTTCAGAGTGCCAGCGGCGGATCTCGAGCTCTGCCTTGACGCGGTGGGTGCCGTACGGCTCTGGTATCGCAATCGCCACAGAGAAGTTGAGCAGCGGACGGTAGTAAAAGTGGCGCCTCACCATCCCGACGCGGCGCTGCCAACACAAACGCAGGTTGAAAATAAATCGCTTTGCTTTCATACCGCATTACAGAAGACAACTTCTGTGTTTTGCTTACCATCTCGTCATAATGGTATTTTACGTCTAAGTACTTGGACCCGTTATTTTGGTTGACGAGGTCGTCACGCAGCTGAAACAACGAAAGAAACATCGGAATTTCCACAAATATGTTCACATAAAAAGGCAACGAGCTTTAAAGAAAGACAGCACTGACCTGGGTTAGGACTGGATCTAGTTCCCGTGGGCCCCTGTTGTCGTCTACTAACTCCACCTCGGCGAAATCTACGGCGTTGTAACTCGGCTTTAAGATGTCGCCAAACTGAAAATTGGGGAGAAAAGACCATATAAGAGAACGTTAACTCGTTCATGCATTCTCGAAACTGGGAAAATACTGTTGCTACTTACAGTAGGGCGAAGGTCCGGATGTACAAGGATGTAACCGTTGTTCGTCACGAGAAATGCGTACGCGTTCACTCCGAGCTGAGCAGAGCAACAATAAAATAAACGTGCAGTCGAAGAGTAGCATATGTAAAAGAGTTAAAAAGGAATTGCACGCACCTTGTAGGGATTCATCAAGCGCTCTATCTCTTGAATGGGAACGTCCGTTCCGGCCACTCCAAGGAGGTTAGCAATGCGAGTCTGTAAATATAAAACGGCATGAGCATAAGGCCGTAAAAAAATCGAATCAATAAAGAACCAGTAATTTCAATAAAAGTGATGTCCACGCAGTTATAACGAATACAGACGGAACTACAACTAGGACACCTATAAACCTACATATTCTCACAACTACACAGAAATACAATAATTATCATATGATATTTTCTACAGAAAATTCTATAAAAACGACATGATGACAAACGTTGCAGGGGGCACATATTTAAGTGACACACAGACTGGCTCACAACCACGGTACATTATACATTTTCTCAAATACATTTGCGGAATTCCCGCAAGTGGTAGGCAGAAGCGCCGACCGTCGCGTCGCTCCGTTCAGCCTGCGGGGTAGGCAACACACCGCTCTGGCGCGAGACGGGTTGCCTATCCCGCCTCTGACAGGCGCGGTGCACTCAGCACATAGGGCTGTGACACGGATCGCGCGTTTCACTCGCGGGCATCCCATGAGTCAGACGACTACAGACAAACTCACGTGGTGATCGAAATTTACGAGGAGAGGGGACAATGGATACAACAAAAATTATCTACACTATTACTATAGAAACTGGCGCTGGCCACTGCAAACAGGATCTGCTCTGCTGGGGCTAAAAGTACGCATACATGACCGTAGGGTCGACTCGGCTGGCGAATGATTACAGCACTACAAAACCAACGATTGCTGTAGAAAGAAGTATTACTGTGAACTATTTACTCATCACCATGTACAAAAACTGTTCACCTACACAGATATCTTTTATATTAAAAAATATTCAAAGAAACTAATCTCATCTACTGTCATCTCCCTCTACATTATTTCCCTATATCTACGACTCAGTAATAAAAAAATGTACACTGTTCATAACGCCATCCGTTTGTCCAAAAGACCTGCTCCCCAAAGAACTGCAATCCAAAGTATGTGAGGTCAATTCTTGCGGACGAGACTTCTCTCTGGAATTCCTAAAGATCCCGGTTGAACTGGAAAAAGCTTGTAATTAAAAGGTGGGTCCTAGTATCCCTCCCCTTAGTCCCAGGTAAATTTATGCTTTCCCTAGAAGTCGCGAAAGATGGCATCTTTTTATACACCATACAATTTAACAGCATCTTACATAATATATACAAAAATGAGTCACAGAGCTACAGCGGAGAGCTGTTTAGTCTGCCCTAGAGTCTACATTAGTACTTTTAGTTATTTTAAATGTATTCACATGTCTATGTTTATACTGTAACTCACAATATATACACATTTCTTCATGTCTACTCTAAATGGTAACAACAAAGTGTAACTATAATTTTTAATTTCTCAAATCTCCTTTTACTACAGGCTTTTGAGCTGGCTTCTCAGATAAAAAAAATTTTCTTTACTTTTTTTAAAGTTAAAAATACATGATGGCCCTTTCACGGATTTTTGCACCCCACTATCCAATCTCTACTTTGTGTTGTGAGGGACGTAAACACCAACTTTGATGCCGACTTCAAAGGATTTACCTAATACTATGAACTGAACATACCTGCATACTACCAGAAACGAATTACGCAAACAGACTAAGATGTGAGGTCTAGTCCAGAGGACAGGAGGGAACAGAAAATACCTCTCTGGTTTCAGTAACCCAATACGCTTCGTTTATAAGAACGCGCTCAGAGATGTTCTGCAAATAGAGGTAGTAGAATGTCAAACAGCGCTAAAATGGTCACAAAAGAATTAAATTGATACATTTTCACAAGACTAAATCCCTGAAAATCGTTTGTATACCATCGCTTGCAGAGAAATAGATCAGAGCTGAAAAAGAAACTAACTTAGTGGTTATGTTGTGGTCCCCTGTTACATTAGTACAAGGCCAAAACAAAATTCCTCTTGATATTTGTTAGCAAAAAATTATATTAAGAATTCTGAAATAAACAATGACATAGAGCAAAAATATTGCTTCAAATAAATGTATGCCAGGTCACTTACCGCATTCTCTCGCAAGTCATAAACAGGCATGGACACGGAGGTCATCAGTTGGTATTCCGTGTACTTTGAGTTGGGGTCCTGAAAAAAAAAAAAATCGATAAAATATTTTCAGTCTCTGTTAGGCCAAAAACCAGGGCCCTCCGGCCCTCCATCCGTAAGACTCATCTCAAGCGTGCTCTTACATTTTTCCGTTTTTTAGGAAAGCGGTGGTCGCGGTCCGCCTTCAGAACAAAGCCCAGTTTGTCCTTGCGCCAATTTTGGAAAATTCTCTTCTGTTCGGAGCTCTCTCGCACTTCCCATAGCCAGTCGGTCATCTTCGGGTCCTGAAAACACGTTTCAATCAAGTATTGGCGCAGCAGCAGTCACCAGTACAACCCTCCTAACGTGACGACTCCCCACATGAGCGCCCCCGCCCCCTCCCCCTTTCCCCTATTTCCTTCCGGTCCTAAAGCCGAAGGCAGGAATTGATTAGCTTGACGCAATGCATCCATTACGCCGTGCGATGCAATATCGGAAATGGCAACTGGCCTGGAGAAATGGGGGGAGGGGGAGGGGGGGGCTCGATCGTTATCATTTTTTGGTGATCCCCTTCCCCTTTGGAATCTGTTTTGCATAGCATGATCCGATACGGCGAGCACAAAACCACACCAATGCCGCGGCAACATATCTTTCAGTGTACTCTACTCTGCTTACTTCCAGAGCCGTGGGTCCACATTTCACAGCCGCAAAGCAGTCAGCGGAGCGATGCTGACCCTATAGCGGTCAGCTATTTTTAACTTGAAAGACAAAAAGAAGCGGCCGCGTGAAGTGAGCTAGGTCTGTTTCTCCTGCGCGGGCCGGGCGGGGCGGCGCGGGTGCGGGCCTTCCCCCGAGGCTAGTGCGGGCGCTAGCGCGATAGCTAGCTGCCGTCAGCGCTTCGCGCGTGGAGGCGGAATAAGAGCCCTTGATTACTGGCACGCCTCTCGGGGTAACAAGGGCCTAGTGTAGGAGGGGGGAGGGGGGACTGCCCCTTATTTAAAAAAAAATAAAACAATAAGGCTATCTGCCGAAACTTACGGTGACGTCGGCGTACACGGGCGTCCAGATGATGGGGTGGTCGACGCGGCCCAGGACGAGCGGCCGCGCCATGACGGGCACATAGTGCAGCACCTGCTCCCGCACCTCGGCCAGCGTGCTCAGGTGGACGTAGAACCCTGCAACAGCGACTTGCAATGAAACACCGCTCGCAGCGTGGCGTTCGACGTCGCCTCGATGCGATACCAGCCGACTGATTCAGAACATCGCTCCCAGGCCTCTGTCCTTGTCGCACTCACGAAGGTGTCCCCTCTAGGGTATGGAGCTGCTCCATGAGTGCGACAAGGACAGAGGCATGGGAGCGATGTTCTGAATCAGTCGGCAGGTCGGGCGGGGCGTACCTTTGTTGGCGCACGCCATCCACTTGACCTCGCGGACGTCGGCGACCTCGCGGCCGATCAGGTACGTGAACACCCGGACGGGCATGAAGCCCTCGGGCTGCAGCGAGCGCCAGTTGTACTCCTCGAAGATCTCCTTGAAGTTGTAGGGCACGCCGTCCGTGATGAGCATGATGGCCTGGTTGCAGCACGCGCCCAGCCTGGCGCCGCGGTACTGCAGGGGCAGGGCGAGAGAGTGGTGGGGGTGAGTGAGTGGAGCCGGGGCCGGGGAGCGGACAGAGCTCAGCTGCCGGGCCGGGGGTGTTACTAACCATCTGCAGGATGTCGAAGGCCCGCGTCAGCGCCAGCGAGAAGTTGGCGATCGAGTTGGTCTCCATGTCCTCCATGGCCATCTTCAGCTCCCTGATGTTCGCCAAGTTGGCCTTCCGGACAAGGAAAAAAATGGTCAGACACCGGTGACAGGACCGCGCGCGTCCAGGACCAGACGGGAGCAAGACGCCCTCCTCCTCCTCCTCCTGCTTCTCCTCACCTGGACAAGCGTCTCCTTGAAGCAGGGGACCACCTCGATGACGTCGTCGGCGAACGTCAGAATGTTGACGAAGTCGTTGTTGCCGAGCGTGTCCAGGATGTTGTTGACGACGTGGCGCGCGATCTCCCTGCGCATGCCCGTCATGGAGCCCGAGTTGTCCACCAGGATGAGGACGTCCTTGGGGCTGGCCGCGGCCTCGATGTACCACGAGCGCGTCCGACAGTCATACAGGTCCACCGGCTCCTGCTTCCACTGCATAGCTGCGCGGCGCGGCGTGGCGTAGCGAGGCGAGGCGAGGCGGGAAAAAACGCAGACCAGCGTCAGTTAAATTTGGGGGGCAGGGCAGGGCAGGGCAGGGCGCCGCTCGGCCCGGCCCGGGCCACTCCCTCCTGCACGTTGTAGCGGTGCCGGCTCGGCGGCCGGCGGGGCGGCCTCCAAGGTAAGGTACATACGCGGGCACGGCCACAAACTTACCCGGGAACTGGCGCATGAAACCCGAGGAGCTGCCGAAGTACTGCCACGACAGGAACGGGTCGCCCCGGTAGTTGTGGATGAAGATGCGGTCCAGGTCCTGCGACCACTTGATGGCCCGCATCACCTCCGGGGCTGCCAACAGAACAGCGACAACGAGTAGGGCAAAGTGCAGGCGCAGGCCGCACTGGAAACCCGACCCAGGGGTGTGTGGATGTCAAGGTCGCAAACTCTGGACTTCAATTCGTACACTTGTCCCTGTAAGTGTGCCAATATTCCCAGAAAAATTCAAACCTTTCCTTGTTCGAGCGTGCGAATGGGAATTCACATAGCCACAAGCGCGCGACGTTCACGCCCCTATGCCAGACTGCAGCGGGCGCCTGTGGGGTAGGCCACCGGACGCGCCGGGCGACACGAGAGTCATGCGGGACGGCCTACGGTGCACGGGGCTCGCGCCGCGTTGCGCTGCACTGCACGCGGGCAAGTGTCGCCTTATCTTATCGGAATGTAGTGCGGCTCCGGCCCGGCTTCTGGCTTTATCGACATCGCGTCCGCGTCGCGTCAGAGGATCACTCCACGCCACACTCACCTCCGTCGTACACGTTGGTGGGGACGTGCACGGCGCTGTACGACGTGTTGACGGGGATGTTGGAGAAGTGCTTGTTGGGCGTGAGCACCATCTCCTGCGGCTTGTCCGACATGGCCGGCGTGATGGTCTCGCCGTTGCCGTTGCCGTTGGTGTAGACGTGGCCGTAGCCGATGGTCGGGGTGGCCTCCGGCGACCCGGGGTTCACCAGCTGCTTGGCGTTCACGTACGTGTAGTCACCCGTGAACTCCTCGGGCGCCGACATGGCCATGTTCTGGGCGGCGTCCATGATACGCTGGGGAGATAGAGACACGGGGTTGGTGTTAGACTCAGAAACAAATATAGGTCGACGTCGACATGGATATTTTGAACTCTACGGCTCTGAGGGGAGGGGGGGGGTGATAGTGCCTCGTGGTCACGTGCGTGCTGTACTAGCAGGGGTGGAGTGGGGTGGGGTGGGGTGGGGTGGAGGTACATCCCGTATATCGTGCAGTAGTGAATAAGGGGGCAATTACAGGGGATCTTGTCGATCGCTCAGGGAGATATGGCACCATTACCACTCCCACTAGGCCCCTTCCGTACTCGCGCCCAGAGCCCGGCCACCGCAGAGTTTTGTCTGCCAGACAGACTGGCGCTGCATCACTGCGAGGGTGCTCCTGGCGTACTCACCTTGACGGCACTGATCTTGTTGAGCATCATGTTCTCGATGTCCTGAGCTATCTCCTCCAGGAGCTTGCTTCCCTCCCGCGGCTCCACTGCGGCGGTCTTGTAGCTCTGTAATGAAAAGGAACAGACTTGAGCACATAACTTTCCTGCGAGCGAAAACCGCGTGTAAAATTCATTTCCGCCTCTCGTCGCGCGGGGAGGTTATTTTTAGACCACCCATCACTTACCTCCTGAACCTGCGCTCTTCGCGTGACATGTTCTCCAAAGTTCCATAATTCACCTCCTAATTTGTCTGCCCACGTTTTCACCCTGTAAGAGAAAAACGCGCCTGACATCAAACTTTCCTAAACGAGAAAACAACTAACCGTAAAGCATGTCGCACACAGTAAGTAGGGGGTGTGGGAGTGGAAGGGGCCGCCAGTGACCCTAACCCCTTCCAGTTGGCATATTCCCGTGTCCGGTCGGCGGCCGGGCGTAACATTACGACCAGCAGTGGGGCCCTTATTGCTCGTAGAGCGGGCAGATCCGCCTCTCCCGCCGGGGCCGGGGCGGGGGCGGGGGCGGGGCGGGGGCCCCGCCACAGGCCGCCCAGGACCAGCCAGCCGAGTGTCACTGATGACCCCATAACCTCACCGCACTGCTCCGTAGGGGTAGGGAGGGATGGCCTACTCACACCAGGTTGTGGATTGACTCCTGACGGTCCGCCGTCTCGGCATTGTACGAGTTGAGGAGGACGGGGGATGTAAGGAGGGCGAGGACGACGGTGGTGACCGCGGGGAGCCGGGGAACCATGTCCCACCAGGCCTGCCACTGCCAGCCCTACCCGCCCTGCCCCGCACCTCGCAGGCGCTCTCGCCCGCGGGACCACGGCGGCACGCGGCGCGGACACGGGCCCAGCGACGACGACACGGCGACGACACGGCGACGGACGGGCGCGCGCGGGACGGCACGCGGTTGGCGACGGCTCGCGGTACTCGACGGCGCGGTCCAGCGGCGACCCTCGCGGCGACCCGATCCGACGGTCAAAAACGAATCGCGGGACGCGAACAGGCGGGCGACATGGTGGAGCGTGGAGCGGTGCTCGGGCTGGGCGGGCAGCGAGTGAGTGTGGGCTGTGCAGGGCTGGGCAGGGCGAGGCAGGGCAGGCGCGCTCGAGGCACACTGGATCGATCGCCCCACCCCCGCGCCGCGCCCCGCCCCGCTCCCGCGCCACCCCGCCGCACCCCGCCCTGCGACCCAAAGCGTTCCTTGCCTTCCCCTCCGCCGTCCGCCACCCCAAGGCAGGACCGAGGACGGGCGGGCGCGGGTGGGCGGACGGGCGGGCCGACACCCTCCCCAGCGCCGGCGGTGCGCAGGCGCGGGCGCAGCGCAGGGGCTCACCTCACCTCACCAGCGCTCCGCTCACCACGCCGCGGGGCACGCAGGTGTGGTGAGCGGGCCGCGGCGCGGCGCGGTGAGCAGTGCCGCAGCAGAGAGAGAGGGAGAGGGAGAGAGACGGCCGCGGCCCCCTGCGCGGCCCACCAGGCCGTCAAAGAGAGAGAGGGGCATAAGTGGATCTCCCCCACCTACCGCAGCATCAATTGATGAGATGGACACCGATCCACATCACGTCCACAGGAAATGTTCAGATATACAATACATAAAAATACATTCCTATAAAAATGTGTTTAAATATTTGAAAAAAAAAATTGAGGGATATGGTTGAAAAATTTATGTGCAAACAGGATTCGATTTTTTGTAATTTAGGTTTTTATTGCATCATTGTCAAGTACATAGAGTAAAACCTGGATGTACAATGTTGAACAACTGTCAACGACTAGCCGCGCACACATCAACAATACACAATAACAAAAATACTGCACTCCACTCTCATAAACAATATGGCAAAAATTCATCAACAAAAATAATACTTTATGAGTCTTTGAAACAGGAGTGTACAGTGACCCATAACATTGTTTAAATAAAATTTACAACATTTTTTAAATATCATTCGCCTCAACCAGCTTCACAATAAAAAAGAAAGCACAAGAGTTCGTAGCACATGGTGCAACCTAACAGACTAGTACCAGAAATTAAATAACATGGCTTTGAACTAGTGAAACTTAACAAAATGGAGAAGGAGAGAGAGAGATAGAATAGAGAGAGACAATAGATTTAAAACAGGAATATCCATACTTACTTTGATAAACAAGTTGCGCTAGTAAGTTGAATACCATTGAATTAATATCAGATGATGGATTCTAGAATCCTACGCATTTCCGAAACTACTTTTTTTTACTACGACTCTTCAAATTGATTTTCATAGTTCTATTAGACATTTTCGCACTAGAAGCACGATATGTTGCACTGAAGAGCTTCGTGGCGTAGACAAAGTACCGGAAAGCAGGAATTGGCCGCAGCACTGGCATACATTAAGTTAAGTACATCTAGTAGGCGTGATCCTTGATGAAAAGTGAGCTGTCACCAGCAGCACCAGCCACACCACCAGCGTACTTGCCAAGGGAAGCATCACCGTTAGCCTGAAAAACAAACATTTTAGTTTTATGGTTACAGAGCAACTGCATTGTTTGCAACATGATTATGGCACAGAATTAGCTGAAGTGCTGAACATATGAGGGAAAAGAAAATAGCTTTTCTTAACTTACTGATGTAAAGCAGGTGTGTAGAGTTCTACACAAAGCACTAGAGTAATCTAGAGCAAGTTGTAGAATAAGCAGGAAGTGGCTCATGAAGGTGTAATAAGCAAGGCTTTTATAAAGTTACTGGCACTAACAACGAATAGGTACACAGTTCAGTCTTTATTCACAATTCATTCAATAAAAAATTCTCACAAAAAAACTCTCAGAATTAAATCATGCACACAACATTCACAGCAAGCATTCACAGATATTGACTAAGTTGTATGTAAAATTAGAAAAATAGACTTTAAAAAATTTAATAAAAATTAAAACATTTCAGGTTTTGAAGTTCATTAAAAGTATAGTATGTGTTCGGGAATGTGAAGTGACTTAGTAAGCATGGGACTTGATGAAGTTGGATTGAGCGCCCTGGAGAGAGCTGATGCTGCCAGCGTCGTATTTGCCTTGGCAAGCCAGAGCGTTGGCCTGTGAAAAATACTCATAGTAAGCATGGGTATGAAGAGCAGGTGCAAAGAAAACGAAAAAGCAAAAGTATGACTAGGAGCAAGTGCATTGAGTGCTAAGAAATCTAAGTCAGAATTGTGCAACAAAATTAATAGTGAAATGCAAGCAGATTAAGAAGGTTACTGAAATCAAGATCAAGGTTGATGATCAAAGAAATGTTGATCTGTCCTACCTTGGCACGCTTGAGGAGCTCAGTCTGGCCGGCAGCAACGTTCTCGTTCTTGCCGCCCCATGCGCGGAGCACGGAGGCCTAAAAAAATTTACAAAGATTGAATGACAAAAATCAGCATTATTCATAATCCATTGAATACAACAGGTAAAAATTTATTCTCACCTGGAGGGCACGGCCGTAGCTGAAGGTAAGGGGCCATGGCTTCTTGCCGTTGAACTTGTTGATGGCGTCCAGGTTGACGGAGGCCTCCTCCTCGGACTGGCCGCCAGACAGGAAGGTGATACCGGCCACGGCGGCGGGCACGGTGCGGTTCAGGGCGGTCACGGTGGCGCGCGCGATCTCCTCGGCGGAGGCCTTCTTGGGGCAGGACTGGCCGGGGGTGACCATGTTGGGCTTGAGGAGGGTACCCTCCAGGTAGACGTGGTGGTCGTTCAGGGCCTTGTACACGGCAGCCAGGACGGTCTCGGTCACCTTCTGGGCGCGGTCCAGGTCGTGGTCACCATCGGGGAGAACCTGGAGCACGAGCAAGCCAGTCGTCAGCACACTGTCGCGAGCAGCAGAAAGTAAAGAGTTCATCAGCAGGTCGAAGCAGTACCTCAGGCTCGACGATGGGGACGATGCGGTTGGCCTGGCAGATGGAGGCGTAGCGGGCCAGCACGTTGGCGTTCTCCAGGATAGCCTGGTAGGAGGGGGTGTTCTTGCCGATCTTGAGAACGCAACGCCACTTGGCGAAGTGGCAGCCGTCCTTCTTGTACTGGGCGCACCTCTGGGCAAGGTCGTCAAGACCTGCAAGCAGATAACGGTGTTAGTCACGGACACTAAGCGGCCGCCCCGGGCCGCGCGCGCAGGCGCAGGCGTCGGTACTCACCCTGGGTGGTGCACTCGTTCTCAGAGCCCATGAGGTCAACGACACCCTTGTCGACCTTGATACCGGGGATGATGTTGCGCTTGCTCAGCAGCTCGACGAAGGGGGTGCCATCGTCGGTCTTCTGGTACAGGGTCTCGTGGAACAGGATGACACCGGAGATGTTCTCGCCGATCTTGGGGTCGGTGGTGAAGAGCAGCTGGCGGTACTTCCGGCGGTTCTCGTCGGTGTTCTCCAGGCTGATGTCCTGGAGGCGCTTGCCCATGGTGGAGGTGGACTCATCGGCGGCCAAGATTCCCTTGCCGGGGGCGACGATGGCCTGGGCGATCTTGCGCAGCTCCTCCTGGAGGGCGGGGGCGGGGTAGTTGAAGTAGGTGGTCATCTTGGATCTGCGACAACAAGAACGGCAAAAGTTGAGCGACCGGGTCACAGACAAAAACAAAGCCGAGAGGAGGGGGCGTGCCGCTGGACCGTCCCGTCCACAGATAAGATGAGCATCAGCCGCCACCACAGCAAAGGGGCGCAGTATTGCGTCAGCTGGAGCCCCGCCCCGCCCCGCCCACCTTCTCCCACCCACTCCGCACAACGAGAATGACGAAAGTGAGATTTGGAGAGGCGCAACCCGCTATAATTAAGCGTCCGATCCCAAAATAAAAGTCCAGCGGGCGAGTGGACCTTCCCCCGCCCCGCCCCGCTACACCCCGCCCCCGCGCTATCAGCTGAGCGCATAACATGTTTGGATGCTGCAGAGACGCCCCCGTCCGGGATGGGAGTGGGAGGGGGATAAGTTCATTTAGACCAAAACTAGACGCAACGGCCGGAGGGGGTGACGGTCTAGACGACTTATCAGCTACAGATAACACCCACCCACACAAACAGATCGCTCTCCGCTGGGGCTGGACCACACAGAGAGGACGTCCGGATACCAGTCACCTTGCGAGCGATGGCGTGGCCAGGGCAGTGTCAAGGCGGTCGCTCAAAAATCAAAGCGACAAGGTATCGCACCGAGTACATTCCACCGAGAAATCTGACAGGGCGTTTGCATGTGCCGTGGAACAAAAATACAAGCGCTGCCCGAGCACGCGGGAGTGTACAACTGTACGAGAGTACCCACGCGCCCCCTCCTCCTCGCCCTCGAGGACGCCATGAGGCAGGTCAGGCAGAGGGGGCGTGCGCCGCCCCGCCCCGCCCCGCCCCATCAGCAGCATCGCGTGGGCCTTGAACTTGGTACTGTATGACGTTACGCCTAGGTGATAAGAGCAGAGCAGACGGTATCGCCACTCATTTTTCCTTACGCAAACAGGGTGGCCAGGGGGCTCCGAGCATCCCCCCCCCCCCCCCGCCCCGCATCTGTTGTGGGCGCGCACGAATAACCTACCCACAGGGCCAAGGCGACGGGGAACGTCAAGGTGAATGTGGGTTGGGTGGCGTAGCGTAGCGCCGCGGGGTCAAAAGGTGGCCCTTGCCTCTCAGCTGATTCGGACCCGGCGGGGCGGGGCGGGGAGAGCCCGGCCTGAGCCGTGGGGCGCGGGCCAACAAGCTTTTAGCGCTGCTCTGTTCGGCTCAACGCCCTTGTCCCCGGGGAGCCAAGGTCAAGCTGCTGCTACCGCCGCGCCGCGCGCCACCGGCTTACATGGGCGCGCGCTCTACATACCTCCTACCGACGACAAGAATCTCTTAACGCCCCCTCCCCTCCCTGCCCCCTCCCCCCACACACACAAACACCTGTCTTAATGCATATTTCACAACACGTGGGGCCTAGCGCCTCGGCTAGCCGAGCGCGGCACGGTCGACGTCACAGAGAAGACGTCCCGTGACAGTCACGTCACACTGCACGCCGCGCACGACCAAGCAAGAAGTGACTCGCCCGTCGCGTCGCGTCCGTATTGCGACATGTCGGTTTCACTTTCGAAGCCGGTCGGGCAGGAGGGGCAGGGGCAGCGGTCGGGCAGGCCGACGAGGCGCAGAGTCAAATCATATCGCTACGGGCCACAGCACTATTGTCACCAGAAACAAGGAAATGCGGCGCCTCAGAGGGCACCCGGCACGCGAACAGACACATGTCAAAGGTAATCCCCGGCGTCCGCGAATCATGAGACGCAAAACTTCCCTACTCAACAGTGCAATAACGGCACACCGGACCGCACAGAACAGTGGCGAGACACGACGCGAGAGGCTGGCGTTTGGTCGTGGTCGAGATGTTCGAGGCGGAGAGATCGCAGAGCAGAGCGCACCTGACTCACCGTTTGGTGGGGGTTTGAGAACTCGACAGAGATGCAACGACACGAACTGTCCGCTGGCCGTCAGACGACTGTGCAGGCCGGGCGGGGCGGCGCTCGCTATATATGAGGAGGCTCAGCGGTCAGCTCCCTTCCCCGCCCCCGCCACCTCCCCTCCCCTCCACCCGGCGCAGACGACGCGGGACCGGGGGGAGGGGCACCCCAACAGGGGCGCGGGGGGGAATGGACCACAAACACGAGAAACTTTCCTCGGAGACCATAATCGAAAATCGGAGAGCCAACGAACGAAATGTCGCCGGTCAGAAGGGAGATTATGTCAATAATTTCACCGCGCGGGCATCGGAGGGATCAGAAATACAGAAGTGCGGGGAGTCGGATGACACGCGGGGCACGCGGGGCCCCACAGCGTGCGAGGGGGGGAGGGCTTTGGAACTCATCGACTGCTGTTAAAATAGGGGGAAAAAAAGGAAAAAAATGTAGTGGGGATTATTTGAGGGCTTTTTATCTTCGGGACCAATTCGCCCGACTCCCTTCGAATCATTTCTTGACATTTTTTTCCTCTTAAAAATAATGGGCGAAGGCCTTCAGCGTACGTAATAATTTAGAAACAATATCGCGGAGCAGCTTTGAATCTTGCACGCCTCATAAAATACTACATGGTGATCCCCTTCGTCCCATCTCCCCGTGGTGCGAGGTGGGTTGCCTACCCGGTCTACCGCCGCCCGAGAGGGAGGTCAACAAAACGTCTATAGACATAGCCGTTCCGAGTAACAGTTGCGAATACCTCGTAGTATTGACTTTTGCGGCTCGATAATATCGTCCAGCTCCCTCTTGGAGGCCTTGCTGGAGCCGAAAGGCGGGGTGGCGGAAGGGAGGGGAAGGACCAGGACCAGAGAGACTCCGCGGCGGGGCGGGGCGGAGCAGATGGCGCCACCCGTACGCAGCCACCCCCCAATGGATTCTTGCATGCGCCCCTCCCTTCCAGCTGGCTCTATTCCAGCGAGGACCCCTTCCCTCCCCCGCCAATTGCCCCCCCCCCTCCTGTCACAGAAGTCATGTCCTCTACGGCGAAAAGTCCGTGACAATGCCAACATGGTGCTCCTACAGAGGATGACTAAAAAGATTGGGTACCCGGTTTGATTTAGGCCCTCTAAAAATGTTAGACGAAGCAACGAGTCCAATCCACATCGATCGACGATCTCCATAACCTTAACACAGCATTT
The DNA here is from genome assembly GCA_033675135.1 of Frankliniella intonsa. Classification (NCBI taxonomy): domain Eukaryota; kingdom Metazoa; phylum Arthropoda; class Insecta; order Thysanoptera; family Thripidae; genus Frankliniella; species Frankliniella intonsa. The sequence continues at coordinate 8,887,418 of CM066248.1, forward strand.
CCATGGCGCTTAATTAAGCAAGGGGGCATTGGCATTGTACGCCAAACTCAGATTTCGCAGAGTGATGGTGAATCACGGGTAGACGGGATTGTTTCTGGAGGCGTGGTAATAAATTATGTGATATTTAGTAAAACATTATACACTATACAGCATACAGTCATAAGGCCTATGCGGCGATGCTGACACGATACGCCACGATAAGATGTGAGGAACGTTTGAATGGAAATCTTACACCGCGTTCTCACTACTTGTTTTCGTCTTCGATTAAAGCACAAAGTGCTGTTAATATTTGACATAGTACATATCCTCCATAGACGCTCTACTAGGGTTGCATCACTATTCCTTTCCTTTGCGTCTATATTTGACTGACAAATTCGGTTTGCACATGAATATTCATTCATTTCAATCGGCCTCTCGCCAGAGAACAAAAAGAAATGGAAATAGGACTAACCTGGGTTGTTCTCAAAACTTGAAGAGATTTGAAGGAGGATAGAAGCGGAGTCAAGGGCGAAGAGGACGAGTGTGAGTACCGCTGGCACAACGGAGCGGGTGAGGTGGTCGAGTGTGCTGCTCCCTGCCGGCGTAATCGCCAAGTCTTCTCTTCTACCCCTTTCGTCTTCACCAACTCCCCCAAACCCCTCTCCTCGCCCTCACCCGTATAGTCCCGATTTCATTTGCTCTTATGTCTTTGAGAAGGTGTCACCGAAAGGTTTAGGGCATGTGAAATGGTAAAGTTGCCTTCTGGAAGTTACTCCTGGCTGTTCCTGCAGGCAAACATTATTAAGGATAAATAAAAAGTACCTAACCTCTATCTGTGTTTACAGTGAATGACAGGATGTAGACGGATTTGTCAACACTAATTTCCATCTAAAAAACAAAATTCCTAGCGAGATTGTCATATGGTACAATTAACATTGGAAAGTAGGACGCATTTTTGACTCATTAATTCATGGTTTCAGTTGTCGTTTCTCTAGTGTAAGGTACTTTATTTAAAGGTTAATCTTGCAATTTAATTTTCAGTCAGTTTTTGTAATTATGTCGAGGAAGCGATCTCACTCTACCAGCTCAAGCGACTCCAGTTCCTCTAGTAGTTCATCTTCATCATCTAGTAGTGAAGACCATAAGCGAAGAAGAAGTAGACATAGGAGCCGCAGCAATCAGAAGTCAGAAGAAAAACTAAATGAAAGAGATGTCTTGAGGACAGAGAGCAAAAGCAGAAAGAGAGGAAGAGATAGTAGCAGCAGCAGCTCTTCATCATCAGACTCGGATAGCAATAGGAAAAGAAAGGAAAAGAAAAAGTTGAAAAAAGAAAAAAAGCGTATGAAGAAAAAGATTAAAAAAGAAAAGAAAAAGATGAAAAAAGCGGCCAAGAAAGCAAAGAAACAAGCTAAAAAGAATGAGTCTAAGGCTGGAGCGTCATCTGTAAAGGTTTCCAGTTCATTGTCAGATATTGCCTCTGGGTCAGGTACCATCTCATCCCTTCCATCAGGACCTGCTCCAGGCCCTCCTATTCCAGAATTATCGGACAGGGCCAAAGCAATGAAGCCAATGACAAAAGAAGAATGGGATAAACGCCAGCAAGTAATACGCAAAGTATATGACGAAGAGACTGGACGCCATAGGTATGCCTTGCGAAATATATTGCTCTCACATCTTAGTCCGTTTTAATGGGTTTTCTACTTCATACATTTGGTTACAGGCTTATCAAAGGAGATGGGGAGGTTCTTGAAGAAATTGTCACCAGAGACCGTCATAGAGAAATCAATAGGCAAGCAACGAAAGGTGATGGCAACTTTTTCCAAAGCCAGCTATCTGCAAAGATTTCAAGATGATTATTTAATCTTACATTGTAGCAATCTTCATCCTAGAGAACAATGTTACTAACCCCCATTAAATTTTTGTTTACTGTGATTGGAATTAGGTAAATTATGAAATGGACTTTTGTTTTTTGAAATGTGTTACAAGGAAAAATAAAGTTGACACATTTTCAAAATTAATTCATTTATACAATACATTACAGTTAAAATTAAAAAAAAAATGATAACAGTATTTACATTTAAAAACAAGCAATGCAGTCTAGCTCCACATGCGGTGTTGAAGTTCACACTTGAGCCTATTTGACAAAGATATTTTTCCTGATTTCAATCAATAACTCGAATTCAAACACTGAAGTAGACGGAAGTTAGCTGCTACACTGTCAACAATACTGTATGACAGTTCAGGAGCAACACTCTTCAGCCAGCTGAATTTTAACAATGGTTCAAACTGTAACAAATTGAAAACTGGGTCTCAATACTGATCAACTGAAGCTTTAAATTCTGTATGAGTATGTAGAATATTTTTTAACCATCTATTTCAATTCCAAAGCTAAACTGCTTTAACAAAGAATGCATTCAAGATAGATTATCACAAGACATTCATTCCAGTCTAATTGTTGATGCTGCATCAAGATCACTTTGTATCTTGGTCTTATCTGTCATCACTACCAGAAAATTTCAGCGGCCTAAAATAAAAAGGAGCCAGACATGAAACTGTAATTACTGATTCCTCTTATGGCTCATCTAAATTGCCCACTAGATAAAGTACACCAAGTTGCTACAACTACAGCATCTATACCTGTAGCAACTCTGCTATACTTCACACATAACAGGAGTTACAACTGTTTCATAGTCATTCTAGTCTTAGGAGAACATAAGATACGCACACATGAAAACTAGGGGAGAATTACATTATTTGACTATAATTCCATGAAATCATGATAATACTTTGCTTGCACATTAAAAAAGAAAAAAAAACGAAGTAAAATTTTGATCAAGAGGAATTTGGACAAGGGAATAATAAATTTGAAAGCAAAGTCTGGGCCACAAACCACCTCTGGCAGGCACCAAGAGCGTGTAGTCTGCAGCTCTCTTATTCTAAAACAGTAACACCTAGGAAAATAGCTTTCTTTTCACTACTTACAAATCCAAAGAATATTATCTATCAGAATATATAAGATTTAGTCATTGGTTTGATCTAAGCCATCAAAAATAAAATCCCATGGTATCATGTCCAGAAATTCCCTCATATGAATGAAATTGGCCTATATTCCACACTAGCTGAGAAATAAGTTACACAACTTGTGACCGATAGACAAAACATGCCTCATTAGGAACACATTTGACCAAAGTGCAACTTAACAAAAGAGTACAGAATAATAAACCTAATATTGGTTACATCAATCGTATATGAGAAAAAATGTTTTGGTATCTATTGCTATCAACACATTGATTTACTTGCTTCTTTAAAGATAGATATAACACGCCAACACGCCTAGAAAGATGCTAGCAGCCAACCATTCATCTTTATTTGATACAAATGTTTTAGATTTTTTATCCCTCTCACTTTTCAAATACTTTAATGACAAACTATTGAAAAGTTAGCAATATGCAAAAACACTTTTGAGATTGATGTCAAGATACAGAAAAATAGCGCCAGCGCCAGGCAACAATTACCAACAATAATTCAGTTATTCTTCTGATCTACATAAACCTAACTAGGATGCAAACAATAAGATAAAACAATATGCACACAGAGAGAAAGAGAGAGAGTAAGAGAGTTTCTAAATTTAATATGAGCTTGACTTTTATTAAAAGGTAAAATTAAAACATCAATTTTAGAAAAAGAGAATTTGATCAGATTATTATTGTCAAATTAACCAAGAAAGTTTTGGGAACAATAGAAAAGTTATGAAACAGAATTAAAATTGACACACATGTGCATCAGGAGTTCAGAGATTCCATATACATTTTAAAATTTTTTAACCTGAAAGTATTACAGCACGCCAAGAACAAATACCAATTTTTTTCAAACTTTCTGAACAAAGGGATAACCAGAAATACCAGAGATATAAATACCTCTAGAAGGGTAGAGAATCTTACATACATAAACATTCAAATACTCCTATTTCATAACCTTACATTTCAAAAGACACCCTGAAATTCGCCTTAAAAATTTTGTTATTAATTTCTACATAGTAAAAGTAAGCTTTTTTCAAATCAATTAGCTGCCATAGATTAAATCATTAAAACCGATTAACATTCGTATTTATACCTGATGTAAAAGTCTCTCTTCACTCAGTGTGCAAAATGCTGGTGATGAAATTTTCCATAAGAATGTGCTGCAGTAGTAATGGGATCTATACAGGCAGTTCTGAGACAGAAGATATAAAAGGCATCAGACATTTACTTCTTGCTTGCAGTAGCATTAATACTTAGAGCCCCAAAAATTTCTACAGAACCAAAGAAACTCTTACCTCCTGCAGCTAATGATCTGGCAAAGGTTTCAGTTCTTTTATTTGCTTGATGAGGTAGGCTTTCTCATCATTAAACTGCTCATCTTCAGAGCGATCAGTATGAAAGCGGGTAAGGAATTCAACCAGTTTATCTTGATTGCGGAGAAGAATTTCCAAAATAGGTTTAGGTTTGTTTGGGTTTGCTACAAATACCTGAAAAAATGAGTTTTGGTTTAGATAAAAAATACAAGTGTATTACTAGGCATTTTAAATGGATATTGTAATATATTTAGTTTACAAACCTTAAAAACGTGGAAGGCTTCAAACTGAATGTTACGAGACTTTTCTTTTAACATGTTCATCATGAGTTTCAGATTATCTGGATTTGAAATATACCTAGTCATCACCTGATAGAAACAAATACAAAAAGTAAGAAAACAGTGCAGTGATAAGCAAAATTGTAACAGGAAATCTTCTTACAGTGAAATTGTGCCTGTCAAGAAGTAGTTCTCCAAGTAGTTTAAGGGACTGGCGCCGAGTCACATAGTTTTCAGAATTGAGAAGACGCTGGTAGTGTGAGAACACTTTGTCATAATTTAGCTCCAGGAACTCAGCACAAAGCATCTTGTGACGAGTAAGAAGCTCCTAAAGTCATAAATAAAGTTATTAAATCTTTAAGAGATGTCCAATTATACATTTAAAGAAGTTAGAAAGCTACCTTGAACGTGGAAAATGCATCAGAAGCAATATCAAAAGTTGAAACTTCAACATATCTAAAAAAGTTAAAGAAGTCATCGGAGTACAGCATAATTTTAGCCAAAGCTTCATAACGAGCACATTCACGTAACATTGTTCCACAGTTCAGAGCTATTTCTTGTTGCTCATAGCTGGAAATAAGAAAAACTAAGTATTACTTCTCATATTAGAAGATTCCAGATTTGTAACAAATAATTGTAATAGAGGCAATCATACCCTCTCATTAAGGTGAATAGTATATCTGGTTTGGTGCAAATGTATTCCACAGTAGGTGATCTTGTGCCAATCTGACGACGCAGAATGTTGTTGAATACTTGTGCAACATCCTTCTTCCCCTAAAGACAAATAGAATAAGCTTCAGGTCCTAGAAGTAGATTTTTTGATCAAATACAACAACATGTACATTAATTCAAACTTACTTCAAAGTCGATGCGATTCAAATTTTGAATGAGTAGAAGTAGAAGATTTGAGTTGTATAGCTCCTGTGCAAGCTGTGCTACCATGATATCCGTTTGAGGCTCTGCATCTGATGTGCCATACAGCATATTTTTCATAAGCACCAAGTTCTTGCTAACATCCTCTTGCGCCTTTTCTGCTTTCTTATCACCACGTTCAAGAGCACTAACAGCCTCTTTGAGTGCCTTCACCACTTCTGCAGGGCTTTTCTGGGATTTTCCAAAAAGTGGCATGTTTGGGATGTTGTATTTCAGTGCAAGAAGTATCAAACCTAAAAAGTTTGAAACATTAAAAACAACCATCATCATAATAAATACACAGTAATGTAATGTTGCCTTGCACCATTTTTACAACAAAAATTAATAATGCTCTCAGTGTAAAGCTCTGGTTACAGACAACACACAAGGAATTTTAAAAACCAAACATTTGCAAAAAGAAACAAATGAAAAGTATCCAAGGTAAATAACAAACACTACTCAAAGTGATTGTGGTGAGGTTCACAACACCTAACCAAAGACACCAAGACGGTAGAGAAGAGATAGCTGAGGGATCTTTTTTCATTAAAGAGTTCCCAAAAGGCGTGGATTAACTAAAAGCCCCCAAACTGAAGACATGTTTCTGATGATAGTCTCTTGAATGATTTGACTTTCGTTTTATGTCTTGGCTAGGCTTAATTCTGGCCTACATAACACAACTTTACCCACGAAAAAAGGAACCCTTTCTTAGAGTTCTAGAGCAAAAATATTATAAATTTAAATTACTTACAGAGCTGAAAGTTTCAATCATTGGGTCGTAAGCATTCAACAGCCGTCTCAGCTGTGTTTTTCAAGTTCAAAAGACAACAATCTGTCCTCGACCATCACAAGTAACTACCAGTCTTTGGGCTGCCAGCTCAGTCCGTGCGGCTAGCTGCCTGCTGCTGTACTGTACTGCTGCGGTCTGCCTGCCAGCATGAAACAACTGAACACAGATGTCTCTTCGGCGGGAGTTATGAATGGCGACGGAAGGTCAAGGCCAATCACAGCAATGGGCTCAATCAAGAAACTCTCCACTTTTCTCTTCCATTCTGGCGGAGGAGCGGGAGGAAAGAAGCTTAGTTATTAGTTAAAATATGAGGAAGGGAAGGGAATTGCTTTTCTCAAAAAATTGTAAATGAAGAAATAAAGTAGCACACCATGCTTAAATAGAACACTGTTTATTATTTTCTAAATATCAATATTCAGTGATGATATAAGCTAAGGCTTGTAAGAAATTCAAGTATACAAAATATTCAATGACTCTTTGAGAGAATAAGCATGTGAAACCTTGGGGCTGATTACTCAAATATAATTATAATACAATTTCTGCTACATCTTGCAGCCCTCTCAACAAACTGTAGCAAGCGTGCTCACATTTAAACTTTAATCTCATTATTGAATTTCACTGTAAAGCAAAATCAGAGTTCCTGTAATTTTACATATTTTATGTTTTAAATATACACAAAATATGGCTTTTTTTTTTTTTCAGACCAAAGCTTGCCTCATTTCAGACAGTTAAGTATTTGCTATGACAGAGTAAAAACACCTTCAATTCCTATACAAGAAAGTTACATTTGCTCAAAAATTGGACCATCTTTATGCTTACAAAAAATATACATATACATCTATTTTGAGTTTTACAATGCATGAGATAGAAAATTTATTCTTAAAGCTAAGTCAGGACGGCTTAAATACCACAGTTGTAATACCTAAGAGTTTGTTATTTATTTTCATAGAACATTTGAAAATGCATAATGGGAGCATTATAGCTTTGGTGGGTACCACATGTGACACTACCTATCTGACTAGGGGCTTAATAAAAATGATGGCACTTAATAACAAATTTGTGCAAGTTGCTCTGATGGAAGCAAAAACTTCTCGCAATACTAGATATGAAAGAAATGCATCAATTCATAAAAGGTGATAGAGTAACTTGAAAAAAGCGCAACGGTAAAAAAAGTTCTCACAATTTTTTTTGTTTTTGTTTGTTTTACCTACTTAAATTTTAGTGAGCAATAATCCTATAGATTGAAAACAAATATAAAGTCAATCTATGATGGAAACTATGCAGAGAAAGGCACATAGCTGTAAAAATTACAAAATATTAAGTATTCCATCATATTTGTCTTGATACTTAAAACATATATGAGATCACAAAATTCATTTCTTCTTTGGCTGACACATAACAGATTTTGTGTACCTTGGTGCTAATATCCTCACATAAAATTAAAATATATATTAAAGATTTAAAAAAAAAAATAACAGGGACAAAATTGATGATGATCAGATAAAAATACAATACTGAAAATAAACTGCAGATAGATGTTTCTTTTAAAACTCTTGGGAGTTTCCCACATTCAACTCTGTCCTCCTATTAAATTATAATTTATGCTCTCTTTTGTGCCCATTTGAAGTCATCAGTTCTTGGCTTGTACCCAGTTAAAGAAGTAATTATCCATTCCAGGAGTGGCCAAAATTGAATCTTTTCCAGCGGCCAGTTTAACCAGCCTGTCGTGATGCAGAAATAAGTCTCATGAGGGGCAACATGATGTATACGATGATGTAACCGGGGTAATATTATGTGGTGGTCTTGTAACCATACAACCCATTTTGGAAGCCCAAAATACGTGTGAGACCATTTGTGAATCTGAAAAAGAAAGAAAAAGACAGTTTAAATATTAGTTGTTGTATTTTTTTTTTTAATATTTTTATTTTCAGACAAAAAATAATTGCATGAAATCCATTCCTTTCTTTACCTGGTTGGTCATAGCAACAAATATTGCCAGGAGGAAAAGGTAACATGTCCATGAGAAACTGTTTTGCACTTCTTCATTGGATTTTGTCAAGAAATCCCAAAACATTCTTGCAAGACAAGGAATTGTCAGCATGAAATTATCACCATTTGTTTCTATGAAGTCATGTCTTGTTATGGAGGTAGGATCAATGTGATGCTCTCGAAAAGGTCTCAAAAAGTTCTGACACAGCAAACAAATTTATCAGAATTTAAATAAAATATACCGCAAGTATATTCCCTGAAAAAAGAAAAGGGAAAAAAACTACCTTGCCTATGATTGGAAGATCAACAGAGCACCAGGAGTCTGCTCCCCAATGGACTAAGCCTGAGGCAAAGTCTGCTGTAATAATGCCACAGAGAGCTGCAAACACTACTGTGGTCCATCTTTCAATTTGAAAATGCCTTAAGATGAAGCAAAAATTTGCTAACATCAATAAAATGCATGTGTATATGCATACAGTCTCTTGACTTCTTTTCCCTATAAACCAACAGAAACAAGACACAATGACAAACATCACAAAACATGTGAAAGGGAAACCCTTTCCTTGAAGAGAAATAATGGAATAGAAGGGAATTCCATACATTGCCGTACAGAAAATATGTAAAACACAGGCAACGCTAGACACAACCCACTGACACTAGCGGCGTGGTCTGTCTCTCACCTTTGCTGTAGAGCTGGGCCAGCTCCTGAGCGCCCTTATGGTGAGGACCCCAGCGGGGAAGGTTCTTCTGCTCCTGGGAGATGGCCGAGTTCTCGTTGGGGTCGTCCTCCAGCATCGAGTTCTCGAGGATGTGCCGGTCCTTGACGGCCGAGCAGGCCGAGAGCCCCATGTCCATGTCCATGTCCATGTCCATGTCGAAGTCCATGACTGAGGCACGCGCGGGGCGGGCCGAGAGCCGCGGCCCCCCTGCACATCAAACCGCTCGGGGCGCGGGTGCGAGCGCGACTGCGGTCCGAGCGTTCATGAGCGCCTCAGCGCACGGGGCGGGGCGGGGGGACACGGGCGGGGCGGGGCGGGGCGGGGCGGGGCGGCGCTCATTGAGAAGCAGGGGCGGGCCGGGGCGGTGTGGCCGCAGCCGCATCCATCCTGAAAGACAACCAACAGGTCTTAAACGCGCGGGGCGCGACGCATCGCCACGCGGGGCGGGGCGGGGCGGGGCGGGGGTGGCGCGTGGAGGCGGACACTGGTTGCAAGAAGCCCGCGGCGCGGCGCGGCGGGGCGGCAAGGGTAAGCGATGACAACGGGCCTCACCAGAACCGCCGCTGTTCTCTGGATACAGAGGGTCGCGCACCTCCACTCAGCACGACGTCACGGCGTCTGCTGCAGCGACGCTGACGGCGACGTCGCCACGGCGGAGGAGGGTGCGGCGGGCGCCCCTCCCGATGTCCATCCCCCGCACAACAGTACAGTGCGGCCCGCGGCGCGGTCCTCTTCTCTCGCAGGTTTATTTACAGCGGCGAGCAGACGATGATATGGAATGGGGACGCAGAAGTAAGCTGGCGGGGTGGGGTGGGGCGGGGCGGGGCGGGGCGGGGCGCAGCGCGCGGCGGGCGGGGCGGGCAGCCAGACTGCGGTGGTGGGCGTCCCCGGGACGCAGGCGGGGCGCACCCCCCGAGCCACTGCAAGGCAGTGACTTCCTCGAGCCCTCCTGCCCTGCGCCCCTCAGCCCGCCCCGCCCCGCCCGCCCCGCCCGCCCCGCCGCACCCTACGCCGCCCTCGGCCGCGAGCACGCCCACTTCCCCCGCCACTCTCCCTTCGGCGCCGAACAACGCGCCGCCACGCCCCTCTGGCGCGGCACGAACCCACACCGCGTGGGTGAAGGGGGCGGGGCGGGGCGGGGCGGGGCACGCGGCGTGCAAGGGTGTAGGTGTAGGCGGGTGTAGGTGTAGATCGAGCGGGGCGGGTGTGCGCCTACCACCGCCGGACTACTGCTGGTTTTTTTTCTTTGGGCCACCAAGTTGCGCTGTGTGTGTGTGTGTGTGTGTGTGTGTGTGTGTGGCGGGCAGGGCAAAGCAACACGCGAACGCAAAGGACACACTCTCGCCCACGCCGCTGTTGGGCCCTTGGCAGCACGGGCGACCCGGCCTGCGCGCGGGTCAGGAGAGGGAGGGTGGTCGTGCAGAGCACTGCGGGGCACCAGCCCGGTACGGCCCGCGGCCGCGGCGCTTTGGACGACATTCGCTCAGGTTTCCTTCTCCGCCTCCCCTCCCCTCCCCTACCCCTGCCCTTCCACACGCACCCCCCGACCTGCAAGGCCCCGCACGCCCCACGCGGCCCGGCCAGGGCTGACCACCACCCTCCACTGGGCTCTACGACCTGGCCCCGCCCCGCCCTGCCCCGCCCCGCCCCGCCGGTGAGCCCCGTCCAACGCTTGCGTGCATCATGACCACTGTTATTTGCACAAATATCCAGCGCCTCAGTGCCGCGCCGCGCCATTCCAGTGATATACCCCCCCCCCCCTCTCTAGACGGGGCCAGGCAGCCATTAAAAAAATCACGATGTGACAAAGAGTCATTAAGCGCGGCGGAGACAGGTCTGTCACTCGGCCGGGGCCGGGGCGGGGGCTACCGCCAGCGTGCGGGTTCGCCTGTATTGATTTGTGTGTGCAGGCCTCGTTTTCCCCCCTCGAATCTCGACGGGGGAGGACTGGACTGGACTGGACTAGCCGTAGCGCTATAGGTAACGCCGCCCAGAGCCCAGATCCGGACTTCCCCCGTGCGACCCTTATCAGCCCGGGCGGGGCGGGGCGGGCGGCGTTTAGCGCGTTATTAGGACGGGGAGATAACGCCGGGCTCGACGCTGGCCCTGTTCGCGTCGCGCTCGTCCGCGCGGGCAGGGCTGTCCTGGCGGTGCCGCGCGCCAATGTAAACACCACGACGCCTCCCCTCCCCCAGGCAGAGTGTGAGCAGCGTGAGGCGGCGCGGCCGAGCGGGGCGGGGCGGGGGCGAGAGAGACGGAAGGGAAGAGAGGGCGCCCCGCCCCGCCCCGCCCCGGCCGGCAGCGACCACCCGCACACCACCCCGGGCGGGGCGGGGCGGGGCGGGGAGGATCACCGTGGTCACTCAATGGTCATTCCCTTCACCGTAAGAACACCACGCCGCTGTCATCGCAAACTTTTGAGACGTTGGCACGAAGCAGGGTAGCGGGGCGGGGCGGGGCGGGATGGACTTGGTCTATGGGACAACAGAACACCCGCGTAACGCAACGACGATGTCGCGTCTTGGAGAGATAAGAGGATAAAGTTGGGTCACAATAGAAGAAAAAGATTACCTCTAAGGCGCGCCGCCTTGAACTAGGTGCCGCGCGGAGGCCAGCCCTGGACTCACTGAACGCGGACGGCTCACCTCACCTGGCCCAATGCGTCTTGGTAATAGTCGGTCGGGGGTCCGCCCCGCCCCGCCCCGCCGCCCACACTCTCTACCCTGTAGTCTCTTGCTCTACCTTGCGGTTCGTACGACATTGTGTCGCCCCGCCGGCAGCCTTACGCGCGGCTGACACGACAAGCACCCCCCACCATTGCCACCTTCCCCCCGCCATCCACCCGCGCCGCAAGCGCGCGAAAAGGTGTTACAGATGGTGTTTCACGGACGTACGTATAAGGACGGTATTTGAAAAAACAATTTTTTAAAGGCATACTGTCCGTTGAAGTGTACCTGCTAAAAGCATTTCGGTGAGCTTTCCTCCCAGCTACACGATCATGAACCTTGTCGATACTGTGATGGTAGTGATAGGAGGTGATCGGAGCCGAGTGCCCGGCCCAACCGCGGCAGTACAGTAGTGCAGAGGCATTCAGGCGGGCCGGGCCGGGCCGGGCCGGGCCGGGCGGGGCACGCCACACAATGGTTCCCCCCTCCCCCTCCCGCCAGGACTTCCCTCAGCGCTACTGGAGGAAATAGTCCCGTCTAGACTGCAAGGTGAGCATACGGTGAGCAGCACGGCATATCGATCATCACGGGCGGGGCGGGGCTGGGGCGTTCCCGTCCCACCACACCTTGGTACATAACCTCCCCGGCCCTGCGCCCCGCCCCGCCCCGCCCCGCCCCCGGGCTGCCCCTGCCCTTGGTGCTGGAGAGAACAGGGGTAGTGCGGGGCGCCGGCCGGGCCACCCCTCCGTAAACTCTCCACCGCCACCACCGCCGCCCCGGCGAGCGAAGTGGACTTATCACTCGATTAGATTAGATCGATGGCACCATTTTCTCTCGAGCGAAACCCGCAGCCGGCACAGTGACGGGTAACGCCACCCCGCCCGCCCCGCCCGTCCCGCGCGTGAGGTAGGGTGTGTGAGGTGGGGGTAGTCCAGGGGGTAGGTGACGCGAAGCAGGGGGCGTTTGACAGGACAAGGGTGACCACTCCATCATCTAACTGGCTGTGGATGGCCCTCAAGCAAGGGGCCGCCGGGCTGGGAGGGGGAGGGGGGAGGAGGTCATTGAGTCAAGTACATAGTGTGACGGTCAAGAGCCTTGCCCCCGTTGTCCCCTACTAGACCCCCCCCCCCTCACCGTCCCCCCGCTTACCTAAGATCGCCTGGCATTCTGCCCGACACCACTTTTAAAGTTTTGATTCAGCCCAGCCAGCCGTGGCGCCGGCCCGTCCCTATGGTCCCCACATCCGAACGACATCGGCATACACGAGCGATGAATCAGTCAGCTGTGTCATGTGTGGGCCGGGCCGGGCGGGGAGGTTTTCAGAACTCTGAGCGTTTCCGCTCGGAAAATGTCGCGCGCACTTCCTGTCCTCAGGATCGTTGTCATCTTTTACGACACGATCTGATGTGTGGCAGTGTGTCCCCGCCCGGCCCGGCCCGCACCAGCCCGCCCCGTCCAACACAACGCTGTGCTCAGGACCCGCGAGGACTATCCCTGCTAACCCTTTCCGGCCCAGTCCAGACAGAACCAGACTAGTGCAGGGCGGTGCGGTGCGGCCCGGCCCGGCCCGGCCCGCTGTCCCCGCGGCCCGAGCTCTTCTGCCCCGCCCCGCCCCGCCCAGGCGAGGCGAGGCGGGGCTGCAACAGCGGAGCACTCGGCTCGCCCGGCGGGGCGGGGCGGGGCGGGGCGGGGCGGGGCGGAACACCAATCCAGGGCGCTAACGAGGCTCACTACTCGCGACGACTTGGGGAGTGACATCATGGCCACAGCAACGGCCGTCGAGTACGCGGGCGGTAAAAGTGGGCGGTGAAGATGACAGGCTGCTGAAATCACGGGAGGGTAAAAAACCCTCCGACCAGGACACGAGTTCGCCCCTCCCGCCCGCTCAGACGTGCCACGAGCTACCCGTGCGCCCACGTGTAAACGACCCCCTGACTCCCCCCTTCCCCCTGCAGCCCGTGAGCGGGAGGTGGCGCCTGCGGCCGGCCCGGCCCGGCCTGCGCGGCGCAGGCGTCTAATGGGTGGCCTACCTCCCCGGCGCGCTCCGCCCGAGTGGCGCGGTGCGGTGCGGCGCTGCTCATCGCGTGACTCAGCCTGCGGCCGGGCCGGGCGGTGCCCCCGCAGCCCCTGCCTGCCCCCTCCTCCTCCCCCGGGGCCCCGGGGCCACCTCGGGGGCTGAAGTGTGGCGCAAAGGCCTGGCGCCGGCGCCGCGCCGGGCCTCGCCGGTCTAGCACGGACGGTCTTTGGCCTTCGCCGTCCTTCACCCCTGCAGGCCGGCCGGCCGGCGGGCGGAGCACCCCCCTACCTCCCCTCTACGGAACGGTATCGGAGGGATGATTGCCTGCCTGCTGCTTTAGGGCACACCGTTCATTTTACAGGCGATTTTTAGTTTTGTAAGATACGGGGTAGACAATAAGCTGCCCGAACACAGTGGATCAGAGTCCGAAAGACGAAAGTATTATCCGCAATCCTTTTCTCCACGCAGCTCAATCACTCGTCAATAAGGCAGAGCGCCTGATTTGGAGGCGATACTGTACCGCAGCGCACGCGTGCGAACGGGTTGCCTACTCGCCAGGAGCCCTCCGTCGCAGGTACTCGGTGTCAGCGCGGCCTGCTGCCCCAGCAGCGAGCGACACGGACGAAAAAGGCGTCGCTCTGGCAGAGCAGGGGTGGGGGGGGGCATACACGACCGCAAAGCAGCAGCTCAGCGGCGACGACCTCCGCAAGGTCCTTCCGCAAAACATTATTGCCCCCCACCGCACTCCGCCCCGCCCCGCGGTGTGAGTGTCGGTCTGGTCGGCGCGACGGGTTTCCAAATGTGGCGATCGGGTGGGAACAAGCGAGTACTCGCCGTCCCGTCACCGCGTGCCGTATACACACATCGGAAGTGCGCGCGGCATAATCCCTATAGCGGCCAATTACTCTGAGCGGCGCTCAGGACCTGGTCAAACACTGCTCAGAACTACCCCGCACCAACACCCGCAAGCCCTTGCAGGCAGGGAATATTTTTGGTTAAAAGTAAGCAAGTGTGATACCAGGTGTGAGAATTGCAGGAAAAAAATGCAATACTTACAGAGTTCAATTTCCCAAATCGTGCACACCTTACGTGATATGATATTAAACTTTCAGCATTCTGAGCCATAGCTGCAGTTTTCCCCCCCGTTTAAAAAACAAAACATAAAACTTTTTTGTATTGCTTTCACAAGCCACGTCTGCTGCTGGCAGGGTCCGAGAGACACGCCTCTTCTCTCCTCTCCTCTCCTCTCGGAGCTAAAGGGCGAGGGTGACGGTGACGCCCCGATATTTGTGCAGTCTGTCATCCTTAGCGCGGTCCCCCTTCGCTTTCTACAACGTGTTGTGCACCTGGGCACGGGCCGCTGCCGCGCCACCCGCACCAGCGCAGGCCATCAAAAACAAGTTCCTCTCCTCTCCTCTCCTCTCTCCCCACCCCTCCCGTCCCGTCCCCCAAACACCTCACCGACGCGGCCGAAGAAGCGCACGCTGCTCGTAAAACTCCAAACCGCACGGAGAACGAGCGACGCGCGCTCAGCGCTCACCTCGCGCGAGCGAGAGCGAGAGTGAGAGCAGAAGTAAACCGACATGGGGCCTGCCCTGCCCGGCCCAGCCCGGCCCGGCCCGCCCGAGGGAGGGCTGATTGAAAACATGAGACGCGCGGCGCACGCGTGCACGTATGGAAGTTCACACATTTACATCGCGAGCGAGCGACCGAAGGGAGCTTGCTCGCGGAGCGCTATTCTCCCCCCGACATCGGACAAAGCCGTTAGTAACGCTTTAGACCATTAATACCACCCAGGAATATAACGCCAAGGGATCTTGTACCACCCCCGGAATACAGGGGATATTTTTAGGCACGAAGTAGCCTTATGGATTTGTCTCAGGATCCGATTTTTTTTTTTTTTATTAGCACGGCCCCTTATGCAAAACCGAAATTTTCTATACGATTTTGATAAGAGTTGGCAGAGAGGTAGAACTAAATCTCCTGAGTTCACTGCTGCAATGCCATCCAAAAGTTGGTGGCCAATTTTGAGAAATTTGAAGTTAAAATCTCCGTTTCTATGGTAATGCTCGACTTGTCACGGAAAAACGAAAGGAAGCTGAGCCGGCCGAGCTGTGAAAGCTCTAACCAATAACAACATTTTCGCGGTTATTTTCAACCAATGAAAAGCATCGCCTGTTGCTTTGTACCTCGATGTCCAAAGTCTCGAAGGAGGGAGATCACGTCCAGAATCGTTGCTGTTTCAGTTAAGCCAGCATAGGATGCACCGCGAGGACAGTTTTGAACGACCATTTTCCGCCGCGGCTCCTGATTGTTGAACTGTATCGAACGCAACTTTTTCCATGACGGCTTAACTCGCGACTTAAACTCATTCGTCTTAAAAATCACCAAACACCTTGACAAGCTGAACTGAATGCGGAAATATTAGTTAAGCCAGCATGGAAATCGTTTTGCAAAGTTTGACTTCAATAGTGTGAATTTTACGAATTTTCGTCGATCTTTACGTAAACCATTTATCGAACGCAACTTTTTTTCCCTTCCCGACGAACTTCCGAGGGAAACTTTTCAAAACGTCTTCCGCAAGGACATCGAGATACATATTCCTTCCATGTGATTTTCAACATTTCGTTCCAGCAATATGAAGAGTTAAAGTCGCGAGGTGGACGCGCTAGTGTGAGCCATTTTTACGAATTTTCGTCGAGTTTTGAACCATTTAGGACTCGCACTCCCACCCCAACTTTTTTTCCATTGCTGGCTTAACTTCCGAGGATGTTTTTTCGTCTTAAGGACATCGAGATACACCTTCCATGTGATTGTTGCAGGTGCTCGGCTCGGCCCCTCTGCGCGGTACGCAGGAGAGGGGGCTAGGGCGATAGTGTGAACCTGTTGATACGAAATTTTCATGTCGAGTTTTAAAACTGAAAACCATTTATCGAACGTCAGAATAAAAATGTGAATTCCATTGTTCGAACGCTTAACTTCACGAGCCTATAGTTCAAAAATCGTCTGAGGACATTTCCTTACTGAGATACACCTTCTAAGTCGTTTTCAGGAAACGAGTTAAGCCAGCTTGTGACCTAATCTTATGTCGCTAATCAGGAGAAAAAATCAATATTTTTAATGAATTTTCGGATAGTTTTTAACCATTTATCCACCAAAAACTCTGATGAAACCAAAACATACTTCGTGCCTACCAGGATTTCGTGAAATCGTATTTTTTCGTCTTCAGGACATCGAGATACACCTTCCATGTGATTTTCAGAAGTTAAGCCAGCATAGGAGAGACGCTAGGGGCGATAGTGTGAATTTTTTACGAATTTTCGTCGAGTTTTGAACCATTTATCGAACACAACTTTTTTCCATTGCTGGCTTAACTTCCGAAGGATGTTTTTTCGTCTTTAGGACATCGAGATACACCTTCCATGTGATTTTCAGAAGTTAAGCCAGCATAGGAGAGACGCTAGGGGCGATAGTGTGAATTTTTTACGAATTTTCGTCGAGTTTTGAACCATTTATCGAACGCAACTTTTTTCCATTGCTGGCTTAACTTCCGAGGGATGGTTTTTCGTCTTTAGGACATCGAGATACACCTTCCATGTGATTTTCAGAAGTTAAGCCAGCATAGGAGAGACGCTAGGGGCGATAGTGTGAATTTTTTACGAATTTTCGTCGAGTTTTGAACCATTTATCGAACGCAACTTTTTCCATTGCTGGCTTAACTTCCGAGGGATGTTTTTCGTCTTTAGGACATCGAGATACACCTTCCATGTGATTTTCAGAAGTTAAGCCAGCATAGGAGAGACGCTAGGGGCGATAGTGTGAATTTTTACGAATTTTCGTCGAGTTATGAACCATTTATCGAACGCAACTTTTTTCCATTGCTGGCTTAACTTCCGAGGGATGTTTTTTCGTCTTAAGGACATCGAGATACACCTTCTATGTGATTTTCAGAAGTTACGCCACCATAGGAGAGACGCTAGGGGCGATAGTGTGAATTTTTTACGAATTTTCGTCGAGTTTTGAACCATTTACCGAACGCAAATTTTTTCCATTGCTGGCTTAACTTCCGAGGGATGTTTTTTCGTCTTTAGGACATCGAGATACACCTTCCATGTGATTTTCAGAAGTTAAGCCAGCATAGGAGAGACGCTAGGGGCGATAGTGTGATTTTTTACGAATTTTCGTCGAGTTTTGAACCATTTATCGAACGCAACTTTTTTCCATTGCTGGCTTAACTTCCGAGGGATGTTTTTTCGTCTTTAGGACATCGAGATACACCTTCCATGTGATTTTCAGAAGTTAAGCCAGCATAGGAGAGACGCTAGGGGCGATAGTGTGAAGTTTTTACGAAATGTCGTCGAGTTTTGAACCATATCGAACGCAACTTTTGTCCATTTCTGGCTTAACTTCCGAGGGATGTTTTTTCGTCTTAAGGACATCGAGATACACCTTCCATGTGATTTTCAGAAGTTTAGCCAGCATAGGAGAGACGCTAGGGGCGATAGTGTGAATTTTTACGAATTTTCGTCGAGTTTTGAACCATTTATCGAACGCAACTTTTTCCATTGCTGGCTTAACTTCCGAGGGATGTTTTTCGTCTTAAGGACATCGAGATACACCTTCCATGTGATTTTCAGAAGTTAAGCCAGCATAGGAGAGACGCTAGGGGCGATAGTGTGAATTTTTACGAATTTTCGTCGAGTTTTGAACCATTTATCGAACGCAACTTTTTCCATTGCTGGCTTAACTTCCGAGGGATGTTTTTCGTCTTAAGGACATCGAGATACACCTTCCATGTGATTTTCAGAAGTTAAGCCAGCATAGGAGAGACGCTAGGGGCGATAGTGTGAATTTTTACGAATTTTCGTCGAGTTTTGAACCATTTATCGAACGCAACTTTTTCCATTGCTGGCTTAACTTCCGAGGGATGTTTTTTCGTCTTAAGGACATCGAGATACACCTTCCATGTGATTTTCAGAAGTTAAGCCAGCATAGGAGAGACGCTAGGGGCGATAGTGTGAATTTTTACGAATTTTCGTCGAGTTTTGAACCATTTATCGAACGCAACTTTTTCCATTGCTGGCTTAACTTCCGAGGGATGTTTTTTCGTCTTAAGGACATCGAGATACACCTTCCATGTGATTTTCAGAAGTTAAGCCAGCATAGGAGACGCTAGGGGCGATAGTGTGAATTTTTACGAATTTTCGTCGAGTTTTGAACCATTTATCGAACGCAACTTTTTCCATTGCTGGCTTAACTTCCGAGGGATGTTTTTCGTCTTAAGGACATCGAGATACACCTTCCATGTGATTTTCAGAAGTTAAGCCAGCATAGGAGAGACGCTAGGGCGATAGTGTGAATTTTTACGAATTTTCGTCGAGTTTTGAACCATTTATCGAACGCAACTTTTTTCCATTGCTGGCTTAACTTCCGAGGATGTTTTTCGTCTTAAGGACATCGAGATACACCTTCCATGTGATTTTCAGAAGTTAAGCCAGCATAGGAGAGACGCTAGGGGCGATAGTGTGAATTTTTACGAATTTTCGTCGAGTTTTGAACCATTTATCGAACGCAACTTTTTCCATTGCTGGCTTAACATCCGAGGGATGTTTTTTCGTCTTAAGGACATCGAGATACACCTTCCATGTGATTTTCAGAAGTTAAGCCAGCACAGGAGAGACGCTAGGGGCGATAGTGTGACTTTTTTACGAATTTTCGTCGAGTTTTGAACCATTTATCGAACGCAACTTTTTCCATTGCTGGCTTAACTTCCGAGGGATGTTTTTTCGTCTTTAGTACATCGACATACACCTTCCATGTGATTTTGAAAAGTGAAACCAGCATAGGAGACGCTAGGGGCGATAGTGTGAATTTTTACGAATTTTCGTCGAGTTTTGAACCATTTATCGAACGCAACTTTTTCCATTGCTGGCTTAACTTCCGAGGGATGTTTTTCGTCTTAAGGACATCGAGATACACCTTCCATGTGATTTTCAGAAGTTAAGCCAGCATAGGAGAGACGCTAGGGGCGATAGTGTGAATTTTTACGAATTTTCGTCGAGTTTTGAACCATTTATCGAACGCAACTTTTTCCATTGCTGGCTTAACTTCCGAGGGATGTTTTTCGTCTTAAGGACATCGAGATACACCTTCCATGTGATTTTCAGAAGTTAAGCCAGCATAGGAGAGACGCTAGGGGCGATAGTGTGAATTTTTACGAATTTTCGTCGAGTTTTGAACCATTTATCGAACGCAACTTTTTCCATTGCTGGCTTAACTTCCGAGGGATGTTTTTTCGTCTTAAGGACATCGAGATACACCTTCCATGTGATTTTCAGAAGTTAAGCCAGCACAGGAGAGACGCTAGGGGCGATAGTGTGAATTTTTACGAATTTTCGTCGAGTTTTGAACCATTTATCGAACGCAACTTTTTTCCATTGCTGGCTTAACTTCCGAGGGATGTTTTTCGTCTTAAGGACATCGAGATACACCTTCCATGTGATTTTCAGAAGTTAAGCCAGCATAGGAGAGACGCTAGAGGCGATAGTGTGAATTTTGTACGAATTTTCGTCGAGTTTTGAACCATTTATCGAACGCAACTTTTTTCCATTGCTGGCTTAACTTCCGAGGGCTGTTTTTTCGTCTTAAGGACATCGAGATACACCTCCCATGTGATTTTCAGAAGTTAAGCCAGCATAGGAGAGACGCTAGGGGCGATAGTGTGAATTTTTACGAATTTTCGTCGAGTTTTGAACCATTTATCGAACGCAACTTTTTCCATTGCTGGCTTAACTTCCGAGGGATGTTTTTTCGTCTTAAGGACATCGAGATACACCTTCCATGTGATTTTCAGAAGTTAAGCCAGCATAGGAGAGACGCTAGGGGCGATAGTGTGAATTTTTTACGAATTTTCGTCGAGTTTTGAACCATTTATCGAACGCATTTTTTCCCATTGCTGGCTTAACTTCGGAGGGATGTTTTTCGTCTTAAGGACATCGAGATACACCTTCCATGTGATTTTCAGAAGTTAAGCCAGCATAGGAGAGACGCTAGGGGCGATAGTGTGAATTTTTACGAATTTTCGTCGAGTTTTGAACCATTTATCGAACGCAACTTTTTCCATTGCTGGCTTAACTTCCGAGGATGTTTTTTCGTCTTAAGGACATCGAGATACACCTTCCATGTGATTTTCAGAAGTTAAGCCAGCATAGGAGAGACGCTAGGGGCGATAGTGTGAATTTTTACGAATTTTCGTCGAGTTTTGAACCATTTATCGAACGCAACTTTTTTCCATTGCTGGCTTAACTTCCGAGGGATGTTTTTCGTCTTAAGGACATCGAGATACACCTTCCATGTGATTTTCAGAAGTTAAGCCAGCATAGGAGAGACGCTAGGGGCGATAGTGTGAATCTTTTCCGAGTTTTCGTCGAGTTTTGAACCATTTATCAAACGCAACATTTTTTCATTGCTGGCTTAACTTCCGAGGGATGTTTTTTCGTCTTAAGGACATCGAGATACACCTTACATGTGATTTTCAGAAGTTAAGCCAGCATAGGAGAGACGCTAGGGGCGATAGTGTGAATTTTTTGGTAATTTTCGTCGAGTTTTGAACCATTTATCGAACGCAACTTTTTCCATTGCTGGCTTCACTTCCGAGGGATGTTTTTTCGTCTTTAGGACATCGAGATACACCTTCAATGTGATTTTCAGAAGTTAAGCCAGCATAGGAGAGACGCTAGGGGCGATAGTGTGAATTTTTTACGAATTTTCGTCGAGTTTTGAACCATTTATCGAACGCAACTTTTTTCCATTGCTGGCTTAACTTCCGAGGGATGTTTTTTCGTCTTAAGGACATCGAGATACACCTTCCATGTGATTTTCAGAAGTTAAGCCAGCATAGGAGAGACGCTAGGGGCGATAGTGTGATTTTTTACGAATTTTTGGCTAGTTTTGAACCATTTATCGAACGCAACTTTTTCCATTGCTGGCTTAACTTCCGAGGGATGTTTTTTCGTCTTAAGGACATCGAGATACACCTTCCATGTGATTTTCAGAAGTTAAGCCAGCATAGGAGAGACGCTAGGGGCGATAGTGTGAATTTTTTACGAATTTTCGTCGAGTTTTGAACCATTTATCGAACGCAACTTTTTCCATTGCTGGCTTAACTTCCGAGGGATGTTTTTTCGTCTTTAGGACATCGAGATACACCTTCCATGTGATTTTCAGAAGTTAAGCCAGCATAGGAGAGACGCTAGGGGCGATAGTGTGATATTGTTTACGAATTTTCGTCGAGTTTTGAACCATTTATCGAACGCAACTTTTTTCCATTGCTGGCTTAACTTCCGAGGGATGTTTTTTCGTCTTAAGGACATCGAGATACACCTTCCATGTGATTTTCAGAAGTTAAGCCAGCATAGGAGAGACGCTAGGGGCGATAGTGTGAATTTTTACGAATTTTCGTCGAGTTTTGAACCATTTATCGAACGCAACTTTTTTCCATTGCTGGCTTAACTTCCGAGGGATGTTTTTCGTCTTAAGGACATCGAGATACACCTTCCATGTGATTTTCAGAAGTTAAGCCAGCATAGGAGAGACGCTAGGGGCGATAGTGTGAATTTTTACGAATTTTCGTCGAGTTTTGAACCATTTATCGAACGCAACTTTTTCCATTGCTGGCTTAACTTCCGAGGGATGTTTTTTCGTCTTAAGGACATCGAGATACACCTTCCATGTGATTTTCAGAAGTTAAGCCAGCATAGGAGAGACGCTAGGGGCGATAGTGTGAATTTTTACGAATTTTCGTCGAGTTTTGAACCATTTATCGAACGCAACTTTTTTCCATTGCTGGCTTAACTTCCGAGGGATGTTTTTTCGTCTTAAGGACATCGAGATACACCTTCCATGTGATTTTCAGAAGTTAAGCCAGCATAGGAGAGACGCTAGGGGCGATAGTGTGATTTTTTACGAATTTTCGTCGAGTTTTGAACCATTTATCGAACGCAACTTTTTTCCATTGCTGGCTTAACTTCCGAGGGATGTTTTTTCGTCTTTAGGACATCGAGATACACCTTCCATGTGATTTTCAGAAGTTAAGCCAGCATAGGAGAGACGCTAGGGGCGATAGTGTGAATTTTTTACGAATTTTCGTCGAGTTTTGAACCATTTATCGAACGCAACTTTTTCCATTGCTGGCTTAACTTCCGAGGGATGTTTTTTCGTCTTAAGGACATCGAGATACACCTTCCATGTGATTTTCAGAAGTTAAGCCAGCATAGGAGAGACGCTAGGGGCGATAGTGTGAATTTTTTACGAATTTTCGTCGAGTTTTGAACCATTTATCGAACGCAACTTTATTCCATTGCTGGCTTAACTTCCGAGGGATGTTTTTTCGTGTTAAGGACATCGAGATACACGTTCCATGTGATTTTCAGAAGTTAAGCCAGCATAGGAGAGACGCTAGGGGCGATAGTGTGATTTTATTTACGAATTTTCGTCGAGTTTTGAACCATTTATCGAACGCAACTTTTTCCATTGCTGGCTTAACTTCCGAGGGATGTTTTTTCGTCTTAAGGACATCGAGATACACCTTCCATGTGATTTTCAGAAGTTAAGCCAGCATAGGAGAGACGCTAGGGGCGATAGTGTGAATTTTTTTACGAATTTTCGTCGAGTTTTGAACCATTTATCGAACGCAACTTTTTTCCATTGCTGGCTTAACTTCCGAGGGATGTTTTTTCGTCTTTAGGACATCGAGATACACCTTCCATGTGATTTTCAGAAGTTAAGCCAGCATAGGAGAGACGCTAGGGGCGATAGTATGAATATTTTACGAATTTTCGTCGAGTTTTGAACCATTTATCGAACGCAACTTTTTTCCATTGCTGGCTTAACTTCCGAGGGATGTTTTTTCGTCTTAAGGACATCGAGATACACCTTCCATGTGATTTTCAGAAGTTAAGCCAGCATAGGAGAGACGCTAGGGGCGATAGTGTGAATTTTTACGAATTTTCGTCGAGTTTTGAACCATTTATCGAACGCAACTTTTTTCCATTGCTGGCTTAACTTCCGAGGGATGTTTTTTCGTCTTAAGGACATCGAGATACACTTTCCATGTGATTTTCAGAAGTTAAGCCAGCATAGGAGAGACGCTAGGGACGATAGTGTGAATATTTTACGAATTTTCGTCGAGTTTTGAACCATTTATCGAACGCAACTCTTTCCATCGCTGGCTTAACTTCCGAGGGATGTTTTTTCGTCTTAAGGACATCGAGATACACTTTCCATGTGATTTTCAGAAGTTAAGCCAGCATAGGAGAGACGCTAGGGGCGATAGTGTGAATTTTTACGAATTTTCGTCGAGTTTTGAACCATTTATCGAACGCAACTTTTTCCATTGCTGGCTTAACTTCCGAGGGATGTTTTTTCGTCTTTAGGACATCGAGATACACCTTCCATGTGATTTTCAGAAGTTAAGCCAGCATAGGAGAGACGCTAGGGGCGAGAGTGTGAATTTTTTACGAATTTTCGTCGAGTTTTGAACCATTTATCGAACGCAACTTTTTTCCATTGCTGGCTTAACTTCCGAGGGATGTTTTTTCGTCTTAAGGACATCGAGATACACCTTCCATGTGATTTTCAGAAGTTAAGCCAGCATAGGAGAGACGCTAGGGGCGATAGTGTGAATTTTTACGAATTTTCGTCGAGTTTTGCACCATTTATCGAACGCAACTTTTTTCCATTGCTGGCTTAACTACGGAGGGATGTTTTTTCGTGTTAAGGACATCGAGATACACCTTCCATGTGATTTTCAGAAGTTAAGCCAGCATAGGAGAGACGCTAGGGGCGATAGTGTGATTTTTTACGAATTTTCGTCGAGTTTTGAACCATTTATCGAACGCAACTTTTTTCCATTGCTGGCTTAACTTCCGAGGGATGTTTTTTCGTCTTAAGGACATCGAGATACACCTTCCATGTGATTTTCAGAAGTTAAGCCAGCATAGGAGAGACGCTAGGGGCGATAGTGTGAATTTTTCACGAATTTTAGTCGAGTTTTGAACCATTTATCGAACGCAACTGTTTTCCATTGCTGGCTTAACTTCCGAGGGGTGTTTTTTCGTCTTACGGACATCGAGATACACCTTCCATGTGATTTTCAGAAGTTAAGCCAGCATAGGAGAGACGCTAGGGGCGATAGTGTGAAATTTTAAGAAATTTTCGTCGAGTTGCAACCATTTATCGAACACAACTTTTTTCCATTGCTGGCTTAACTTCCGAGGGATGTTTTTTTCGTCTTTAGGACATCGAGATACACCTTCCATGTGATTTTCAGAAGTTAAGCCAGCATAGGAGAGACGCTAGGGGCGATAGTGTGAATTTTTACGAATTTTCGTCGAGTTTTGAACCATTTATCGAACGCAACTTTTTCCATTTCTGGCTTAACTTCCGAGGGATGTTTTTTCGTCTTTAGGACATCGAGATACACCTTCCATGTGATTTTCAGAAGTTAAGCCAGCATAGGAGAGACGCTAGGGGCGATAGTGTGAATTTTTTACGAATTTTCGTCGAGTTTTGAACCATTTATCGAACGCAACTTTTTTCCATTGCTGGCTTAACTTCCGAGGGATGTTTTTTCGTCTTAAGGACATCGAGATACACCTTCCATGTGATTTTCAGAAGTTAAGCCAGCATAGGAGAGACGCTAGGGGCGATAGTGTGAATTTTTTACGAATTTTCGTCAAGTTTTGCACCATTTATCGAACGCAACTTTATTCCATTGCTGGCTTAACTACCGAGGGATGTTTTTTCGTGTTAAGGACATCGAGATACACCTTCCATGTGATTTTCAGAAGTTAAGCCAGCATAGGAGAGACGCTAGGGGCGATAGTGTGATTTTATTTACGAATTTTCGTCGAGTTTTGAACCATTTATCGAACGCAACTTTTTTCCATTGCTGGCTTAACTTCCGAGGGATGTTTTTTCGTCTTAAGGACATCGAGATACACCTTCCATGTGATTTTCAGAAGTTAAGCCAGCATAGGAGAGACGCTAGGGGCGATAGTGTGAATTTTTTACGAATTTTCGTCGAGTTTTGAACCATTTATCGAACGCAACTTTTTTCCATTGCTGGCTTAACTTCCGAGGGATGTTTTTTCGTCTTAAGGACATCGAGATACACCTTCCATGTGATTTTCAGAAGTTAAGCCAGCATAGGAGAGACGCTAGGGGCGATAGTGTGAATTTTTTACGAATTTTCGTCGAGTTTTGAACCATTTATCGAACGCAACTTTTTTCCATTGCTGGCTTAACTTCCGAGGGATGTTTTTTCGTCTTAAGGACATCGAGATACACCTTCCATGTGATTTTCAGAAGTTAAGCCAGCATAGGAGAGACGCTAGGGGCGATAGTGTGAATTTTTTACGAATTTTCGTCGAGTTTTGAACCATTTATCGAACGCAACTTTTTCCCATTGCTGGCTTAACTTCCGAGGGATGTTTTTTCGTCTTAAGGACATCGAGATACACCTTCCATGTGATTTTCAGAAGTTAAGCCAGCATAGGAGAGACGCTAGGGGCGATAGTGTGAATTTTTACGAATTTTCGTCGAGTTTTGAACCATTTATCGAACGCAACTTTTTTCCATTGCTGGCTTAACTTCCGAGGGATGTTTTTTCGTCTTAAGGACATCGAGATACACCTTCCATGTGATTTTCAGAAGTTAAGCCAGCATAGGAGAGACGCTAGGGGCGATAGTGTGAATTTTTTACGAATTTTCGTCGAGTTTTGAACCATTTATCGAACGCAACTTTTTTCCATTGCTGGCTTAACTTCCGAGGGATGTTTTTCGTCTTAAGGACATCGAGATACACCTTCCATGTGATTTTCAGAAGTTAAGCCAGCATAGGAGAGACGCTAGGGGCGATAGTGTGAATTTTTTACAAATTTTCGTCGAGTTTTGAACCATTTATCGAACGCAACTTTTTTCCATTGCTGGCTTAACTTCCGAGGGATGTTTTTTCGTCTTAAGGACATCGAGATACACCTTCCATGTGATTTTCAGAAGTTAAGCCAGCATAGGAGAGACGCTAGGGGCGAGAGTGTGAATTTTTACGAATTTTCGTCGAGTTTTGAACCATTTATCGAACGCAACTTTTTTCCATTGCTGGCTTAACTTCCGAGGGATGTTTTTTCGTCTTAAGGACATCGAGATACACCTTCCATGTGATTTTCAGAAGTTAAGCCAGCATAGGAGAGACGCTAGGGGCGATAGTGTGAATTTTTAAGAAATTTTCGTCGAGTTTTGAACCATTTATCGGACGCAACTTTTTTCCATTGCTGGCTTAACTTCCGAGGGATATTTTTCGTCTTAAGGACATCGAGATACACCTTCCATGTGATTTTCAGAAGTTAAGCCAGCATAGGAGAGACGCTAGGGGCGATAGTGTGAAGTTTTTACGAATTTTCGTCGAGTTTTGAACCATTTATCGAACGCAACTTTTTTCCATTGCTGGCTTAACTTCCGAGGGATGTTTTTTCGTCTTTAGGACATCGAGATACACCTTCCATGTGATTTTCAGAAGTTAAGCCAGCATAGGAGAGACGCTAGGGGCGATAGTGTGAAATTTTAAGAATTTTCGTCGAGTTTTGAACCATTTATCGAACGCAACTTTTTTCCATTGCTGGCTTAACTTCCGAGGGATGTTTTTTCGTCTTTAGGACATCGAGATACACCTTCCATGTGATTTTCAGAAGTTAAGCCAGCATAGGAGAGACGCTAGGGGCGATAGTGTGAATTTTTTACGAATTTTCGTCGAGTTTTGAACCATTTATCGAACGCAATTTTTCCCATTGCTGGCTTAACTTCGGAGGGATGTTTTTTCGTCTTCAGGACATCGAGATACACCTTCCATGTGATTTTCAGAAGTTAAGCCAGCATAGGAGAGACGCTAGGGGCGATAGTGTGATTGTTTTACGAATTTTCGTCGAGTTTTGAACCATTTATCGAACGCAACTTTTTTCCATTGCTGGCTTAACTTCCGAGGGATGTTTTTTCGTCTTTAGGACATCGAGATACACCTTCCATGTGATTTTCAGAAGTTAAGCCAGCATAGGAGAGACGCTAGGGGCGATAGTGTGAATTTTTACGAATTTTCGTCGAGTTTTGAACCATTTATCGAACGCAACTTTTTCCATTGCTGGCTTAACTTCCGAGGGATGTTTTTTCGTCTTAAGGACATCGAGATACACCTTCCATGTGATTTTCAGAAGTTGAGCCAGCATAGGAGAGACGCTAGGGGCGATAGTGTGCATTTTTACGAATTTTCGTCGAGGTTTGAACCATTTATCGAACGCAACTTTTTCCATTGCTGGCTTAACTTCCGAGGGATGTTTTTCGTCTTAAGGACATCGAGATACACATTCCATGTGATTTTCAGAAGTTAAGCCAGCATAGGAGAGACGCTAAGGGCGATAGTGTGAATTTTTTACGAATTTTCGTCGAGTTTTGAACCATTTATCGAACGCAACTTTTTCCATTGCTGGCTTAACTTCCGAGGGATGTTTTTTCGTCTTTAGGACATCGAGATACACCTTCCATGTGATTTTCAGAAGTTAAGCCAGCATAGGAGAGACGCTAGGGGCGATAGTGTGAATTTTTTACGAATTTTCGTCGAGTTTTGAACCATTTATCGAACGCAACTTTTTTCCATTGCTGGCTTAACTTCCGAGGGATGTTTTTTCGTCTTTAGGACATCGAGATACACCTTCCATGTGATTTTCAGAAGTTAAGCCAGCATAGGAGAGACGCTAGGGGCGATAGTGTGAATTTTTACGAATTTTCGTCGAGTTTTGAACCATTTATCGAACGCAACTTTTTTCCATTGCTGGCTTAACTTCCGAGGGATGTTTTTTCGTCTTTAGGACATCGAGATACACCTTCCATGTGATTTTCAGAAGTTAAGCCAGCATAGGAGAGACGCTAGGGGCGATAGTGTGAAGTTTTTACGAATTTTCGTCGAGTTTTGAACCATTTATCGAACGCAACTTTTTTCCATTGCTGGCTTAACTTCCGAGGGATGTTTTTTCGTCTTAAGGACATCGAGATACACCTTCCATGTGATTTTCAGAAGTTAAGCCAGCATAGGAGAGACGCTAGGGGCGATAGTGTGAATTTTTAGCGAATTTTCGTCGAGTTTTGAACCATTTATCGAACGCAACTTTTTTCCATTGCTGGCTTAACTTCCGAGGGATGTTTTTTCGTCTTAAGGACATCGAGATACACCTTCCATGTGATTTTCAGAAGTTAAGCCAGCATAGGAGAGACGCTAGGGGCGATAGTGTGAATTTTTTACGAATTTTCGTCGAGTTTTGAACCATTTATCGAACGCAACTTTTTCCATTGCTGGCTTAACTTCCGAGGGATGTTTTTTCGTCTTAAGGACATCGAGATACACTTTCCATGTGATTTTCAGAAGTTAAGCCAGCATAGGAGAGACGCTAGGGGCGAAAGTGTGAATTTTTTTACGAATTTTCGTCGAGTTTTGAACCATTTATCGAACGCAACTTTTTCCATTGCTGGCTTAACTTCCGAGGGATGTTTTTTCGTCTTTAGGACATCGAGATACACCTTCCATGTGATTTTCAGAAGTTTAGCCAGCATAAAAGAGACGCTAGGGGCGATAGTGTGAATTTTTACGAATTTTCGTCGAGTTTTGAACCATTTATCGAACGCAACTTTTTCCATTGCTGGCTTAACTTCCGAGGGATGTTTTTTCGTCTTTAGGACATCGAGATACACCTTCCATGTGATTTTCAGAAGTTAAGCCAGCATAGGAGAGACGCTAGGGCGATAGTGTGAATTTTTACGAATTTTCGTCGAGTTTTGAACCATTTATCGAACGCAACTTTTTCCATTGCTGGCTTAACTTCCGAGGGATGTTTTTTCGTCTTAAGCACATTGAGATACACCTTCCATGTGATTTTCAGAAGTTAAGCCAGCATAGGAGAGACGCTAGGGGCGATAGTGTGAATTTTTACGAATTTTCGTCGAGTTTTGAACCATTTATCGATCGCAACTTTTTCCATTGCTGGCTTAACTTCCGAGGGATGTTTTTTCGTCTTAAGGACATCGAGATACACCTTCCATGTGATTTTCAGAAGTTAAGCCAGCATAGGAGAGACGCTAGGGGCGATAGTGTGAATTTTGTACGAATTTTCGTCGAGTTTTGAACCATTTATCGAACGCAACTTTTTTCCATTGCTGGCTTAACTTCCGAGGGATGTTTTTTCGTCTTTAGGACATCGAGATACACCTTCCATGTGATTTTCAGAAGTTAAGCCAGCATAGGAGAGACGCTAGGGGTGATAGTGTGAATTTTGTACGAATTTTCGTCGAGTTTTTAACCATTTATCGAACACAACTTTTTTCCATTGCTGGCTTAACTTCCGAGGGATGTTTTTCCGTCTTTAGGACATCGAGATACACCTTCCATGTGATTTTCAAAAGTTAAGCCAGCATAGGAGAGACGCTAGGGGCGATAATGTGATTTTTTTTCGAATTTTCGTTGAGTTTTGAACCATTTATGGAACACAACTTTTTTCCA
The DNA here is from genome assembly GCA_033675135.1 of Frankliniella intonsa. NCBI lineage: Eukaryota > Metazoa > Arthropoda > Insecta > Thysanoptera > Thripidae > Frankliniella > Frankliniella intonsa. The sequence goes on from CM066248.1 coordinate 8,917,695, forward strand.
TTGCTGGCTTAACTTCCGAGGGATGTTTTTTCGTCTTTAGGACATCGAGATACACCTTCCATGTGATTTTCAGAAGTTAAGCCAGCATAGGAGAGACGCTAGGGGCGATAGTGGGAATTTTTACGAATTTTCGTCAAGGTTTGAACCATTTATCGAACGCAACTTTTTCCATTGCTGGCTTAACTTCCGAGGGATGTTTTTTCGTCTTTAGGACATCGAGATACACCTTCCATGTGATTTTCAGAAGTTAAGCCAGCATAGGAGAGACGCTAGGGGCGATAGTGTGAATTTTTTACGAATTTTCGTCGAGTTTTGAACCATTTATCGAACGCAACTTTTTTCCATTGCTGGCTTAACTTCCGAGGGATGTTTTTTCGTCTTTAGGACATCGAGATACACCTTCCATGTGATTTTCAGAAGTTAAGCCAGCATAGGAGAGACGCTAGGGGCGATAGTGTGATTTTTTTTACGAATTTTCGTCGAGTTTTGAACCATTTATCGAACGCAACTTTTTCCATTGCTGGCTTAACTTCCGAGGGATGTTTTTTCGTCTTTAGGACATCGAGATACACCTTCCATGTGATTTTCAGAAGTTAAGCCAGCATAGGAGAGACGCTAGGGGCGATAGTGTGATTTTTTTAACGAATTTTCGTCGAGTTTTGAACCATGTCTCGAACGCTTCTTCCGAATGATGTTTTTTCGTGTTCAGGACATCGAGATACACCTTTCGCGGTGTGCAGGGGGGTATTAATTGTCTGGCCGATTAATAACACCCGGTATTTTTCGGAGGAAAAAGTAGTGACAGGTGCAGCGCAGCCGCGCCCGCGCCGCGCCGGACTCACTTCGCCTCACCTCCCGTTTCTCTTTAATAGTGCGTGATCGCCTGTCGAGGCCCGGCCCGGCCCGGCCCGCCGGCTCCCATCAATAGTCCAATCCGCGTCAGGGCAACAGTCCAACCAGACCAGACCAGAACCGACCCGACCCGACCCGACCCGCCGGAACTGAGCACAGAAGTCGAGGCTGCACCGCGAGCGCTCCAACGCAAGGGGGGAGTTGGGACTTCCCTTTCCCTCTCGCGCGCTCACCCAGTGGCACGGGGCTCAAGTAGTGCGCTAGGAGGCATGTGGGAGAGTGAGTGAGAGAGAGAGAGAGAGAGAGAGAGGGAGAAAGAGAGAGAGAGAGAGAGAGAGGGGGGGGGGGGCGCACGCGCTCGGCCAGGGAGTCAGGTGAACCGTGAATTCGTCAGGATACTCAGCCGTCGAATGATTTGTGTCGTCACGCAGCGCTATGTCGGACCGTGCCTTGTGCCCGGTCTGGTCGGCCAGGTGTGTGAATTTCTATTCCTACACTGGTCCCTGCTAGTATGTGAAATTTTTGAGGAAATTGGCACCACATTGAAGTGTACGAATGGAAATTCACACACTTTATAGAGTGTGCGTAATTCAGAAGTATTTCTGTGACGCGCTTCCACCTATTGAGTTGGAGTTCTGCGCTCACGCCGCTCAAATCAGTACTCACCGTCGTTCGTAACAATTTCGTCGATGGGAAGTGACTGGGATAGGACCGTCCCGGGACGGAAGGGACGCAGGCGGGGCGGGCAGGAGGCAGTGGCTGGCAGTCGTCGACGTTTATAGCGGTCCGTGATGCCTTTATGGAGTCCGAGTCCAGTCTCATTCACAGTCATCCAGTCAAACGCACCAAACGTGACCGCCCCTTTTCAAAGGGCGACGGGTCGGCGTGCGTGGAGAGTGAGAGGCAACTGAAAAGACGCACGACGTATTATTTAACGTTGGACAGATAGTTTATTGATTCATCTTTCCATTTGGATGTAGAAACACTCGACGCCTCGACCGACCTTTTCCTTTGCGCTATATTTACAAAGGCAAACAAGTACAAAAAATATCAGTATTAGTATGGAAACTAACACTATAGGATTGTGTGGCAGGACACTATATCTTCATTAGTCTGCATCTATACAAAATGTGAATTTTCCTGGATTATTAGTAAAAAAGTTAATGCTATACATATTAATCTAAGAAACACAGTCGTTGTTCCTAAAGCAAAATTGGCCAGCAGCAAAATCCAACAATGGTGGCCTTCTGCCACATGACTTTAAATAGAAAATAAACATGAAACAATACAAGAAAGAGAGTGAAAAGAAACAAAAACACAGTCTATCAGTCGATTCATAACTTCCCATATCAAAGGATGGTTTCTCACAACATTGAATCACTTGAAAAGTAGTAGAAATTCCAGAAAGGATGGTTAACTACCAAAAATGCAGCTAAAAAATTATCATTAAGAAAATCTAATGACACATCTAAAAGCGCTCACCGGGAGCTCTATGGGTCCAATTTTAATTGCAAATCACATCGAAAAGGGATCACAATTGGGAAAGGCTGCTGAACAGCAAGTCTAAACCTATGCCAGTACTATAGACGAATGTGGAAAATATTTTGAGCAATGTTCTTCAGATATGCTCGAGATGATTGTTCTAGTTCAGGATTTCAAGTATTTTCTAAGAAAGAATATATAAGAGACATAGATCCACTTAGTGCCAGTCCTATCAACGTACGTACATACAATAATAAATTACATAAATTTTCGTCGATTTCATAACGATTTTTAAACGAGTCTCTAATGATAAATGCGAATAAACAACTTGAAAAGCCTCAATGAAGCTTACAAAACGGCAGTCTGATAGGAATGTGCAAGAAAAACATGTGCCAAAAAAACTGACACCGTTCAACATAACTGCGGTGAACGGCACTATTAACTAAGGAAATTATTCGGCAGCAAGAAAGTAAATTGCGCATTTTACACACCAAACGCGAAACATACAGGCCAAGTTACTGATAAGTCGACGAAGTTGCCATCATGGCCCGCACTCCGTACAGCGTCATATTTCCCCCCACAACAAAGTTAAAAATTTTAGCATAAACAATGAAATATTAAAAACACCGTTAACCGGCCTCAAGTAACGCATTTCCAGACGCAAATGACTCAAGGCTGCGGCAGAAAACCGACAAAATTTAAGATACGTAAAACTAGAAAACGGATTGTCTTTCCGTCTGGACTTGCTAACTTGACGCTATACCAATACTAAGACTAGAATAACACGCAAAAATGTCGGGGATAGTCCTCTATGGTTTGCTCTATTGTAGTCGGAGCAAACGATGATTCGACGGGAGATCGATACAGACAACAACAGTAAAGTCAATTAAACGTCAAATCCGAATTGCAGTTACAGTACCTACAATAGGAAATTCCCTGTCACTTATACGTATAACCAACAATATGTCAAAAAATACGAAATCACAAGAAAAGGCACAGCAAGTCACTAAAGACAAACAAGTGAACGTTTGTCTTATGGCAACTACACCACACGCAATAAAGCACTGTTACTTTCATATTTGAGCACCCAAAACTTTACAAATATTTTAGCGATTTAATTTACCACATGCGTTAAAGTTTGGTTACCGTGATTAATATAGCAACCACTTAAAACACTGTACAAAAGACACATTTTGGCAGACAAAAAAAAAAAAATTGATCACATTGGTGATTTGTAAACCTAGCGCAAGTTGTGCGACAAAGACAAGCATGTCTCCAGAGCAGAAGACGACCAGAGTCGCACGACAATAATGGTAACAATGAAGCACTTAACGATGAGGACAATCACGACTTCCACCTCGCAGCCTCCCCCTTTTCCCCTCACTCACACTCCAGCAGGCGCGCGCGCGCGCATACTAAAGTGATGACAATAATTTTTTTGTCCTCAACAGCAACTTATACGCACGGCGCGGTCACGCTAGCGCAGGCTGCTGCGCGGCCGCGAGAATCATAAAAGGAAACAAAGCCACTGCGCTTTACGGGAGATGCAGACGTCGGCCTTGGGCGTCGCGGCGCGTCGCGGCGCACAGCAGGTGACCGGGGAGGCGATTATTCAGATTGATTCTCGCGACGCGACTGAGAGGAGAACCCCACCGCCGTCGCCCCGCGATTGCAGGAGTCAAAAAAAATAAAAATAAATCCGACACCGTTAACTACTTTGCGGCGGCGGCCACGGCCAAAGCAGGGCGGGTCCCGCCCACGCCGACCAGGCCGCGTAGACAGTCGGGGCAGAGTAAGCGCGACGGGCTGACGGGCGGCCTCGTCCACGCCGCGCCCCACCCAGCTTACTCTGCTCGGACGCCGCCGCGAGCCGTCACTCAGGGGGGACCGCTTACCGGACGCGGCCTCCGCGAAGACGCCGCCGCCGCGCCGCACCGCACCACAGGCAGGCAGGCGCAGGGCCTGACTATTTTTTTCCGAGGTATTTTTTGTCCACGTCTGTCCTGCCGGGCCGGGCCGGGCCCGCGCGGCCGAGGGGGTCAGCAACCTTCGCCCGGTGCGTTGGCGGCGCGGCGCGGCGTGGCGTGGCGGCGAGGCAGGCGCCTCCTCAATGCTACCGGTGGGACCGCGCTGGCACTTAGGCCCCTGGCCTGGCTGCTCGCCTGGCGCCACCGGATTTTTGCCAGGGCCGTTAAAACGGAGGCTAGTGTGAGCGTGCGTGCGCGCGCGCGCGCGAGGACCGGAAGTGAGCGGGGGGAAAAGTTTGGACTAACATGCACTCGTATTGGGCGAAGGCGGGAAGCTTCGTCGTCGAGAACTATTACAAAAACATGACACGGTCTTTTACAAAACTGCACAGCGATATTGCTGCGATACAAAAAAATTGTTTTGCCACATCACCGTCTATAAATTGTGCTACGTACTTTTAAATCAATACATAATTTTTGGCGATCGCTTTTTCCCGACAAGTTTAGCGGTAAACGGGAAAAGAGTGAAGAAGAACACAAACATAAAATAAACACCACCAGCACCATGAAAAGTGTTGTGATTAGTGTGTGTTAACGCTGCTCTCCCATCACGCGGGAACGGTAAAAATGTACATCATGCGAGATAACATTTAAAAAAAATCGTAGTTATACTAATAATAATAAAACTTATTTTAAGAGAAAAAAAAATCACTACTTACAAATTAATGGCTACCTATCACTTATATTCAACCCTGTCAACTGTTTGCGCTTCCCAGCACACCTCGTCAATCTTCTCTCCTCATCCCTCCAGTCTCTCTCCTTCTCTCTCTCTCTCTCTCTCTCTCTCTCTCTCTCTCTCTCTCTCTCTCTCTCTCGCTCTCTCCCTCCTCTCTTCCTCTCCCTCTGTAGCAGTACCCGCACATATGGGTAACAACAACGCCGGCGTGGCGACAACGCGTGGCGTGGCGCGGCGTGGCGCATGCGCACGGGAGCGCACAATGCTGCTCATGCTGGCCGGCGGCATATAATAGTCCGGTAAGCGTGAGCGTGAGTAGGGCCTCCCCTCCGCCGTGCTGCCCTACATTCCCTCCGGAACAAACGGCCCCCGCCGCCGCCGCACCGCGTGTCCAGCCCAGAGCGTCGCGCACCTCCTCTGTCCTCGTCGCACTCACGGGCCACTGCCATGTGCACCATAGGGCGCCGCCATAGGTGCGACAAGGACGGAGGTACGCGCCTGATTTGCATGAGGCAGTCATCCTGCTGTGTTTCGGGACACGACGCGCGGCGAGGCGACGCCGGCCGGCCGGCGGAGCCGTAAAAGTGATCCACGCCCGAGAAGGCGCGGCACGGAGAGCGTGTCTGTGTCTCCCGCCCCGCCCCGCCCCGCCTCGCCCCGCTCATTTACGACCGCGAGGGCTGGACGGCGCGGCGCCGCGCCGCGACGCCCTGGACGACGCCTACGACGCCCCTCCCTGTGGACCGGACGCGCCCCGTCAGACGCGGTGCTTGCCGGCGGCGACGGGCGCCGGGATCCTGGACGTGGCGCCCTGCGGGTGGACGTCCTTGCGCGGCGTGATCCTGGGCTGCTGGCCCTGCTGCAGCTGCTGCTGCTGCTGGCTGGGCAGGCCGCGCACCCACGCCGACGTGAAGTCCAGCTGCTCCTCCTCCTCCTCGCGCGCCAGCTTCTCGTCCACGATGGCCGCGTAGTGCTGGATGATGTCCTTCATCTTCTGCAGCACCTTGGCGTCGTCCTGCAGGTCCGAGCCCTTGAGGATCTGCTCCAGGATGGGCGAGATGTTGTTGGTCTGCGGCAGCACGTTGCCGTTGGACTGGCGGCTCTGCGGGCGCGAGGTGCGGCCGCGCGCGGGCAGCGAGGCGCGCTGCGGCGTGCCGCGGGTGAACGTGTCGGCCGTGAGCGAGGCCCGCGGCTTGCGGCCCGCGCCCCACGACCCCGAGCCCGCGCCAGTGCCGGCGCTGCTCGAGGACCGGCGCTGCGGCCCCGGCTGCTGACCCGCCAGCTGGTGGCTCAACCCTGCGGGCGGGGAGGGGACGTGTCTCGGTCAGACAACAGGCACAAGTGGCTGACTATACAACAGTTTTACTTGCATGTCGTAATGTCGCGACTGGAAATTCATACAACTTCAAGTGTGCGACATTCACACATATGTGTTTCCGGTGAAAATAAAGAACCACGTGACGGTACTTGCCATTGATTCTGTGAGCACCGGCCGGCTGGCTGTGATCAGCGCTCGCGGACCGCGACCTGCCGGAGCGCGCGGGCTGGGTGGCGAGCACGTGCGCGTGCGCGGGCGCGGCCGACGCCTCGCGGGCCGCCTGCAGCCTGCGCAGCCCGCCCGCCACCGCCTCCAGGTCCTCGCTGCCCGACGACCGGCGTCTGCCGCCCGGCCCCGGCGCCGCCTGTTCACAGAACAGAGAAGGGATAAAACTTTTGGAAAAGGCACTTCAGAGTTTTTATAGCGTTTTTACTATCAGCCGCCCCTCGTCAAGGACACTTGTGGGACTGAGTTGTAAAAGAACGGGAAAGGAAGTCTGGAGGTGCTTAGTGTGGCGGCCATGTGTCGCCGACGACAGACGTCCTTCCAGACATCCTATGACCCTCGCCCGTCCTCCCGCCTGTCCTCGTCCTCGGCCCGCACCTTGGCGAAGAAGCCGCACGTCGTGCCGCCGAGCTCCGCCATCCTCCTGGGCTGGCCGATGGCCTCCTCGATGTCGTAGTCGCCGCGGTCGCGGGAGGTGGCGCGCGACCCCGGCCTGGACGCGGGCCTGGAGGCCGGCCTGGAGCCAGGCCTGGAGCTCGGCCTGGAGCCGGGCCTGGAGGTGGGCGCCGGGATGCCGGTCTGGCCGGCGCGGCGCGCGGACCGCGGCGTACCCGGCGCTGGAATGTTGGCGTTGACCACGTCGTTGACCCCGCTGGCGGACAGGTCGGAGCAGGAGCTCTCCCGGGTCGGGGGCTCCTCGCGGATGTCGGCCTCGTTGTCCCGGACGCCCGCGATGATGCTGCGCTTCTCGCCGGACGGCGGCGTGGTCGCCACACCCAGCGACCGGTAGCCCTCGTCCGAGCCAACCTCGGACCCCGAGTCGCCGCCGTTGGTGACCACGACCGTCGTGGTGGCGGTGGCGGCGGGGGCGGGGACGGGCGGCACCAGCTGGGCGGGCTGCGGCGGCGCCCCATCACCGGCCACCACATCTACGATCCGGCCGATCTCCTTAACCGGCTCCTGCTGGCGCGCGGACCTGCACGGCAGATGGATTAGAGAGCGGGTGAGAGAGAGGCCGACCGCAGCGGGCGTGCATGCTGCACGCGTACACCGACATTTTATGACTTAATTCAACTCAAGTTGTTTCGCGAGATATTTTTGATTTTATTTACGGGTATCTCCGCCTGTCTACTAGGCAAACTCTCCACAAACGAGACTACCTTTTGCCTAGTAGGCAGGCGGAGATACTCGTCTGCCTCAAACGTGTGATTTTTTGCCTATTTATCAGGCAACACTGGCGCGGCGGGCTGCAGCTGACAGTACTCACCAGGCGTGTCCTGGCGACGGCGACCTGGGCCGCACCAGGCGGTGCGCGCGGGGGAAGTCGGCGTCGTCGACGGGCTCGACGATGGCGCTGGCGGTGGCGCTCTTGTGGATGCGCGTGCTGCCGCGGCGCGGGAGCACGGGGCTGGCCAGCGAGTTGGGCGACGCGCTGCGGTCCCGGGGCCGCGCGCAGTGCGGGGCGAGGCCGCCGTTGGTGGCGGTGCCGTTGATGGCGGTGCCGTTGGTGGTGGCGCTGGCGCGTCGCGGCGTCGGCGACCTGCTGCGACTGCGGCCCTGCTCGCCGGGCACGCCCAGGGCCGAGCCGTTCACGTGCGAGTACACGTTGGGGTTGGGGTCGGCGGGCGAGCGCGACCGCGCCCTGGAGGACGCCGTGCTGGCCGCCAGCGTGGGCGACAGCGTGGGCGACAGCCCCGGCACCACGGCGCCGACGCTCGCCCTGGCGCCGGACGACTGGCCGCGTCGGCCGGGCGTCGGCGACCGCGAGCGGTTCCGCGGCGACCGGCTGACGTGCTGCTGCGAGGGCGACCCCGGGTAGCCCTGGGCCGTGGGCAGCGGCAGGCAGGCCACGTCCGGCCGCCCGCCCGAGCTCACGCTGGACGCCGACGAGCGCCGGGTGCGCGGCGGAGACCTGGAGGCACGCCCGCAATCATTTCGAATAAAAATTTAGAAAACGACGTCATTATTCCATGAAAATATAGAGTCGGTATCCTTCTCCCTGCGACCGCAGGCCGACCTGAGCCCGGGCCGGGAGCCAGAGGCTGGGCCGCGCTTGTTAACATTCAAGTAAGCCCGCCCCGCCCCGCCCCGTCCCGCCCGCATACCCTGAGCACGCCCTAAGCCCCCGTGCACTGGGCCGCGTTTTATCGCTTGTCGGAGGCACGCCGTGGATGCGGTAAGCAGTAGCGGCCGGCCCGGCCCGGGCCCGGCTGGTCCAGTGTCGCGGGCCGGGCCACACCGCCACACCAGACCAGACCGAAGAACAAAGGCCGACTTTATTTCTAGACACAACAAACACGCTTGTTCGCGCTAACGCACGCGGCCCGGCACGGCCCGACACCAATAACCGTAATGTTTCCGATGCCGGGCGACACAGCGGCAGCCTCCGCAGCCCCCCCCTCTCTCTCTCTCTCTCTCTCTCTCTCTCTCTCTCTCTCTCTCTCTCTCTCTCTCTCTCTCTCTCTCTCTCTCTCTCTCTCTCCTCTGACACTCGTATATACGAGTACTGCTGCCCGGGTAGGCAGCCCCGCCGAGCACGGCTGTGTCGCACTGACCATGGTGGCCTACCCTACTAGGAGGCGTCAGGGAATAAAACATCCCACGCGCTGAATCGGCACAATTCGATCCATGCCGATTTCAAAAAGAGTAAAACAAATCAGGCATTACATTGAAAAAATTAAATCTAGGAAATAAATTCCAATCGCCCTACCACAGTCTAGAGTTTCGCAGGCAGGTCGTTGGCAACATTGAGAGGGAGGGTCGGTGAGGTCGCCTCGCACGGTAAGCAGGCAGCAGGGGCAGGGCACCGTGACCTGCGGCAGTCAGCGGCGCCAGTAGGCCCCGCCCCGCCCCGCCCCGCCCTGTCCGCAGGCAGTAAAACCCTGGGGGGCCACCCCACCCCACCCCACCCCAGTCCCTGTTACCCCTTGGCGACCTGGACGGCGGGGAGGGGGGGGACTCAACCCCCTCCCTGAGCGCACAGCCCCCCGCACATTACCAAGTTCACTCACCTCTCATAGTGGACGTGGGCGCTGTTGAGCTCCATGGCGCCCTGGTTCTTGAGCACCAGCTTGGCGGAGACCGGAGCGCGGTGGGCTGCAGCAAACAAAACCGGAAAGCCGAAGCGCGATTAGAAAAAGAAAGGGCGCGGAGAAAACGTAAGAGTGGGGTCGCATGATATGCACAATCAAGGTCGCACAGTGCGAGAGCGTGTCTGGGAAAATGAAAAATTATTCCTCCCTTCCCCCCCTTCTCGCCTCCATTCCTGCCCCAAGGCCTGCGCTGCGCAGGGCGGGAGAAAAGTTTTCTACCCCTTTTAATAGAGTCACGAGGTTGGGTTACAGGGTGAGGTGACGCGGCGGGTGGAATAAAGAGAAACGACTTATTCCGTCTTGTGGAGGTGCAGTGCAGTGCCGGCGCCAATGCGGAATAGAGACCGCGGCGCAGCGCCCGGCCCGGCCCGCCTGACACAATGTTGCACATCTGCAGGTGCGGCAGCTGCGGCCGCAGCTGGGCGCAGCTGAATGGAGCGGAGCGGCCATAGGGCGCGCGCGGGGAAAAGACATTCACGCGGAATTTAATAGGGAAGTGGGTTCCGTATTGTAAAACAACGTGTGCAGAGGCGTGGGGCGGCGCGGGCGAGGCGGGGACTCCCAATGGGACCGAATGGGACGGCGGTAGCGGCCCGCTTACCCACATATAATGCGACCTCGAATGAGAGTGGCCCCACCTGCCGTTAGCAGCGGCCATACGCACTGCGAAGCTGGGAATATAGGAGCGGGGGAGAGAGAAATGACTTTCAAGATGATTTCTCTCTCTCTCCACCCATATGAACGAAATGCAAATATACTCTGTCGTGTTATTTTCTCCACGCCTGTCTGGGTCACGGGGTCGTGCACGGCGGCAGCGCGGCGTTGTCGAGCGAGATATTCGTATCGATATTCATATCGATATGCGCGAAACTAGCTCGCCCCGATCCAAGCCATTAGCCCAATAAGCTGGCGGGGAGGGCGCGGACAGGCCGTCCCGTCCGCCCAAAGATGCCTATCGAACGGCCGGGCCGAGCCCCCACGCGCGGCGGGGCGGGGCGGGGCGGGGCGGGCCGTGGTCCACGAGGAACAGCACCGAGCTTACGCACACTGGAGACCCAAGGGTGTGAATGTCGCACACTTGTAGGTGTGTGGACACTTGGGGTTCCATTGCAATACAATATCAATAAAATTGATTGGAATATAGTTTAACTAAATTTTTAATATAATTTAATTTTGCCAGGTAACGGTTTTGATATTTTATCTCCTCTCTTAATAATGTACTGAGTAAGTGCACAGTGTCTTTGCGAGTGCACTACCTTCTACCTTCGCGAACACCTCATAGAAACATCCGAGAAAAAAATAACGTTAACATGCAGTGCAAGACGTCAAGTAGTGAGAAACTAAAAGACGCAAGTACACACAACTCCAGCAAGACCAAGGAGAGCTTATTTACATGAAAAGGGGCGACCTTTTCTTTTTTTTTTTGCAACGAAAGCGAGTTTGCGGTTCGGGTTTTGCCAACTCTAAAGGTACACGCAACAGCATGCCGACGAAGCAAAACGACATTGTCGTGTGAAAGTGCGAATGGAGTGCGCTAAGAACACGCGTGCCCACAAGTGTAAGGGAAAAAGATAAATAAATACAAAACAGTCGTGCACCGTGACATCGCGCAAAACCCTTTGCTATTGGTGCTACAGGCATGCTGCAATAGAGAAAATAAAATCATTCAGGCCACTACTGCAACGGCAAAGAAATAAAATCAAATAACAGAACCAGAACGAGAAAACGATCAACCGAAAACTATACACGCCGGCAAGTCGGTGGTGGCGCTACACGGTGCTACTGGCAAGCCAGGTACACTTACAAAAACAAGAAGGCACGTTGTGGTGGCAAGGTCTCCGTACTGCAACAGGGAAGGGTTAGCTTAGGACAGGGTTAGTAGGACACGTCAAATGCAGCCAGCAGGACGGAGGAAGTCAAGAAGACTAACGACATAGCGATATTAAAACCGCATCTTTATGGCATTACTGCAAAAACGCGGCAAAAAAAACAAACAAACGCATGATTGACCGCACATTGTGCCTGCAGACTATCGCTAAAGCGGTTGAAAGTGATCAGTGCGGATCCCCCCGGGGTCCCTCGAGCTGAGCTGCCACACACATTAAATCAGCGCAAGAGATCTCCGGTCAGTCTGCCCGAGCAAATACGTGACGGCGCGAGGCGAGGCGAGGGCCGGGCCGGGCCGGGCCCCGCGGGGCGCTGTGGGGCCCTGTGGGGCTCTGCGGGGCCCTGGTGGTGGAGCCCTGTGGGGCGGCGCGCGCGGCCGCACGGCCATAGCGATGCAATCGCAAGGAGCTAATTGCAGGCACCTGCAGGTAGGATGCCGGCGCGCGCGCGCGCACACGCACACACACATGACGGATGTCGCGAGCTGAGGGGATGGGGGTGGGGGAGGGGGCGGAAGAACGACAAGAAACGGACAGGGTGAGCAAAGTGCCAGCAGCAGCAGGGGATGGATGACGGTACTGCCGTAGATCTGCTCAAAATATATTTTTTTCTGGTGGTTTGAAAAAAGATTAATCGTAATAATAATTTAAATGTACTCACAGCTTCTGCAGCGGCAGGGGTCGTGCTTGTCCAGGTAGTGAGACAGGGTGTCCCAGCCGCCGCCCACCCGCACCATCACGTGACTGCGCAGCACCTGCGGCCCGACAAGTAGTACAGGATTACACTATTGCACTGGGTGTGCTCACAGTACAGTCCACTGTCTTACATTCAAAACTTCTACATAAGAAAAATCCTATGTGTGCTCATATTATGTCGCGGGGTAAGCCGTAAAGTAAGGAATAAGGTCCGCACCATGCCAAACGGCCAAAATGTACAGCATATGCGGGTATAATGTGGTCGCCTGTGTGAGTGTGTGTAACGTGCATTAGGCGAGCCCCCCCTCCTCCTCCCCGCGCCCCGCACCAATCGCGATCCTAATAAATTGAGTGTTTTGCCCGGGAGCAGGCGCCTGGCCGCCCCGCCCCGCCCCGCCCCGCCCCGCCCCGCGATAAGTGATCTCGCCAATTTGTCCGCGCGCGCCAAGAGGCACACTGCCGCCGGGATGCCGCTGAGGCGAGGCACACTGCCAGAAAACGGCGAGCTTGTCGCGAGAGGAGCGAGGAGAGAGACAAATTTACAATCGTACAAATTCAACGTATGCTGGCGTGCGGGGGAGAAAAAAAACTAACGACCTGAGTTAACGTGACGACGACGACAGAAATACGTGTCGGTGCGTGTGTTAAAGAAGAAGCCAAAAGCACATCCAAAGCGTTCAGTAATTTTTTTAATGTTGGCCAAGTTGTCGTTGCGAAAGAGCAAGAAGTCCGATGGCCGGGCCGGGGTCAGGTCAGTGGAGGCCGAGGCACGCAGGGTCCAGCGGCACTCGGCACGCAGCAGGGACGTGTCATGGGGCGGCGACAACTTCATTCCAAGACACTCGCCGGCTAATTGGATTTAATAGCACTGCGTCGCACGCACTAAGACACGCTTACTATCTCTCTCTCTCTCTCTCTCTCTCTCTCTCTCTCTCTCTCTCTGGCAGACACATTTGCAGAGCGGCTACATGAAACCTACCCTATACCCTGCGGCGCTCCCCAGGAGAAGGCGCAAGGACGCAGTGAAAATGAGAAATGCATCTGCGTTCGAGAGAGAGAGAGAGAGAGAGAGAGAGAGAGAGAGAGAGAGAGAGAGAGAGAGAGAGAGAGAGAGAGAGAGAGAGAGAGAGAGAGAGAGGGAGCGAGTATAGAGCTGCAAGATGAAAACCCTGATCGAAGTGCGCATGCAGAAGTAAGAAACGCCAGGAGACGTACGGCCTGGCCCGGCCCAGCACGCCCCCTGGCCTTTAATTACCCCCTACGATAATGCCGCGCGACTTATATTATCGATACGGACGTTATTGCTGCGGACGAGCAGGACGGCCGTAACGGTACCGCACCGCGGCCAGGCGGACCGGGTCGATAATGAAGACAAATAGAGAGCGAGAGAGAGAGACAACGAGAGAGGGAGAGGAGAGAGAAACGGAAAACGAAACGAAAATAATGAGTTATCTTTGAGAACAAATGATAATAATGACACATAAGCATACGTGTTTACCTTATGCAAACGCGCGGCCCGCCACGCCCCGCCACGCCCCGCGCCGAGCTCCAAACTGGGCGGCGCGCGCCGCGCCGTCGCCCATAAGGGGGGTATGTGGTATCGGTTGTCCAAAGAAGAAAAGGTTGCGACGGTGATTTTGTCGACATTTCGCTTCCCGATCGTGAGTAACGACGACGACCCCGTCCGAAACCGAGCCATTTGCAGGGAAGGGGGCCTGGGGGGTGGGGTAGGGTGGGGTAGGGTGGGGCTGCGCGGGGTCGAGCGGGGCAGGACGGGCCGGGACGGGACGGGACGGCAGGCCAAACGTGGAGAGGACAGTAAGCGGTGATGTCGCCCGGGGCCTACCCCACCCCACCCCACCCCACCCTGCCGCACCCCGGCGGGGTCGCAAACGTAATTGCAGAACACCGAATGTGGAGCGGCAGTGAGGAGGCGTGACCGGGGCCGGGCCGGGCCGGGCAGGACCGATATGTATTTGCTGGATGGCAACATTAAAGAATGGAAAGTGAAACTGCAGCGCGCGGGCGTGGCGTGGCGTGGCGTGGCGTGGCGTGGCATGGCGTGGCCGGCGTGTCCCCGCGGCGCCGCCGCCTCGCTGGTAGTACCAGGAGGGAGGAGGAGGGGGGGGGGCTGTGTCCACCTCGCCGACCCGTGACCTTAAGACTATCCTGTCCTAGCCCCTTGCGCGACCAGCCCTGGTACACGAGGGAGCGAGCGAGCGAGCGAGAGCGAGAGCGAGAGAGAGAGAGAGAGAGAGAGAGAGAGAGAGAGAGAGAGAGAGAGAGAGAGAGAGAGAGAGAGAGAGAGAGAGAGAGAGAGAGAGAGAGAGAGAGAGAGAGCGCTGAGGGACGAGCAGACAGAGAGAAAGACGGACTACGGCATGTCGATGACGACAAAATGTCATCTTCCCTCCCTCCCCCGTGTCGGTATGGTGCGTCCCGCCGGCGCTGACGGGTCTCTCCGCTCTGCCCTGCACGTTTTGTTTTCCCATAGGACGAGGAGCCAAAGGGCAGCGCGACCCTCCAGGAGGATGACAACGTCGGCCACGATGGCGATCATCAGCGGGCGGGTGACAGGAGTGAGGGCGGGTGACAGGAGTGAGGGCGGGAGGGCGGCTGAGTCGATAGGTCCCTGGGCTGGGCTGGGCTGGACCTCGCGGCTCCTTGCAACATTGTCCCGCCCGCTCCGCTCCGCTATCGGATGAAGTAATAACAATCGAGAGCCTCCTAAATGCCACGACGACAGCGGGCCGGTGGGGCCAGCGCCCTCATCGAGATCTCGAACGAGAGCGAGAGCGCAAGTCGAGACCAGCCAGGCTGTTGTTGCTGTTCTCGTCGAGGTGACGAGCTTTTCGTGCGTGGTGCTCCGTGACGCAACCTGGCGAGAGCGGCGTGCGGCTCACGGCGGCGCGGCACGGGAAGACATCACTCGTTTGAGCAAACGGCAATGCCATCACGCTACGCTATGCTAGCTGACGTGATCAAGGGAATCAACCAGATCGCGTGTGTGCGTGTGTGTGAGTGAGTGAGTGAGAGGCGTTTTGTTGGCGCCTTGTCGTCTGTCTCGCCCCACAAGACCCCGCAAATCAAAGCAGGCCACCTTCTCGCGCGACGCAAGTCAGAAACTTTCCATTTCCCCGCCGTCTGCTCCACATTCCCTCATCCCGACACTTACCCTGACGAAGATGAGCACCTTGGTGTCGCCGATGCGGTACTTGCCCTCCGACACCCTGATCATGGGGAACTGCGTGGGGCACTGGCAGCGCTCCACGAGCTCTCGCACCTGCAACAACAGAACCAACAGCGTGTGAGTGAGCGGAGCCGACAGTCAGAATGCGGTCTTAAATCATCCCTCGCACCTCCACACCGCGCAGTGCGCGCGCGCGCGCTCGCGGCCGAAAGTGAAATTTTGCGAGCCCCGTGCACTTGTGCACCACGGGCCGGGCGCGGGCACGGGCATGCGGGCGGAAGAGAAGAAAGCAAAGCCGGTCGCGGGCAAAAAAAAAAAAAAAAAATAATAATCGTGAAACATTGGTTGGTCAATATTATTTCCTTCTTATCCTTTCCAATAACGCAACCGCATAACGGCTGAAAGGGCGCATGCACAGTGTGCGGCCCGCGGGACAAGAACCGCTCAATCCAGCCGGGCTGGCCGGCCTGAGCACGCGCTGGCGCTGGCCTAGTGCCGCCATGCGAGATACGGCCCGATGGGCGACATGACAAAACGGCGACGTATTGATATTGAATGATGTCAGGTGTTACGATAGGGAAACGGTACGATGCCGTGTGTGTGTGTGTCGATGAAATGGAAAGCCATGGCCCAGGCTCAAGCTCCACGGGGGGGACCCGAGCGGGGCGCGGCCGGGCGGGGCGGGGCGGGGCGGGGCGGGGCGGGGCGGGGCGGAACGTGGTCGTGTCAAACTCCCTCCTTCTACTCTCCGCGTCCGCGACACACACAACACACCATGCAGGCCCACCACGACCACCAGCACCAGACCTCCGTCAAACAAGTAGTGAAACTGCACCACCGCCCCGGCCAAGCAGTCAAGCGCGCGGGCAGGGCAGGGCAGGGCAGGGCGGGGCGGGGCGGGGCCGCCCAAGTCAAGTACTCGCCGCGCTACGCTACGCCGCGCCACGCCATACGCGACTCGTCAAGTGATTTTTCCGGCACGCAGGGCTATAGCCGCAGCCAGGCCGACAGGCTATGGCGTCCTGGCCGCCGGCGCCGGCCCGGCCCGGGCGGGGCGTAACTGTTCAACATTCCCTCTCGCGGGCCGGGCACTCTTCTTGCGCGGGGCGGGGCGGGGCGGGGTAGGGCACCAGCCGGGTTCACGACGGCGGTGACCCCGCCCGACCCCGGCGCGCGCCCGCCCGCCCAGGACCAGCAGGGCGTCTAGCGACAACCTCGGCGCATGCAGGACCCGCGGCGGGGCGGGGCGGGGCGGGGCGGGGCGGGGCGACACCAGCCCGCGCAACCAGCGGCCCGGCCCGCGAGCCGGAACTAGCCAAACAGCGACGAGGTGCAGGGTGTAAACCCCGCGACACCTCCGCCCCACTCCACTCCTCATACGATCCGTTCGCGCTCCGCCCAGCGAGTTTCTAGAAAAGTAGGCAACAAGTAGCCCACAGACGCAGTGGAGTAAAGCGGGCTGCATCTGCGCCTTCCTACTAGGCAACTCCTCAGCACAGGTGGTAACCGAGAAGATAGGCGCAGATGCAGCCCACGGTAAGTTTCTCAACACTTCTAAAACTTCCTTAGATCTTAACGATACCGACATTGAGGAGAGCGGATCAGATCGAGAGGACAGGACTTTACTTTCGCGCTGCGCCGCGCCGCCGCGACCTTGCTGCGGGTCCGGCCAGGGTGTCCGGCGGTGCCGGGTCGGGCTGGGTCGGACCTTGGGCCGGTGCAGTGCAGAGCAGATCGGGCCCACTGCTCCGCCCCGTTACGCCCCATTGACCGCTGAGACAAATTCCTTTAAACGCCCAGCCCAACGCGATCGCCGTGATCTGCGCACGATCTGCGCTCGCCTCGCCCCTGAGCGCAGCGAGCCGCCACAGCTCACCGTCGAGCGCAAGGGCAGTAGTAGGGAAATATTACAACTGCGGCTACTAAACTGTACGCATTGTGTAAAACATTTGTTTTGTTGAAATTTTCTTAACGGCAGCTTCCAATTTTACCAAAAATAAAAATTGTGCTTTACTCTTGCTTTTAAAATTGAAAACGATTATTCTCTACCCCGCTCACATGCCATTTCGGAGTGCTGTTATTTACGGTGTGTGTACAGGTGAATGAAACACTGGCAGAGTCCTTTGGATATGACTTAGCGGCGGGCGTATACATGTCCAATACCCGCTCCCTCCCAGTCCGTCGCCACTACACGGCTGGCAGCGGCCCGCTGCTGCCGCTAGAGGGCGGCCCACGCGTTTTTTCGCCTCATTACTCCCGTGACAGGTATGACTTGCGGGTTCAGCCCGGCCCAGCCCGCCTCCACACGGCTGCATTTCATTAACACTATGCCCAGTCCACGGCGCGGCGGGGCCAGATACAACCACAACCCGCCCATCTGTCAGCGCGTTTCCGCAGACCAGACACTAGCCTCCGTGCCAGGCCGGGCCGGGCCGCACTATTGGCCTGCACCTGGCGACACCTGACTCTGCCCCGCGGCGGCGTAGCGTCCAGCCGGCGATTGAGTCGTACGCCCGTGCAAACAAGGTGACAGTCCCAGCGGCAGCGGCGCCTATATACTACCATCAGCGGCCTCATGGCAGGGCAGACAACTTGGCCCGACCGCAAATAGGAAAATTGTCTCCGAGGCGATGCGTGTGTGTGTGTGTGTGTGTGCGTGCGGAGGCGTCACGTGTCCTGTCGGCCTCGGCCTGGGCTGGGCTGGTCCGGGCTCAGTGCTGCTAAACAGTAGGGTGGCCTATAGCGGCGTCTGCAGGCGGTTCGCCTCTTTCCGACTCAATTTTTGAACTTTGTAAAAGAGGAGGGAAATTTAAAAAATTGCTTGGTGTAACCGTGTTTACTAACGTCTACTAACGCGGTAGAGTCGATTAACATAACATCGTGTCGCATCGTGTCTGATGAACATTGCCCTTTCTTGTGAATATTAAGAACTTGGCCCGCCCAGGTGAAACCATTTCTCACCAGGGAGGGAAATTAAATAAAATGCTTGGTGAAACCGTGTCTACTAACGTCTACTAACGCAGTAGAGTCGATTAACAACGTGTCTGATGAACAGTGCCACTTGCGTGCTTGACGGAGCTGATCTGCTCCACTGTGCTGGGCTACGTATTGCCTACTTTTCTGGCAGCACTGTCCCGCCCCGCCGCTGCCGCCACGCGACACTCTGTCACTCGCTGTCCGTCAGCCTCCCCGCCCCGCCCCGCCCCGCGCGCACGTCGATGACGTGACAGCTTGATTTATCTCCCCGCCGCGCCGCTCTTGGACCCCCCGGCCCCTCCTGTTGCCGCTGCAGCCGGCGGCGTTAGAGAAGAGTTTTGCTTTTGCAGCCGCGCGGCCCACCCGATAGAAATCGCTGCTCACAGCTTGTCGAACCACTGAAAAAAAAAAATCTTCATGAATTGAAAATATTTTTCGTTATTGGAGCGAATGCCCAGCCCATCCGAACACGAGCTATTTCCATAACTACACAATCCTAATGATGCGGAGCGCGCCCCCGGGCACAGCTGTCACCCGCTGTCATCAGCTGACACATCTCTCTCTCTCTCTCTCTCTCTCTCTCTCTCTCTCTCTCTCTCTCTCTCTCTCTCTCTCTGGGTGACAGGTCGCGCGCGCGTCACGGCAGTGATGACAGCGGGTGACAGACTAATCTTGCTGCGCCTGCAGGGCTGCGTGCAGCGCAGTGTCACCAGAGGCGCCTGCCTACTAGGCAACACCTCAGCACAGGTGCGTGCGTGTTGCCTAGCGATAGGCAGCCAGCCATAAGCCTCCGCCCGAGCTCTGCAATGCCTGCGCGCTACTCATTGCCTACCCTGCCGGCAGGTGCTGGAACCGTACCGCGGGGCGTGATTCACCCGCGGGATGTGCTCGGCGCGGTTCACGCACAGGGCGTGGGCGGCACGTGGGCGGCACGTGGGCGGGGCGGGGCGGGGCGGGGCCGCCGGGCATCCCTTGTATGGATGACTGTTTTGCTTCTTTTCCCGCGGCGGCGCTTTGCCATTTCGGCCGCACCACGCCGCGCCACGCCACGCCGCGCGAGGGGCGCAAGCGGATCAGGTGTCCTGCTCTGTCCCCTCTGCCTGCCTGCGCAGTGCGTGCTCCGCCGGGGCAGGGAAGGACACAACAGGTGTCTGCGTGGCTCCACCGCCGCTCCGATTATGGGCCCGCCCCGCCCCGCCCCGCCCGCCTAGGCGGAAACAGTTAATAAATAAGGAAAAGAGGGGAACATAATCTTTTGAAGTCCCACGCCGCGCCCGACCCGGCCCGGCGCGGCGCGGCGCGCAGCAATGACTGCGGGGGCAGCTCCCGGGCCGCGGCCGCCCCTCGTTAAAACATTATACCTTTTGAGCGTGTGTGTGTGTGCGCGCGCCCGTTCATTAACAAGTCAATTTTTTTTCAAGCTTGGGTTTGATAGAGTTATCAAGCAAAGTAGTCGATGTGTCTAAAAAAAAACATTAAGCTACTACACGTTTTGCTCAAGGAAATAAAATGTATTAATCATTTTATGAGATATAGATTCCGAAAATAAACAAGGAAAAAATTAAATTATAACGAAGTCCTAAATTTTTACATGACAAATATTTTATTTTCTCATTGGGCTCTGGATTCGAAAAGTCTCATGAAAAAATAGTATACCAAATTTGGATGGCGATTAATGGTGTGGTTAATGCGTTCGCTGGATGCTGATTCCTATGCAAATTACTTTATCATCGAACCGTTTCTCTCTCTCTCCGCAAAAGCGAAAGCAAATAAGTCATGCAGGCTGGTTTCGTGGGCGACCCGCGCAAATATGGCTGCACTGGGGGCGCAGAACGAGGCGAAAAAACTCAGGGAACCGCGAAAGCAGCGGGCTGGAGCGGCAGACGCAAACGGGCAGAGAGAGGGTCGCATGGGGATTAAATTATAACGAAGCTGATCTGATTTCACTTCTCCTTATAAAATCATTTTCGTCCCCCTCGGACAAGCCATATAATGAGAAAGGAACGGCCTCTCTCTTCCTCATGATGCGGACTTATATGGTCTCTCGGATGTAGGCTTAAGAACGCCCCCCCTCCCATGACGTCTCCCCAAAACCTTGGCGCGTGCCGCGGGGGTGGGGGCAGCCGCAGACACCTCAGAGGTACCGCATGGGTACTGCATGGGTACCGCGCACAGGTGGGTTACCTCAGGTGGGTAAACCCTCCACCCGCTCCGGTACCCGCCGGTGGGTGCCTCTCCACACCGACCGGCAGGATGAGACGCTTAAGACAACAGACTGACACAGGCGCCGCGCTGTGTCCCCGCGCTAATGCTTTCGTTAAAACAACCAGAAACGGCAATCACATTTTTTATTTTCAAAAGAAGAGCTCTGCGCGCACAGTGTTTGCCCGAGACAAGAGGAGGAGGTGGAGGAGGAGGAGGCTCTAAAGAGTTGACACAAAACACACGCGGAGCCCTGCCTATGGCCTGGCCTTCACTCACTCACAGCCCTGGCCCCTGGCGCCTGCCCGAGGTGTGAACCCGTCATCACCGGCCGAGCTGGGCCCCGTAATGGGAGGGCAGGGAGAGCGCATTGTCACGGGCCATTGACTACCCTCATCACCGCGCCACGGGGAGAGAGGGAGAGAGGGAGACAGGGAGAGAGAGAGGGAGAGGGAGAGAGAGAGAGGGAGAGGGAGAGAGAGAGAGAGAGAGAGAGGGAGAGAGAGAGAGAGAGAGAGAGAGAGAGAGAGAGAGAGAGGAGAGAGAGAGAGAGAGGGAGGCGAGGGGTGGGGGGGGGGGGGGCGGACCTAGACCAACATACCAAGTCAGAAAGGGACGGGAAATCTTACGAACAATTATTAAACTAGTAAAATAACGAAAAGTGTGAATTTTTCTAGAGAATTTCGCAGACCATTAGAGTAACGTGTACGGGAATGGCCGTTGCCACCCGTGCGAGAGTGGGTGAGGGTGGTCGCGGTGGGCCCGCTGGAGCTAGGCCGCCGGGGGTGCGGTGCGGAGCCCCGCCTGACCTATCACCGGCCCCGGCGCCCGGCCCGGCGCGTGTGACGCAACCGCCCCGCTGCGGGTCGTGTCCACGGAGTGATCTCAATCCACCCCGCCGCGCCCCGCCGCGCCACGCCGCAATAACATTACCGCCATGCACATGACATTCACGGCGGGAGCGAAAAGAGGGGGGGGGGGGGGGGCGTAAACATCACACACAGTCGTGCTGAGGACCGCAACACCAACAGCGATGACGCGGAATCAATATCAAGTTTATTTCAGCCTCTCCTTCTCGCGATTACGAGTTCCATCCTCTCTCTCTCTCTCTCTCTCTCTCTCTCTCTCTCTCTCTCTCTCTCTCTCTCGCACACTCCAGTAGGCTCTGACATGAGGATTACGGTTTTGTGTGACCGCAGCCCCACCCAGATTAAGCCCCCTGCGCCCCCAGCCCGCCGCCGCGCCCGTCCAGCACCGCCTTGCCTTTTGACATTCCGCACAAATATGGACGGATACCGCGCAACGACAAGGCAGGGCGGGGCAGGGCAGGGCGGGGCGTCGCCTTTCACTTTCAGCGGGGTGTGGTGTGGCGGGGCGGGGCGGGGCGGGGCGGGGCGGGGCGCGGTCATACTGATCATATTACGGAAATGCCCGCCCGACTACCATGCGGGCTGCTGCTGCCCCTGCTTATATACTTCACTTTTTCTCTTTTCTCATTTCCCCTCCTCCTTTCCGTTTCAATCCAAACAATAATAACCCGGTCCTGGGCGCCCCCGCCAAGCTGTGCTGTGCGGTGCGGTGCGGTAGCGCCCGTGGCGTCCTGCGTTTAAGTCCCCGCATTGTAAATGTATCGAGTGTAGGCGTGTGTATAACCTACCCATTCCTTACACTTCGGGTATGCAATCTAGAAACTAACTCGCTGGTTATAGAATATTTTTGATCATGTCTACGAAATGGAAATTATTCACACACACTCTCAGGATGCGACGTACTCTCTCACGCAGAATTATTCTCCCGGACCGAACCCATTCATAAATGGCCATTAAGAAAGCCCGTAAAGATAGTGACGCGTTTGAAAGAACCGATCTGACTCGTGTCAGGGCCGCAGCGGGGCGGGGCGCGGCGGGGTGCGGCGGGGCGGACCCCCCGAGCACCGCCCGGCTCGGCCCGATGGGCTACCGGTGACCCCGCCCTGCCCCGCCCCGCCCGGCGGGGGGCCGCAGCCAGGCTCGCCTCGCGGCCTGCCCTTATGGCCCCCTTATGTCATCTGCTCGGACGTCATGAGCAATATCACGCTCTGCTCGGTCACGACGCGGGCCTCCCAGCGATACCTCCGCGTTCAGCTCGATCAAAGAGCGTCACACACGTCCACGTGTGTGACATTCGCTCACTTGCGTTCCAAGTGCAGTTACACTTACAGTGCTCTTAAAGGCCTTACCTTACACAATACACACTGCGATGTCCCAAACTCTCATTCACAGATTCACAAGACTCTAACCGAACGTTTCTTGCTAGACAATCGCCCTTAGGGTTCCCAGATGGTGTCGCCTAAGCCCAGTTCTAGACACAGTTCCAGCCCCCTAGTCAGCTTCCCCGGCGCCTTCCTGGAAGCCCTCCTCCCCTTGCCTCCCGCGGGCCACTACGCGGCTAACGGGGACACGAGCTCGCACTACACGGGCTGCTATAGCGAGCGGGCCACGACAGTGCTGCCAGAAAAGCAGGAGCACACAGTGGAACGTAAAACTTACGACGGCGGCCAGGCAGGTCCTGGAGCCGGCCTGGAGAGCAGCTAACAGCCTGGAGCCTAGCGCCGCGCTGGAGATAGCCGCGGCTGGAGTCCAGACCCGCAGGGCCCCACCGCCTTCTTACACTCGCTCGCGCGCCACCACCGCACCACCACCGCCTTCTCGATTCCGATCATCTTCCGCAAACTCCTAAAACAAACCTGTCCGGTCCGGGCCGCATTGTCTTCCAGCGGACCATCGACCCGGACCCGACTCGTCTTATCAACGCGCCGACGCTTTCGCTATGCGGGCCGCGTGCGGGGCGGGGCCGCCGCTGCTGCAGCGCGGTGCAGCGTGCATAGCGCGCGCCTCGGACGCAGCCTTTACGCAGAAACAATGAGACGCGACCGCGGGCCGTGTGGTGCACAGCGCGGCCGGGCCGGGCCGGGCCGGCGCAGCAGGGCACAGGCAGAGGCACTTCCGTTCATAACGCACACACTTGCGTAACGCCGTAGCGCACGCACGCCAAAGTACTGTCACGCGCGGGAGTGCGGATTTCCATTCGTACATTCGTCCCGAGAAATTCCTAGGAAAATGCCCATCTTTACTTATTCAAGAGCGAAAGTTCAGATACTTACACGTGCGTGTAAACATTCAATAACGTAATTTTTTTTTTTCTTTTCAAGAATATTTTTATTGACACTGAGTTGTTTGTACGGAGATTTTACGAGATTTGTGTTCAACAGTTTCAAGATTTCAGACATGAAATAAGTGAATCTGTCGACAGTGGACACTTTCGGCGCAGTAAGTCAAGTACCCGACACGGTCCGTGCGCGGCCAAAAGCAAAGCCCGGGCGGGCAAACAAATTAGGGCCTCTGAGCTGCGCGCTGTGGCGGCCCCCGCCCCGCCCCGCCCCGCCCCGCCCCGCCCCGCCCCGCCCCGCTCAGCACACGTTTGCCCAGGCGGCCGCCGCGCTGCTGCTCAGCTCTGTCGGGCAGAGCGCCGTGTAGATGGGCAGGCCCGGCCGCGCGGCTGTGGAGCGGGTGGCCTACCCCCCGGGCGGCCGCAGCGTGCGCGAGCCAGAGAGAGGGAGGGAGAGAGGGAGAGAGAGAGAGAGAGAGAGAGGGGGGAGGAGGAGGAGAACAGGCCTGGCCCGCCGCACACAGTTCGGCCCATTGACAGTGTTTTGTAACCCGTATAGTGCGGTTGAATGAATCGCCAGGTGGTCGGGTCGGCCTGGGCGGGCAGGACACCAGTGCTGAGGCCGCGGGCGGGGCGGGCCGGGCCTGGGCCCACAGCGCGTGAAATAGTCTGAAGGAGAAATAAGGTTAAGGCTACCTACATACACGTATCATGGGCTAAAACGTCAGAAAAATAGTGATTACGCCGACACGAATTTCGCAAACAGTTTGCCCTCTCGTGGAAAGCAAAACGGACTGGGTCAGGAGAGAAGTTAGAGAGAGTGATGGCGGGGGCTACGGTCTGCGCGCAGGCTAAAGGCAAAGTAGTGGAAGTCGGAGGACAGCTAATCTGGCGGGCGGCCAGCGGGCGCGCAAGGGGCGGGGCGGGGCGGGGCGGGGCCGAGTGCGGAGACTATGGACCTACTCACATTCGAATCAGCCGAGACGACTACTTAAGTATCGACCAGAGCGTCGCCGGTGGGCACAGCCTGCCGGGCCGGGCCGGGGGGCCCTTCGTCAATGTGGCACCCGGTGGTGACACCGCGTAGGGGCTCAGGGGAGGGGTGGGGTGACCCACATAGGGGGCTGGCCCCCGCGACTCCTCCCGTCGCATCTCTCTCTCTCTCTCTCTCTCTCTCTCTCTCTCTCTCTCTCTCTCTCTCTCTCTCTCGCCCTCTCTTCTAGAGTCTACACACAAACACACACACGCGGCGGAAAATCCAATCCCGGTGGGGCCCAGCCCAATGAAGTTATGACTTCCCTCTCCGCCCTGCAGCTACCCCCTGCGAGTAGTTTGGCGCGGCGCCAGAGCCCCGCCCCGCCCCGCCCCGCCCCGCCCCGCCCCCGCACCGCTGCAGGTTCATCCCCTTCTAGTCTATATCCCCGCCCGCTCTCTTTCTCTCCTGCGGCAGCGCTACGCCGCGCCACGCCACTCCCGACCAACTTGCCAGTAGCCAGGGAGGTCCTCATTACCCGAGGAAGCACGCTAGAGAATGAGAAGCACCCGCGCCAGCGCCGCGCACTAACTCAAAATGCAAACAGGATTACAGAGAAAACTAAGAAAACTGGAAAGTGACTTGACTTGACTATCTCCCGCACTGAATGTGTTAAACACACACTGGTGTAAATTTAATTTGATACACATTCGGTGACAGTGGTGCGAATAGAAATGCAATGAACACACCTCCGAGTGTGTGCGACCTTCACACACTTGGGTTCCCGGCATATTTTATTTCTTTCCAAACGCTTCCAATGCCTACGCATGGCGTGTCCGCGCGGGGTCCAGCCAGTGCTGGTCCCGGGCCGCAGCAGCTGCGCTATGGTCATACGGGTGTCACAACGGCGGCGTGGCGCTGCGCTGCGCTGCTGGGCCCGATGACATCACGATCGGATAAGATGATGAATATCGCTGTCGAAAGAGTCGGCCGGGCAGGAGGGCCTGGTGGCCGCGGCAGCAGAGCGGCAGCTACACTGCTAAAAGCAGGAGCTCGCGCATAGTGAAGCATAGCGCCACGCCACGCCACGCCGCCAGGCACGGCCGCCATGTGGGCCGCGGGGCGGGGCGGGGCGGGGCAGGCGGGGCGCAGCCGCTAGGGCAGGAACTGGGCCGCATCGGGACCCCACAGTGGGACTGCCACCAGGCCCGCCCCGCCCCGCCCCGCCCCGGCCCGCCCCGCCGATGACTTGTGGTCGGCGGGGCGGCCACCAGGACGACCTACCTCGCCGCGATGGCGCACCGCGGTGCTGGTGAAGGAGGCGGTGGTTTTGGAGAGATATACGATGCGACATCATTTTGGTGCAGCAGAAGAAAGGGGAATAAATTCCCGCGCTCGTCATGCACACAGCGCCCCGCCCCGCCCCGGTTGGTTTTGCGGCAGGTCGGCGCCACGCTCCGCCACGCCACGTGCGAGACACGTGCGCGCCGTGGCCCGCCCCGCGGCGAGGTGAGCGCCGCGCCGGCCCGCGCCGCCCGGGACGTGAGACCGGCGCCTCTTTTGTCATCGCCGCGCGCGCACGGCGCAAGCGGAGCGGCGCAGCGCAGCGTCCACTCGCGGCCAAATGTGCAACAAATGTCACGCACCTGCAGGAGCGAGGTGTGAGACTGAGAATATTCGCTCACGTATACAAGTACGCGGAAAATTTCCCTCACAAGCAAAAGAGCGACAGTTTCCAGTGTCAGCAGCGCGTACTCAGCCAGCCGACACGAGCGTGCGTGCAGCATTGCGGCGCTGCTCTGGGCAGCAGACGACAGACACGACTTGTCAAAACAAAACGTTTCGCACCGAGAAGATGAGGGAGGGGGGTGGCAGGAGGAGGAGGAGAAGGTGGGCGTTAGTGGGTGGGCCCCCGCCCAGCCTCTCCGCAGCCCGCCAGGTACGGCGTTGTGACGTTGTGACACCTCTGCGGCCAGAGGTCGCACCTTCGCCCCCTCCCCATCTCTCTCTCTCTCTCTCTCTCTCTCTCTCTCTCTCTCTCTCTCTCTCTCTCTCTCTCTCTCTCCGCTGCGCTCTACCCCTCCCCGTTCCCTTAACCATGACACGTGTGACGTTTATCTAATAACGTCCCAGCTGCGCCCAATTTACCGTTTCGTACGATTACATTAAAACAAACTGACGTCAGCTGCGCGTTAATTTCAATTCGTTCTTCCACACGAATTGATTCCCCCGGGCCACGCCATACGCCCCGCACCTCACCCCGCGCCCCTCACCCGCCCCTACACTCACCCCACAATACACTACTTGCGCTGCTCGCCCGGCACAAGTCATGGGAATTACCTTATATTCCCTTGTTTACTGACTTATTTATTTTAGCTCCGCGCCGAGAGCCCGCCCCGGTCCGCCTACCTCACTCTGTCTTCGTCTGTCTGCGTCTCTCTCTCACACACACACACGCACGCACGTGTGAATGCGTTCTGCCATAAAGCCCATGCCCGTGCTCCTGCTTCTCTCTCTCTCTCTCTCTCTCTCTCTCTCTCTCTCTCTCTCTCTCTCTCTGTGCAGGCGGGGAAAGGCTTTCACGTCCGCGAGGCGCCGATAAATTTGTCGCACATTGTCACATCCGCTCGCCGCCGCCAGCCTATAGCGAATCAGACCGGCGCTAGGGCACTCGCGCGCGCGTACACACACACACACACACAGGCACGGGCCACGAAGGTGTTGGAATCCAGGTTAACAGCCCATAGTGCGCGCGGGGCGGGGCGGGGCGGGGACTGCAGACGCGTTTGCGTGGGTCACCAAACTAACACGAGACGGGCCGGCCGGGCCTGGCCGGTGCAGCCGCATCTGCATCTGCAGCTGCGGGCTCAAAGGGCTGGCCAGCTGAGCTGAGCTGACACGCGCGGCCCGTGTCGGGCGGACGCGTCAGTTCGTCAGTGTCAGCGCACGCCGCCCATCTGTCACCCGACTGCCACCGTGGCCGCACAAAATCTTTTAGAGAAGCGTATAATTGGTGGACACGCTTGATTCGTGCTAATTATTAAGCCTAGTTGGATGAAACAAAAAAATATTTTATGTTTCAAAAACCAAAATAAAAATTCATCTTATTTTGTCGAACTGGAGAAATTACTTGTTTTGCTAAAACAAGCGCGGTCATAAATTCTCACGGTTTTCTGCGAGTGTAAAGACGTCTATGCAGGAATCGGAAAGCCGGGCGGATGAGATCAGAGCTGCTTATGAATGACCGCGCGATAACGGTAACACCAGAGATCAGCAGAGAGCAGCAGGGGCTTATCTGGCGCACCGCAAGGACGGCCACCAGGTGGCGGTATCTGCTGCGGAGTCTGATAATCACTGCAGGAAGAACGAGTGCTCCGCGGAACGCCCCGCCCCGCCCCGCCCCGCCCCGCCCCGCCGTCAGAGCAGTTGTGCACTTGGGTTATTTGGAGGCCCCAGCATTAAAGGTCACGGCTCTGCAGACTCGGCCCCCCAGACCCCGCCCCGCCCCGCCCCGCCCCGCCAGTCGGACGAATGTCACGGCACTGCAGTGCACGGGGCAGAGCACGGCAGCGGCTCAGCTCAGCTCGCTGAGCAGGCAGAGAAGATCACCAGCAGGGCCCCGCCCCGCCCCGCCCCCTCAGCAGGAACACCACGAGGCCTGCTGCAATGGCTGAATTATTTCTTTGTTTTATCAGCGAAGCAAAAGAGAAAAGAGAAAGAAAGCGACTGTATAGAGCGCGTGGAGAGGCACAAAAAAAGGAGGCACTAAGCGACGGCTGTTGTGCGACTAATGGCATCCATAACTGACCGACCGATCGGGTCGCAGCGGTGCCATGCCGTACAGCGTCGTAAATTCGAAATTAATTGCCTCCTTGCGACTGCAGCTGCAGCAGGACTGCAGCAGGCCTGCAGCAGGCCTGCAGCAGGTCTCCTGCACTACTGCACGCAGCGCGCACGCCCGTGCACGCCTACCGTGCAGCCCTGCGGCTCATGCGCAGCGCCTGCAGGCAACAGATCCACCTTCGCTCCTACCCATATTATGTTTTTTTTCTTCTCTCCCTCAACTTTACGATATGGCAATTTTTTTAATGCAAATGCCAGCGGTCATGAATCAGAAAAAATATAATTTAAAAAATAACTTAGAGTGGGTGATCTTTTAGAAATAAGCAGTGTGGTAGAGTGGGAATTGAATGCTGAAGTGGATCTGCAAAGTAGTAGTCGTAACAATAATAATTAATTATGATGTACAAGTACGGGCAAATAATGCAAATCCATTTGGCGGTCCGACGCGACGCGGGAGAGCACTATGCGGCTGATACGGGCGACGTGACGTCGCCTCGCCGGCGATGTCCTCGTAATCGCGGCCTAACTGTACACCCCGTTGTATCCGTGAGTTTGTCAGCGGGGCGGGGCGGGGCAGGGCGGGCGGGGCAGGGCAGGGCGGGGGCCACTGAGAGGAGAGGCCACCATCAGAGAGTACGTACAGCAATTAGCCGACATATTGTGGCGCGCGGTCGGCGGTAGATAGCGGCCCGCCCCGCCCCGCCCCGCGACACTCGGGAGGCCCCGGTTGGCGCGGCGCGGCGTGGCTCGGCTGTTGCATGTTGGCGTTTGCACTTGTGCTACGGCACGGCCGCAAGCAGCTTTACGAGATCCAATAGCAGGGCGACTGGCCCCGTAAAAGACCCCTAGCCTAGCCGGGCCGCGCCGGGCAGCGCCATAGGCTGAATTGGATCGCGTGGTGCCGGGCGGGCGGGGCGGGGCGGGGCGGGGCGGGGCGGGGCGCCGCTGCGGGAGGCGAGGCGGGCAAAGCAGTCAGGCACCATGCAGCGTGTGGCAGTGACCGTGGCAGTGGGGCCCGCCCCGCCCCGCCCCGCCCCGCCCCGCCCCGCCGGCACCGGACCACCCCGCGCCTGCAGGCCAGGCCGCGACGCCCCGCGACGAGCTGGGAGGGCCGGGCGGGCGGAGCCGTGGCATCACGTCCAAGAGTGCGAGGGGGAATAAAGATACCTCGAAGGGGGAATAAACCACTCTGATATTTTCTGTATTTTCTGAATTTTTACGATTTTTTCCGGAATTTTTCTGCACGACCTAGTGTTCAAACATTTCAGGGCTCTTTCCCCCTTTACACAGTCACAAGTGTGTGGCGTTATTCACACACTTGGGTTCTTTCAGTGTGGAGAGTAGCGATGATGATGATGAGATGTGAACGGGTCTTACGTGTCGTGTGGCGCGCGGGTGGGGCGGGGGGAGCTAGGACCTTTCTTCAAACGTGAGGATAAACGTGCCAAGGTATTCGAAACGCGCACCCGAGAGGGCGGGCGAGGCGGGGTGGGGCGGGGTGGGGCGGGGCAGCGAAAGGGTGGCGTGCCAGCGTGCCACACGTGTCGCGACCACATGCGTGCGTGTGTGTGTGTGTGGGCGCGGGTGCGTGCGTGCGTGCGTGCGTGTGTTTGGTCGCCTATTTATAAATGGCCACGTGAAGAGAGAGACGCGCCCGCCACGCCCCGCCACGCCACGCCGCGCCGCACCGCCGGCTGTAGCGTTGAGAGAAGAAAATCAAAGCAGACGACACTCTGGGCCGTGGCGTGGCGTGACGCGGGGGCCGGGCCAGCCCGGCGCGAGGCTAGGAGGCGCCGCGCCGCGCCGCTGCCACGCACCGGTCAACAAACAGGAACGTGAAAAATGCCCCGCGGAAACACACACACACACACGTACACAGCAGAACCAAGCCTGCCTTTATCCCTCCCTTAGCGGTTAGTTGTCACCTGCTGTCGCTGTCCTGGGGTCCTTTACGACATCAAAGGATACCACCATTTTTATAAGGACTGCACTCGTAAAACTTAGTTCATATACTTCAAAAAATAACCCTGACGGCAAAAAGATATTTGTTTTCTTTAAAATAATGAATATACATCTTCAGTAGTCGTGAGGGGGACGGGGAACAGGGGGCCTCAATAACTCCAACACTACGCACGGACGGGCGGACGTACGGGGGGCACGTACTCACGCTCCGTACTCCGAGCGCGTGTACGGAACACAATGGTGAGCAGCGCGGCGTGCTGCACGGCCCGCGGGGCCTAAAGGGGTCGTGCGCGCGCGCGCGTGTGTGTGTGTGTGTCCACAGGGGGCTGCCCCCCCCCCTCCTACATTAGGCCCCTCGCATGTCATCCCATGCGCGCGCACACACACACACACGCAGCTCCGCGGGGCATATGTGCGGTACGTTTCATGGCATCATGGCGACACCTCTCTACAAGACGCAGGACCCTCCTTCTTCCAATAAGCCTCCACGGGGCAGCGACACTGTTAAATGTTATTTTAAATCCTCGTACACGACTGTTATAATTACCCTGCTCGCGTTATATACGATTAACACGTGCTTAACGCTTACACACTACGAGCAGTGACCGCACCGGACCGGACCGTCTCAATGGCCGTATTGTACTGTCCGGCGGCTGCAGCCCTGGACGAGCGCAATTTGCCCCCCGTCCTGCTCCGCGTGCGAGCGAGCGAGCGAGGCTCGCAGTGGCTGGACAACTGCTGGACAGCGCCCCGCCCCGCGGACAGCGCCCCGCGGACAGCACAAGAGAGCCGTGCTGCCGCCTGCCGCTCCCAGGACAGCGCGGCGTGCACCTCAGACCGCCCCCCGGCCCGGCCACACACTCAACAACAAATTGAAAAAAAAAAACTCACTACGAACGTCAGTTGCGAATAAGGGGGTTACAATAAAAATAATTGCGATAGATTTGTTTGCTGAGCGAAGCGAAGCACTCTGTTGGGGATTTTGGCAGAGAAAATGTCCGCCCCCGTATACCTTTAGTTAAGCAGAGGTATCTTCCTATTACTATTTATCCCATCTTAAAATTTAAATGTACATACGCATGCATAAGCTGACCATATATAGAGGTATATAGGGAGAGGTATATAGGGAGAGGTATATAGAGGGAGGTATATAGGGGGAGGTATATACGGAGAGGTATATAGGGAAAGGTGTATAGGGATAGGTATATAGGGAAGAAATCTGCTCAGCAACCAAGCCGGAGGCTTGCCTGGCTAGTATTGTTAAGTTTTTACAAGTTTTTACGCAACAACAGCATTTGTGAGTCAAAAATACGTAAAATGTTGTGAATTTACAGAGATGTTTCTGACACTGTGGGGGCCGCGGGGCCGACACCCTCTTCGCGTAATCCTCTCGTGGTGTAGGTAGGCCCTAGCCAGAGAGAGAGAGAGAGAGAGAGAGAGAGAGAGAGAGAGAGAGAGAGAGAGAGAGAGAGAGAGAGAGAGAGAGAGAGAGGGAGAGAGAGAGAGAGGGAGAGAGAGGAGGGGGTAAGCGATGGTCTGATAGCGCTATCAGCCCCTCGTCAGTATTCGCGGGGTGCGCCTAGCCTCCCGACGGGCGCCGCGGGCTTTAGGGGGAAAATGCACGCGACCCGACCAGGCAGAGCACCAGCCGCGGGTGACACCGGTGGGGGGGGGGGGGGGGGTGCTAGCGACGGACAACTAACTACTTACTGAGACCGTCCATCATCGCCTCAACACGAGCAAAGAAATAAGAGAAAAGCGAGAACTAGACAGAGAAAGACCTCGCCATTTATAAAACTATAAAGTAACACGCGACGAGTCTGGGAGGGGCGGGGCGCGAGGCGCGTGGGCACAGCGCTCCTCCGTCAGGCACTCCGCCACCAGCGGCGGGATCATCACCGGCCGCGACGGGCACCGCGACGGGCGCCGCGACGGGCACGGCGACGGCCGCCTCAGCTATGCGGCGGGGGACGGTGCTGCTCTAAATAGCGCTACCGGCGCCACCCGCCCCGGCACGCTCAGCCATTCCCCCCTCCACAAACACACACACACACACAGATTTATTCACCGCTTCGCCTAACAAAGTCCGCAGCGAGTACGATCCAGTGGGGTAGACGGCTCAATGTCCCCCACTACCCCCTCCCTTCACTTACCCCTCGCCCGTCGCTCTATACTTCCGCCCCTCCCTCAGGGGTGGCGCCGCCCCGGCTAGACGGCCCCAGACCAGCACAGCGCCACGCCACGCCACGCCACTCCCGCGCTCTGGTTTGGGTCGCAGCAGTGCTCACTGGAAATGAATAGCTCCTGGCCCTGGCTAGTCTGCTGAGAAATCAGCCAGCCACTCCGAGAGAGGTAGAGGGAAAAGGAAAGGGAGAGAGAAAGAGGGAGAGAGGGCGGGGTGACTGCTCTGCTCCGCTCGACTCATTACCACCAGAGGGCCTACCCCACCGCATCCCTCCCCACCCCACCGTACCCCAACCCCCGCCATTTCCCCGCCGCGCCGTCAGCTCTGCTTCTCCGGGCAATAATTGTGTCGCCGCTGCCGGGAAATAAAAATAAAATAAAAAAGTAATTAAATCCCTGAAGCGCAAACTTATTCTTTCCCGCTCGTCTTCACCTCGAATAATGTAAAAGGGGAAAAGTTTGCCGACAAGCGAGGCGCCGCGCAGTGGCGGCGGGGGCGGGGCGGGGCGGGGCGGGGCGGAGCGGGCCGGGGCCGCTGGCTGGAGGAGACCGCCTGGCAGCTAGGCAGCACGCGCCTGCAACGCAGGGGTGCGGGCGGGCTGCCTACCCCCCAGGCGGCCCCGCCCCGCCTGCCGGGACAAACTTGTAAACTTACAACGTAGCGCCGAGCGTGGATATAAAATACCAGATACTCACACAGACAAACCACCTCGGGGCACCACCACTCAATATCGCATTTGACAAGCGGGAGACTGTCACGCCACGCCACGCCACGGCGGACGGGTCGGCTCCTAAATAGCACAAATATTGCGTCAACGTGTTGAATTATGAGCTCGGCGCGGCGGGGCGGGGCGGGGCGGGGCAGGGCGGGGCGGGGCTGCACCGCAAGCAGCAGGGCCGGGCAGCGCAGGGCCGGGCAGCCGCACCGCGGGGCACAGCGCAGCGGCGGGCCCCGCTGACCCGCCCCGCCCCGCAGAGTCACGACCCCATATTGTGTTCCCAGGCCTAACCCCACCGCAGCTGTCAGGCCGGAGGCCGGCCCGGCCCGTCCCCGTCGCGGCCAACGAGCAGGCCATCGACGTCGTCATACTGAAACCGAAAACAATCGCCATGCCGGGGTCCTTAAGCACCGCACAAAACTGTAGGAATACAATGTCACACACGTCGCACGTGTCTCCATTTTCATTCCCACACATGTCTCTCCAAGTGCGGTAAATTCCAAGGAAAATCTACACTTGAAGTGTGCGAATAAAAATTCAATAACCTACAAAAAGTATGCGACATTCAGACAGCTGCGCTGCGGCGCCAGAGATCGTCATCGACGGCGTCCTCCTCCTGGCGGAGGCCACCGCCGCAGCTCAGCTCAGCGACCGCAAAGCAGTGCGACATGTCGTTGCATCCTACATGCCTGGCCCGCAGCCCGCCCCGCCCCGCCCCGCCGCACCGGTGACACGCGGGCGTGGCATGGCGTGGCGCAGCGCGGCCGTCTCTTTAAGTACCTTTGCTAGTTGCTTGGCGTAAGTTATCGACCACTACTTCCCCGACGTGTAAATCTCTGAGAGCGCCGCCGCGCCGCCGCTGCATGCCGAGAGTTTGGCATGGGCGTGGCGGGGCGTGGCGGGGCGTGGCGGGGCGCGGCGGGGCGGGGCGTGGCGGGGCGGGTGTGTGTTCTGATGCATAATGCCACCCCATCAGCATGTGCATGGGACGGCTCTTAGCGGTGCGTGGGCCCGCGCCCGCGGAGACGGGGAAAAGAGACGGACATATTCAATTCTCGCCGGCAATAAATCGGCCGCCAATTAGCCAAATCTAGTCGTATATATACACCTGGAGCCCCACCTCACCTCACCTCGCGAGGCAGATCTGGAGGCGGTGAGCGTGTCGCGCAGGCTACGATATTCTTCTGCCTTGGAGCCTGAACTGTCCGATAGTCGCACACTTGTTTTTCCTATTTTTTTTTTTTTTAAGTTGACAGCATTTCTCTATAGGTTAAACTAAGTATTTTGAAGCGCGGCCGGTCTGGAGCAAGGCTCTGGCGCTGGAACAGCAGTGGGCAGCTGCAGCAGCGCCTTGCACTGGAGCTGGAGGCGGGCGGTTCTGTCGCGCGTGCCGGACAATCGATATGGTGCAGCGGGGCATCGTCACGCCTCGGGCGGGGCGGGGCGGGGCGGGGCGGGGCGGGGCGGGGCGGGGCGGGGCGGGGCGGGGCGCGGCAGGGCGGGGCGGGCGGGGCTGACCCTCCCCGATATGACTGCAGGAAGTAACAGTAGCAGCAGGAGGCGGTTCGATAACCCACTTTGAGCTGCGGCCTGCGGCCTATGGCGTGCACACCGTGTGGTCGGCCTGCTGGCCCTGTTGCCCCTGCTGCTCCTGCTGGCCTGCTGGCCTGCGGCCGGGCGTGCACACCGTGTGGTCGGCCTGCTGGCCCTGTTGCCCCTGCTGCTCCTGCTGGCCTGCTGGCCTGCGGCCGGGCGTGCACACCGTGTGGTCGGCCTGCTGGCCCTGTTGCCCCTGCTGCCCCTGCTGCTCCTGCTGGCCTGCTGGCCTGCGGCCGGGCGTGCACACCGTGTGGTCGGCCTGCTGGCCCTGTTGCCCCTGCTGCCCCTGCTGCTCCTGCTGGCCTGCTGGCCTGCGGCCGGGCGTGCACACCGTGTGGTCGGCCTGCTGGCCCTGTTGCCCCTGCTGCTCCTGCTGGCCTGCTGGCCTGCTGGCCTGCGGCCGGGCGTGCACAACGTGTGGTCGGCCTGCTGGCCCTGTTGCCCCTGCTGCTCCTGCTGGCCTGCTGGCCTGCTGGCCTGCGGCCGGGCGTGCACACCGTGTGGTCGGCCTGCTGGCCCTGTTGCCCCTGCTGCTCCTGCTGGCCTGCTGGCCGCCCGTGTCACCGCAGCCGCCTCCACCGCTGCAGCGCGCTGCAGCTCCAGCGCCTGCATAAGACAAGGGCGCCTCGCCCTCGCACCGCATCAGGTCCGCGACCGTCACGTTATTTTCAGGCGGAAATCTCAGGGTTCGTTCGCCCCGCGAGCAGGGAGCCAGGGGGGCGGGGCTATCGGTCGAGGACCTCTCCCTCCCTCTCTCACCGCCGCCCCCGCCAAGCTGACCCCAGCCGGGCAGACGACCCGATTCCGAAACACACACACTCACACATATAAACGTGTGCATTTTGACTTGCAAATGGCAGCGATCGTTCGACTCGTGCCCGCCCCTTTCCGTAAAGACGTGCAGCAGCGCCGGGCGAGACGCCCCCGTGCAGAAGGGGAGGAGGAGGAGGAGGAGGAGGAGGAGGAGGAGGAGGAGGAGGAGGAGGAGGAGGAGGAGGAGGAGGAGGAGGAGGAGGAGGTGGGGGAGGGGTCAGTTCTGCCCGTCTCGCGTACCGCCCCGCATAGGGCTGAGCGACATCACGACATTTCGATATCCACAACGACTGGGCTAGGACGAGCACAAACGAAACTCATTCACAGGAGGCAGGCGCGGGCGCACTCACCATCTCGTCGAGGCTCTTGAGGTCGTTGGTGATGATCTGCGGCATGGGCCCGAGGAAGCGGGTGTCCATGTCGTCGTCGTCGTCGTCGTCGTCCTCGTCGCTGTCGCCGAGGCCCTCCTCCTGGACCAGGTCGGTGCGCTGCTGCGCGCGCGCCTCCAGCGCGATCTCGCGGTCGATCTCCCGCTCCAGCTGCACCAGCATGGGCGCCAGCATGCCCATCTTAGCGCCCCTGCAGGGTGAGATACGAGGGTGTTACACACTTTCAGGAGAAAAAAAATATTAAAAGTAAGAAAAGTAGAGTAATTATGTTCACACAAGCCCCCATACTATTTTGGAGGTGTTCAGACTACAATTCGGCAAAAAATTCCGAATAAAAATAAAAGGTCTTGTTTCAAGACTGGCCGAGGCCTGCGCCTTCCTCACCTCCGGGCCACCTCGAGCAGGCACAGGATGACGTGCTTCTCATTCTTGCGCGCGATCAGGTCCTCCGTCTCGAAGAGCAGGCACTCGATGACGCCCAGGTCGCGGCGGCACCACGCGATGAAGTTGCTCACGTTGTCGCGGGCGAAGAAGGTGCCGGGCTTGGCGGCGGCCAGGTAGCGGACCTCGGCGCGCAGGCTGAGGGCCAGCGCCAGGGCCAGCCCCCCGCCCGAGGTGGAGGCCGAGGCCGTGAGGGGCCGGCCGCGCGCCTGCCGCCGCGACACGTAGTCCAGCGCGGACTGGCGCACCGCGTTGGCGTGCTGCAACAACAAGAACGACAAGGTCAACGACACATTCAGAGCGGGGCTCTTTTTCATCCCTCATAAGCTCGCGAGAGCGTGACCACTCAAAGTGCCACACCAAAGGGGTTAACATCTCGGAAATTCTTGTCTGCCGCACAATACAAAAAGGTCCTAACGAAACGATTTCATGGAAAATTTCCCATTGAAAAAAGAAATCTTTAACTGTCATCTTTCACAGCAGCGCAATTCCTCAAACTCTTTCGCTTGCTGGACTACATAATATCCTGTAGCAAACGAGGGAAAAAGTTCACGTGGAATGTGTAGACCACATACACCCATTGATTGAGACTGCACCAGCATGGTGCTCCCACATGGCGAGTGATTGAATGTCACTATCCCTCCTGTGCCGCTTTCCCGCTGGCCCCGCCGCGCCGCCAGCAGCTAGTAGGAGAGGGGGCGGGGGGAGGGGAGGTGGTGCTCATCAGGACCAGGACCACGAGCTCATCGGCGCGCCTCCAAACCGCAACGATAAACCGCGACGGGCCGGGCCGGGCCGGGCGGTGAGGTAGGCCCCGGCCGGCCCAGTTCCTGCCCAGTCCTGCACTGGAAACGCATTCGTATACACTTGTCCCTTCTCCAAGTGTGTGACATGACATGTCTAGGGAAACTGACAGAGAGC
This sequence comes from Frankliniella intonsa, assembly GCA_033675135.1. Taxonomy (NCBI): domain Eukaryota; kingdom Metazoa; phylum Arthropoda; class Insecta; order Thysanoptera; family Thripidae; genus Frankliniella; species Frankliniella intonsa. The sequence continues at coordinate 8,955,308 of CM066248.1, forward strand.
GGGTGACCCCTGAGCCTCCTGCTGTTCATCCTCCCGCCATGCTCCCGCCCCTACTTAACACTTAGGTACCAAGAACAGGTCGGCGCGCGAATGACTACCGCGGCCCCGCCCCGCCCCGCCCCGCCCCGCGACACTCTCGCCCACGGATAAGCAGCAAATGAAAAGAAAAGTTGGTCCACAGAAAACAAAAATTTTAAAAAATGAAAATAAATACGCGGTATTTGAACCACTGCCCGCCTGGTGCTGTGAGCTGTGTCGGTACCAATGACGCTACGCGGCCAGCTCAGCACCGCCCGGAGAGCAGGCGTGCTGATGACACCCGGTTCGTTTCTTCGGAGACTTTGGCTTCTCGCGCAGCATGACTCCTAGTGGCCCAGCACCTGGTACCGTGGCGTCGTAGCCGTGCCGGCATAGTGACCAACCGGAGAGTCGCAGAACGAAGGTTCGAATCTTGCCTAAAAATTTAATTTTTCTGAGGACATCAACTTGGAGTGTTGGAATTCAAACCCCCCATTTCAACCGAGCTCCCTCGTGGAATTGCCGACGGTCTAGTGGTCTAGTGGTGCCGCGAAAGCCGTGGGGTGTCTGTGAGACTCGGCACATGGGGCCTGGTTCAATCCCAGGTAGGTTCTTCACTGGTAGCGACAGAGGGTTGCCAGGAAGTTCCGTCTCATGCCCACGACTGGTGGTCGGTCGTGGGGTCATAAGTCCTAGAATCTGGCTCCAAAAATAGCATTTCCATGCCCTGGGGACAGGGCAGTTCGGTTAACCACCGTACGACTAAATCTGGCAGTACGGGGATCAAATCTGTCGAATTGCGCGACAGGATCGCAGTCAGAAAAACACCGGTTCCCATAAGAACACCGAAGTTGTTGGCTGCCACGGGGGGTAAAAGCCCTGTGCCTGGCGGGAACCGCAACCTCCTTCGGGAGGTTTACTGTCGCAAAAATTTTCCATGTTTTCACGCCACCCTTTCACTTGCAGAGCACGTGCGTAATTTTTCAAGTTTAAGGCGGGATTGAGCTCAGCATTCAAGCCGAAGGCTTGCTTGCCTGGCTAGTAGTCTAGGAGGTGCTCCGCACCCCCTATATTATTTTAAGGGGTGCTCAGCGCACCCCCTGATCCCCACTTCCGACGCCCCTGTCAGCTGACGGCTCTGCGGCCTGTCTGCCTGTCTGCCCGCCAATAAAAGACCAATCCTCCGTCGCGTACAGAAAGTGTGCGACAAATTCCACGCGTACAAAACCCGCGCGCCGACGCGACGAATAACGAGTCAGAGCGGGGCGGGCCGCGGGGCCCCGGGAGGTAACGCATGTCACGCATGCTTTGTATAAGAACGTCAAGCAGACGACAGCAGCAGCGGAATAAAGTGTCACCTCCGCCTGATTGTGCGCGCGGCGCGGCTGGACTTGGACTGCGGGCCACACATTTCACTTAACGGTGCGGCTTCCTCCTGCACAAAGCGCCAGGCAGGGCGGCGGGGCGGCGGGCGCGGAGCGTAGCGTCGCCACTTTTACTTTCTCTCCCACATATTGCTTTATTAAGCCTACCGGTAGCGGCCGGGCCGGGCCGGGCCGAGCCCTGCGCCGCGCAGGCAGGCAGGCAGGACCTGGCGCCGACCCATTCAAAGGGACGCGTTAGAGAGAGAGAGAGAGAGAGAGAGAGAGAGAGAGAGAGAGAGAGAGAGAGAGAGAGAGAGAGAAGCGACACGTTTATAGGTAGAGAAGGCGCAGGTGGAATTAGCCCGCGCATAACCCTACACAACTGCTATTAATCAACGTTTTCTTCAACCGTTTCTGTAGGTAGCCGTGTCGTCCACATTCCCGAGTGTCCCTGCGGCCTGCGGGGCTCGGGCATTAGGTAACGGCCGACCTAACCCAACCCGCGACCCCTTGTCGCCCTGGCGCCCAGCACCGGCCCGACAACAACAAGAGGGAGTAGTGCACCGGTACGAGCCCCGCCCCGCCCCGCCCCGCCCCGCCCGGCTGGACGCCGGGCGCCCCAGGAGGAAATGCAATTAGCCAATTACGCGCGCCAAACGGCGGCAAGGTTACTGCCACATAACGAAAAAGGAAACGATTGTGGCGAGGCTGCAGGCCAGCGGTGCGTCCGCCGCGCCACGCCACGCCACGCCGCGCCACACGCCACGCGAGCTGTTATATGAGATAAGTAACGTGCGGGGGGCGCCGACCTGGCTCGTGTGACCGCGAGCAGTGCACTGAATAAGACCCAAATCTGTGAATTTTTTTTCCCGTACACTTACCCCTGTCCTATGAAATTCCAGGCCTGGAAATTTCGGACACCTTCACTTCTTTCAAGTGAGCGAATAATTTACACAAATGTGCGACATTTCACACGATTGGGTTTCCAGTGCAGTCTCTTCTGTACAGTACACTCCTTGCTCTCAACGGGGAAAAACTGCGTCTTGGTTTTCAAGACGCCACGGGTTTCTTATGGAGAAAATGCATTGAAGCGTCTTGGTTTTTCCAAAACGTCTTGAAAACCAAGACGTGGTTTTTACCGTGACAAATTGGCGTGGACATCATCTCGAAAAATTATACGATATCAAGTGATGGTGACACAAGTAAAAGTGAAGAATAACAAGGAGACGGCCAGGAGGGGAGGGAGGGGAGACTGCTGTCATGATCAGCTGGGCCCCTCCCATCCCCGCCCCGCCCCGCCCCTCCCCGGCCGACGACGCGTCCGTTGACTCAAGAAAAGTGTCCTCACACTTACACACACACAGAGGCACACGCGCGCTGACAGCCCGGGAGTGTATGTGTGTGTGAGCGTCGAAAATAAATACACGCTTCATGTTCTACTTCGCACACATCCGGCGCGGCGCGGCGTGGCGTGGCGTCGCGGGCGACTATGGACAGCGACAACGCCCTTTGGTCATCGCGCGCCTCGGCGTAGCACAGCGCGGCAGCCGCGTAGGTCGGCGATGACGGCGACCCCCGCCCCGCCCCGCCCCGCCCAGGACCGCTGACGCAGCTGCCACGGGGATCCTCGCGGTCTGGAAGAGGCCCTCCATGTCCGCGGCGGGGCCGGGCCGGGCCGACCGGGCAGCTGCTGCTCCGCTTATCGCCTGCGCGGATCGCAGTCCGTCTCTCGGCCCCGCCCCGCCCCGCCCCGCCCCGCCCCGCCCCGCGAGGCGTGCATCGTGACGGCTCCATTACGGCGTGGAGGGCGCGGCGCGGCAGTGCGAACCTTGTAAACCACAAATCTGTCCTCGATCAAGCGGCATCTGGTCTGGTCTAGCCGGCGCAGTGGCCGCCAGCTGCCGCCGCGGTGGCCTCTGGGGAGGGAGGGACTGCTCCTTCACGGGTAACGAGGACCGTAGCACACCAGGAACAAGAATCCGTGCAAAGTTTTCGAGTGTCATTTATTTTCGTCCAGCATCTTTGGATATGGTCAAAATATTCAAGGTGCATGTGTGTACCAACTGTAAGCTGCACGCTACGACTATACTGTACTATGCATATGCACCCGCGGACCCCCACGCCCCGAGGCCCCCGAGCGCTTCGGAAGCTAGGCTGTACCGGATGCTGCGGTGCGAGCGGGTTGCCTAGCTCCACGGCGCCCGTCGCTGGAAGCATCGCATCATATGCGCACTAACGAAATAAATTAAAATATTTTAAAAACGAACAAAACAGACTAGCTGCTACTACTCGCCTCTTTCCATTCAAGCACCTGCAAGCACCCTTCCTCCGGGAGTCCAAGCACCCCGAGAGCTCCGTGCCCGCGCGGACCTGCTCCGGAGTGTTCGAATTATTCCCGACAACTCGCATCGCAGCGCCTCGCAGCCGCGGATGCAGCCAGCCCACTGTGACTCATCGCCTCACCCCGCCCCGCCCCGCCCCGCCCCGCCCCACCACACCACGAGTGCGCGCGCGCGTAACAACTATACAAGAGCCAGTTCTTGTCGCGAGAATAATTGTTTTTTTGCGGATTCAAGAACTGAGCGTTGAAACAAGGAAGTTGTACTCGACTCAAGTATATTTCCCTTCAAACAATTCTTAAATTTGCAAGGACATTTCCTATCACTAACTAGGTGCTAGACGGTAAGATCACACAATGAAATGTGAATACTTCGAAACTTTGCCTTCCCGCGCGTTTGCCTATTGGAGCAGATATTACGAAATTGACAGCCGATGGCCGATTAAGGGGCGGGAGCAGGGAGCAGGTCGTATAGGAGCAGAGAGAGGAGGGGGCCCCGCCCCGCGTCAGTGTTCGTCCTCGTGTGGGCATACCGGTCCCCGTCCCCGCGGCCCGACCCGACCCCGGCCCGGCCGCCAGCGCCAGGACACACCACACCATCACCTGAGCTGCCTGCCTGTGGACTTCGCGCGCTCCACGAAAGCCTGAAAATGCGCCATAATGCCTGGTGGGCGGCACGCTGCTCGCGAGAGTCAGGAGGTCAAGGTGCAGCCCCCCCCCCTCCCCCTCCCCAAAAAGAAAAAAAATGTCATTGAAAACTTTGCGCTACGGCAGAAAACTTACAAAACCGTGAAATTTTGCGTGCGAATGAACTGACATGTTACATTTACAGAGCAAAATTCCAGACATAGTTGTGTCGGCGGGGCGGTTCAGGGCGGTGCAGCGGCAGGCGTCCTGCTAATAGTGTGTCGTGACAATAACACCGCCGGCCCGGCCCGGCCCGGCCACGCGCTGCGCTATTCGCACGACACACATTGTCCGCAGGGCGTCGTGCTCTGGATGCGTTACCGACGCCGACGACGCCCTGCTCCCGCTCTGCCCCGAGGGAGAAAGTGGTACAGCACAGCACGCTGCTGGTGGTTAGTTGTAGGAGGACTACGACGAGGACGCATTCCCAATCATATTAACGCGCGTACGTCGGGTCGGGATGCTTCTCTTTTCTCTCACAAAACTCCTCCTCCTCCTCCTCCTCCTCCTCCTCCTCCTCAGCCGGGCGCGGCGCGGCGCCCCGAGCCCCTGCTCGCTCGCTCGCTCGGCCCACACGACGTCAGGAGGTAATTTTGATCGGAAAGCGACGCGGGCGCGGCGTCGGCGTCTCGGCTAGAGAGGACGCCCCCCGCTCCGCGCCGCGCCGAGCCCCGCCGCCGCTTCCTGACGATGAACCCAAATAAATTGGACGGATTGGAGCATCGCATCGCGGCCTGCAGCGGGGCCGCGGCTGGCTCCCGGGGGGTGCGGCGGGGCGGGGCGGGGCAGGGCGGGGAGGCAACTTTATGACTTCCATTCGAGCAGCGCCACGCCCTTATTTATGCCCTCAGGTGGATACGACTATTTTCGGATGGAGTCGCCTCCTCCTCCTCAGCCAGGCGGCACGGCGTGGCGCGGCGGACACTCTGACACTACTGCACACCGCCGCAAGGGGGGTGAACAGCCCTGATTTTTTTTTAGTGCCCACACAAAATCAAACATAACAGTGCACAGTTAAATATTTCGCAAAATAAATTCAAAATCATTAATAGGCAATTTTTTTTTCTTAAATTAACTACCTACCTTAAACTTTTACTAAGTATCTAAACTTCCACTTTTACTTTTATTTTAACTACCTCAATTTTATACCTTCGGCTATCAAAATCCAGAGTTCTTTCCCCTATAGCATCGCCACCAGGGTAGCTGGCGCGCATCCCAACAAAAGCCAGACGGCACGTATGAGAAGAGAGAAATCTGGTTCTTTATATATATATTTGGTTCCCGCGCCCCGGCCCGGCCCCGCCCGGCCGCCCCGCGAGCGCGCAGCGAGCACGATGGACACGTGATAGCTCTGGCTGTGTCGTGTTTCACTGAGCTTCTAGTTGTGTGGCGGGGCGGGGCGGGGCGGGGCGGGGCGGGGCGGGCGCCACTGTATTGAAGCCTTTAGGAGGCGCTGCCTCACCGCCCCGCCCCGCCCTGCTGGCCTTGCCCCTGACTCACTGCAACAAAGGTGCTGTACTCTACAATTTTGGCCGCACTTTCTTATTTCGAGTTTCACATGACTGCTAGGACCAGTGCGCCCCGCCCCGCCCCGCCCAGCACGATGCATGCCGCGCCGCGCGGCGGGCGTTCCGCCCCAAAACATGATTCCACTTCCCACGCCCCGCCCCGCCCCCGAAATGCGCACCACGTACGGCCCGGCCGGCGGCGGCGCCCCGCCCCGCCCCGCCCCGCCCCACCCGGTACGCCCCGCGCGCGGACGTCTGTAATTTACCCAACTTTAATTACCGTGCAGGTCCAATTAATTGCTGCCCCTCCCCTCCCCTCCGCTGCTGCTGGACCGGGCCGGATCACGTGACCCGCCCCACCGTGCGCCCGCGTGCTCTAGCAACAACATGACGCACGCCGGAAACACAAGTGTGTGAGTGTCGCGCACTTGTACGCGTGCAAATCTCGTGCACTTGCAATAGAGGAGGACGCTCGTCTAGTGTGTGAGTGAAACTCCTAGCAAAGTCACGCCTTGCCTTGATAAAGTGTGCGTGTTCATTGACACACTCGGGTATCCGCAGAGAGGTGTGTGTTGCAGCCTGGGTCCGTTGCGTGCTCGGCCGCGAGGAGGACGTGGTGCAACAGGAGCTCTGGAGACCAATCCATCACCAGGACCTCGCCAGCAGGGCGCTAACGCCCAGGGGCTTAACGACCCACCAAAACACCTTCCACCAAATGTGATTTGTGCGCCGGCTAATAACTCCACCGCCACCTCCGCGAGAGGTAAAGGTGAGGAGGAGGCGGAGGAGGAGGAGGAGGAGGAGGAGGAGGAGGAGGAGGAGGAGGAGGAGGAGGAGGAGGAGGAGGAGGAGGAGGAGGAGGAGGAGGAGGAGGAGGCGCAACGTCTCGTCGCTAGGCGCTGCGCAGAGCGGCAGGTGGGGCGGGGCGGGGCGGGGCGGGGCTGGTCCGCGAAGCTGCCGTGCGGAACAGCCAGTCACTGACGCGAAACAGCAGAACACCTTCACTCCTGCTGCTTCACCTGCGCCCCGCCCCGCCCCGCCCCGCCCCGCCCCGCCTCCCGTCCCAAAGGAGGACTACGCTACGCTGCCGGGTCTCTTCCGCGCCGGCTACTTTTGCTTCTTCTTTTCGGTAGGAAGGTCCGGGCCTCTGGCTCCGGGTCTTCAGCTCCGGCTGCTCTGGGGTCGCCCCACCCCGCCCCGCCCCGCCCCGCCTCGTACCCGCCCGCCCGTGACCGAACACAAGTCGTGGCCGCTGTCGCCCGCGGCGAGCGATACAAATAAACAAAACGTTTTTTTCACGGGTACTCCGAAACAGAAAATAGAATATTAGACGCGACCCTGCCTGACAGCCCAGCCTGGCCCAGACTTATTCGTCATTATTTCCTTGTTCTGCTTACATAGTAGGCGCAGGAAAATGGAAGGAAAATAAACAAATCAACTCTCGGTCCAGAGCAGGTTACACCAACAATCACATCCCCCACCGGCTGGTCAGAGGTTCCGTCGTGTTTCCGGTGTAATCAGGCGTCCAAACACACACACACACGAACAGACAGACACACGGCCAGACGGACGGGCAGACGCCTGTGACTGTTTACCGAACCGAACAACACAGTAACGAGGCATCGAGATCACAAAACTTTCAAGTTTGCCTGCGACTGGTCCGGTTAACTGGACTACTCCAAACACCAGCCGACTCCCCCCCTCCCCCTCCTCCCTGAACCCCTAGAGCGCCAGCACTAATTATAGTCCTGGCCGAGCGCGACGACACGGCTGTCAGTGCGTGCGTGCGTGCGTGCGTGCGTGCGTGTGTGTGTGTGTTCCTTGGAAATCATTCATCTTTCGCTCCGTCTCATGTTTATGAACGGCGCTGAACGGGAAGTCTCCGCTGGGCGCATCGCAGTGTGATTGTTTCTCTCTCTCTCTCCCTCTCGCACACACACAAACACACGCAGACTTTCCTTCACATTAGTGACGTTACGGATGATGGCGCTGCCGCAGTGACAGGCCCCCATATGCCAAGTAGTGCCCAGCGGGAGGGGCGGCCCCTCCCCCCCTACTCCCCCCTAAATGTTTCACTGCAGCCCCGCTGGCGCAGCATGCAGGCTACTCCTGATTGACAATGTCCGTCAGAGACAGAGCGGGAATGCATCTGCACTGTCGAGTGTAAATTTCCATTTTCGATGCGCACAGTAATCGACAGTGATGGAGCGTTTTAGCATCGCTACTACCTCAGTACACATTCTAAAACTAGGATAGGGTGAAAGTACAAAGTGAGTACAATTTTTGGCGTACAGTACACATTTTGATCGACACTGGGCGGTGCTTGTTTGATAAACGCCTGTCAGGGTATACTGTACCGCAGCGCACGCGTGACGGAGGGTTGCCTACCCGGTGCGGCGCCCTGCTGACAGTGCGGGAGCAGGCAATACACTGTACGCCGCTCAATACCGCCTCGCCAGTGGCGCCAAGGGCAGGTGGCGCCAGCCAGGGGAGTCTCGGGTTTCTGCTGGGGATTCCATTTCCGAACGGGATCGTATCCCGCAGCTCATCGCCCCACCGCACTGCCAGCGGCCCCGCGGTTCCGATCCCGATCCCCGTCCCGCCGCCTCCGCCGCTCCGCGAGCCACCTTTTCACGAATAAATCAACGAGTGGCGAACGCAACACGCCGCGACACGAGGCAGGGGCGGCTCAGAGAGCGAGCGAGCGAGCGAGCGAGCGAGAGAGAGAGAGAGAGAGAGAGAGAGAGAGAGAGAGAGAGAGAGGCCAAGCATGAAGAGCGGGAGAGGAACACCGACCATCTCTCTCTGTCCCTTCCTTGCCAACTTGTCATTGCGCGGAGCGCACACGCAGGTCATACGCAGCGCTCGCGCGCCCCGCCCCGCCCCGCCCCGCCTTGAGCCGCCTGTAGCGCTTGTCGCTGAGCGAAGCGAAGCTTACTCCTGCAGGGGATCAGAAGTGTACTTGGTCGTGAGTCTGTCTGTCTCTCTGTGTTAGCCGGTTCTCCTCTTAAAGTACAGAAGTAATCGTAAAAAGCGGTAGTGTTCCGTAATCTACTAACTTCAGCGCTATAATATTTGTCCAGACTTTTCCTATAAATGGAGTTTGAAATATTGAAACGTTTCATGTAAACTTCACTCCGGAAAGGTTGGCAGGCAACGAAAGGAGTTCACCGGTAAGCTAGCCCCACAATGAACTCATCGGGCAGTAACGCCGCGAAATTTGGGTTACCAGGAATTTAATTTCTGCCTTCCCCTGCGCTTGGGCTCTCCGGATAGGCCGCCACCTTCACATGATTGCTTGGCGGGTTGGCCTATCCAGTGTGTCGCAGGCGCTCCGCCTCGGTAACGTCCCTAACGTCCTTTGTGGGGACGCCAGTAGCGCCACCTAGAGGCAGTACGCGAAATATGTCACGACGGCCCAGCCAAGCCCGGTGGGCCCGGTGTCCACCACGACTGTTTACAACATCAAAATTAGAAATTTAATTGTCAGTCCGACGAAATATGCGGTCTTAAATAGTTTTTTAGAGTGGTGGTAGTCGCCTCACGAAGTTTCAAGTGTCGTCATTTTGTAGAAGTGTGTGTGTGCGAGTGATTTGTCGTGTGTGCCTCAAGTTCTAATCAATAATACCTTTGATTGTCCTGGATTTGTGAAATGGACGTCACGGATTGCTGAAACGACAGCCAGGATCGCTTCAACTTACTTCCGAACTCATTATTTGGGTGAGTGACATAACCTAACAACATAAACAATGTTGTTTACAATAGAGTTCACACAGTTCTGTCTGGGAGACAGCAGACTTTGGTCTGAGTATTAAAATCACTTAACACCTTGATCTGACAAGTGAGAGTTACTAGCTGTGACATTATTTTCTGATATTTAACTAAATTTTGTTTTAAACCTTTGCTCGGTACCCAAGTGTTGTGATTCCGTATTTAGCCGCCACAAATTACCAGCCAAACGGTTTCCCCAATACTGTATTGATGCTGTAGTAGAAGTGTGCTCCTTTTAGACATGAGCTAAGAGACATTTGTTATAAAAAAAAGGTTATTAATTGATAAATATTAAATAGAAACATTTAGAGTCTCATTCTATTAAAGAAGACACATCAAAGTGTGGTGAAAGTATTAAAATCTTATAACCTTTTAACCCAACTAGAAAAAGTAAATTGTATGGGTATTATTCAGAGAAATTTAGTAGGATTTTGTTCCGAACCTTTGCTGTTCTTCCCAGTGATACAATTTCTGATCAAGTTATCTTATGTATTAAACCAAACATACTGCTTGATCCGTTTTGGCTATGAATTTGAATGAGAGGAAAGCTACTCTATAAAAGTAATGATACGGAGTAAATTCATTTCTAAAAAATGAATAGTTTATAGAAATTTGACTCTCACAAACACAAGGGGCAATACTGTAGATTGGATTTAGGTGAGAAACGGTACTTGTAATATAACAATTATGCTGAGAGTGTTTACACTAAATCAGTGTTGGTGTGAAGACAAACTTGTTTCAGAATAATAGGAGGGGTTGAGGGAGGGGGCGGACAGCATATCATGCAGCTGCATTCTTATACTCATCATGTTAATGATACTTAGTGGCACTTATCTCACCTCCGGATGGGAAGGGGAAAAGTGGAGTGGAGGGGAGGGGGGAGGTTCTGAAAGTGTGTTCTAGAGGTCCCCGCTCAGGATAACCACATTTTGTAGGCCACTGGCCACTGGGCCTCTAGCGTCGACCCCATAGGAGGGTGTCCGAGACTTTCGACCTGGGGACAGCTCAGAGGGGATGCTCAGCATGCCCCTGCCACAAAGGCGTCACACTCATAATGTCGTTCTGGGTTCGGGAAGGGTGTCACCGTCCCGCGTCTATGGCCCCCCGTCGGGCACAGGAGTGGCACGAGGTTACCGCACGGACAACCGCACATTGGCGGCCACAGCGCCCTGCGCCTCTGGTGTCAATCACATTGGGTGTCCGGGACTTTCTACATCAGGATATCTGAGAGGGATGCTCTCTCGGTTGAGAGTACGAACGGTGATTGTTCACCTGTTGTCCCTCCACCACCTCTCCTGCCCTTCTCCCCCCCCCCCTCCGAATTCTCAATTACTCCATGCTGACTGGCGCCATGTAGGTTGCTTATCTACACGGCGGAAGGATTAAACCCATCCTTTTGCTTTAACACTCACTTCGCTCAGCAACTACGTGCCTGCCGCACGTACTCCTAGTAAGTTAAGCCCTGTGGGGTGTGCAGAGCAAGGGCAAGCTGCTCACGGTGGGATTGCGGCCGGCTACGTCGTGTCAATCAGTCCCCGGCGGGGCGTGGCGGGGCGTGGCGGGGCGTGGCGGGGCGGGGCGGGGCGGGGCGGCGCCAAACGTCACCGAGCCGCGTACTTATGAACGACAGAACGGATCGAGGCTGCGGCGGTGGCGGCAGCGTTGCGCATAGTTTCCTGGGTCATAAACGTCGCCATAAGCCTCGGGGCGCTACTACTGGCACTCGCGCCCCGCCCCGCCAACTCAACGCAAACATTTCAACCCGCATGCCTTTTCCTACCTCACGACTCCTACCCTCCTCTTACCCCCGACCTCCGACCTTCGAAAAGTCACACATTTTCGATGGCTCCACATCAAACGCGTACATACACACTCAATAAGGGCGTGACGCGAGAGTGACGCTCCGGAGCCGTCACTCACCCGAGCAACAACAACAGTCATGAGAAGTGAAGCACCAACACACCAAAACGACCCGGGCCGACCCGGTCCGACCCGGGCAGGGCGGGCGTGTCTAAGTGACTTTCTATCTATCTCTGCCGGCCGCGCGGCGTGGCGTGGCGTGGCGTGCAGGTCCGGGCAGGGCGTACGCCCCGGTCAGGATATTCACGCCCGCCCCGCCCTGCCCGGCGCGCAGGTCTGCGGTGGGCCTTGCCCCCACCTCCCCTCCACCAGCACAGCCTTCATGAGCCTAGGCTGCTGCTGTCGCTTCACGAAATCGAATCCCATCTCATCATCGCAGCCTCCGCCTGCAGGCCGCCGCACCACCCCGCCCCGCCCCGCCCCGCCCCGCCCCGCCCCGCCACACCGACTGACGGGAAAGTGATTCAATTAAGGGCTCGACCTAATCACCGATCTCCATAGGGGATCGATCCGCGGAACGGATGACGGCGTGCAGGTCGCGGTCGCGCACACTCACGCGCACACACACACACACCACGTGTATGGCATGCTCACGCGCAGGCCGGCCACGGGACAGGCACTTTCATCAGTGTCTAAGATGCGTAATCTTATAGGAAGTATAGGTCAGACATTAACAACCAAAAAAATTCTATAAACATTTTCTATAAACGATGCCATATGACGCCAACGGAAAGAGTTAAGGCAATCGTTCGTCGAAAAAAAAAATGAGAAAAACCGAGAAAACACACACACACACAGATACTTGTCGGCGGGGCGCTGCGTTCGGGTCGCGTGCGGTGAGGTGCGGCGGGGAGTGGCGCGCGCTCCGGGCCCGCCCCGCCCCACCGCACGAGATACGTGACGTGCGTGGTCACCGCCACGGTCACAAGGGGGGGGGGGGGGGGGGGTAGGGGGCTCAGGGGGGATTAATATTTGCTTATCCACCACGCTCTGCTTCGTCACGCCACGAGACGACGTCACGGGACACGTGTGAGACTGAGAGAGAGAGAGGGGGGGAGACTTCATGATCAAATGAGGCCCCCCCCCCCTCCACTAACCCTTTTGAATCCTATACCTCTACGGAGCGCGCCGGCGATCTTCACGCGATACCAAATTCCATCCCCCCCCCCCTCTCTCTCTCTCTTACACAGACACACGCACACATATACATTCCCCTTGGAGAGATTGCGATAGAATTGCACCGGAAACGAGCGGGCGTCCCGCCCCGCGCCGCGCGCCTATAGGTCCGCCACCGGCCGCCGACGGAAGCTGTCAAAGCCGAACGTTTCACCGGGCCGCCGCGGCGCTGCACGGCGCCACCGGCCACTGCTACTTTCTATATAGCAGGCGCAGAGGCCCGGGCCGGCGCGGCGCGGCGTGGCGTCCTCCCCCCAGTCTCATATCGCTCGCGAATTAAAGCGAGCTCTGCCTCAATGAGGAGTTACTGCAGGAGACGCCGCGGGGAGGGGAGGGCCGCAGCTCCCACTGCCCGCGCGGGGGCGGGGCGGGGTCGGGTCGCCGACCTTGACCTGGTACCGTCATTAGCATGTTCGGCAAAACGGACGCAACCGAGCGGCGGGGGCAGAACAAACAGACAAACCAACAGACGCACGCGCGGCAGCTCCGTGACCCGGCACGTAGCACGTACGGTGTGTGTGTGCGTGTGTTGTACGCGTCATGCAAACCGAAAAATTCCGCAAGGCGTCGGCGTCATAGCGACTTTATTGCTGGTTGCAAAAGAACACGTCGTCCGCGCGCGCGCACACACACCAAATAAGTGAGCAGAAGGCACTGCGAACTCGAGCTGAATAAAAACGGCGTGGCACATTGCAACTTCGGAAATCGACTTCGCTCCATATACTCTCAACGCTTAAAGCCCAAATCATCCAAAAAATCGGAATTTCTTTTTACAGTGTGCCTGATGGGGTAACGTCTTGCGTGCGTGTCAGACTTCGCGATATCTTTCCTTCTCGCGAAGAAGAAAAAAAAACCCAGAGAAACGGAAGGATTTGACGGGTCGCGGAGCAGCCACCGGGCTGGAGATTAGACTGGAGGCCGCTGGAGAGATAAGCGGCACCGAGCTGGAGGTCATCCAGGCATTGCATAAGGCGCATCTGCATCCGACCTGCTTCCGCCCGGCCGGCCGGCAGGCCTGCCAGCCCAGCCCAGAGTTACAAGTCCACCTCCACAATAGAGACCCAAGTGTGCGTAAATGTCGCCGGTAACAGTCACTCACCTTCAGGGTTGTTAACGATAACGAAAAATAGTTATCGCGATACGATACGATAATATTTATTCTCGTTATCGTATCGCGATACGATACGCCGTTGGCAAAAATTTTATCGCGATACAATGCGATAATCGTTTTATCGTCGACACGATAACGTCTCATACTAAAAATTCTGAAAGGCAATTGAAAGACAAAATGCCATGAAATTTAAAATACAAAAAACAAAAAAACATATTAAAAAAACATATTAATTATTTGTAGTAATAATTAAACCAGGGTCCAGGACTTTGGTTATTTGGTTAATCAGTTACTTCCACTAATCGAAGTTTGCTTTCAACAGAACTTCATTTCTGAGAGTTTTATCATGTAGCAGGGTCCACTCGGAGAAGTTCCGCCCCGAGCTGCACTCTTGTCGCGCTCGAGTAACATCCCAGCTCTGGTAGAGGCGCTTTTGGGCTTTACTAGCGTATTTCATGAAACAAAGACCTATTTTTTTTTCAGCCGCAAAATCATGTTATCGATATCGACGATACGGCGATACCGGCTCCCGTTATCGTATCGCGATACGATACTGCCCGAAAGAAAAAAGTATCGCGATACGATAACGATAAAATATCGTTATCGAAATCGTCGTATCGTCGATAACCGATATATTATCGTTAACAACTCTGCTCACCTTGCACAGGAGCACCCCCGTCTCCAGCCGGTCCAGGAAGTTGTCGACGCCCAGGTCGAGGCCCGGGTACAGCGCGTTGAGCCACTCGGCCAGGTCCTCCTTCATGGCGTACAGGTACTCCTCGGACGACTTGAACGGCCGGTAGGGCCGCGCCTCCAGCAGCGCCATGGCGCACCGGGGCCTGCGGGGGGCAGAGGAACAGTTGTGAACAACTCGGCGTGAACAGAGGGAGGGGCAGCTTGTGAACACGGAGCCGTGAACTCGTGAACAGCAACAACGTGTGACGAGGATGACCGCCCCATAATGTTAGGCCCCACGTAACACACAAGCGGCGGGCACCGCGTAGGCCCCCCCCCCTTTTTTTCTCTCTCTCTCTCTCTCTCCAAACCACCTCGGCGCCGCGGGGCCCCCCATTAAGCGCCGAATGGACGGAGAGGAGGCGGTGCACTGCCCCCGGGCCGGGCCCACAACGAGATCCCCCCTCACCTTACCTCCTCCCTCCTCTCTCTCTCTCTCTCTCTCTCTCTCTGTCTCTCTCTCTCTCTCTCTCTCTCTCTCTCTCTCTCTCTCTCTCTCTCTCACTCTCGCGAAAACTCCACGGCGGCGAGGAGGCAGCGGGCGAGCACCTCTCAGGTCATCGACAGGCAGGCGGGCCCCGCGGCCCCGTTACCCCGCGCGCCCCGCCCCGCCCCGCCCCGCCCCGCCCCGCCCCGCCCCGCCCCGCCCCGCCCCGCCGCGGCCCCCCCAGGAGCCTCCCTGGTGCCCGCCCCGCGCAGTCGCGTGGCGGCGCAAGCTCGTCGCGCGCGCGCGCGGGGGGAAACACAATGCATACCGGTCGTATACGTCATAGCTATAGGGCTAATTGACCGTGTCTGTACATAATAATGCTTTCTCCAGCGCTGGAGCGGCTGCTGGAGCTGCTGCTGGAGCGGCTGCTGGAGCGCGCGCCGCCGGCATCATTGTTCGGCTAATCCTTCGAGTTAAGCTCTACCGCCAACACCAGGGCAGGTGTATTTTCTTTATCATTCAGGTTAATTTTGAATTCGTGGTGTATACCCAACTAAAGTGTCATTTCCCCCTCAGAAGGCGGACAGGGGGGCAGTGCTGGTCAGCGCCCGCGGGGCCCCCGCCGCCCCCGCCGCGTCACGCCCCGCGGCGCCCCTACCCGCCCACGGCAAGGAAGGACGGCGTCGCGGCGCTGGGCAGGCGACGCCTGGACACCTGTCCGCCTGGCCGGGCCGGGCCGGTACACCACCGCAGCAGGGCCGCCCCGCCCCCCCGCCCCGCCCCGCCGCGGGTCACTGACCGCCACCGCCGCGCTGTCCGCCGCGTCCAGCAGGACGTGCCAATATCGGAGACTTGTTCTAGTTAGGGCGAGCAGCCCCTCTCGGCTTCAATCTATTTTCTTTTATTTCAGTCTTAAGCGCAATCCGCGAGTTCATCTGAAAATAAACAGCACATTTTTCTGTTGTCCGAGGCCGCGGAGAGGCGGCGCCGTATCGAGGAGGCGGTGGGGGTGGGCGGCGCGGCGCGACCGCTAAGGCGATTACGGTCGCATTAATTCGCGGCCCTCGATGCAACGCGACGGCTGCGCGCGGGGCGGGGCGGGGCGGCTGAGCAGGACACCTCCGCGCTGCGCCGCGCCGCGCTCAGCCGCGCTCAGCCGCCCCGGCAGGGCAGGCCTGCAGGACGGCAACAGGATTACCAGAGTGCAAACGAGCAGGGGCCTGATGCACTGCGACCCTCCTGCTGCTGCTGCTGCTGGCCTGCTGCAATCCCAACGAGATTTCCTTTTATTTTTGCCGCGCATTTTCTTAAGCTATTCTCAGTAGTTGTTTTTTTCGGCGTAAGTCATCAGCCGCGGAGAAGACTGGTTCGCGATACTGTCGGCCCTGACGCTGCCGCGCCGGCGCTTACCCAACGGAACGGCCACCCCTCACTCACGTAGCGCCTCCCCGCCCCGCCCCGCCCCGCCCCGCCCCGCCTCGCCTCGCCCCGCCCCGCCACTCCCAACTCATCACACCGAGTCGGACCCAGTCAAGGAGAAAATTCGCCATGGAAACGCTCAAGCGGCCCGCTAAGGAGGCCTGCTGCACTGGAAAAACCAAGTATCGCACACTTTCCAAGTGTGTAAATATCCATCCGCCCACTTGTCTCTCCTCGGGAAACTCACGATTTTATTCGATCAATAAGAATTCGAACACTTACAGCGAGCAACATTCACACCTTGGGGGTTTTAGAGCGGGTACCCACCCGACGGCGGACACAGCAGATACCCGCGCCTACCTCAGCTACTTGATTTTTGAAAGGAAAAAAAAATCCCGATACCGAAACCCGCGCGTTGTGTCAGTCTGTCAGTCTTACATAGCGGCCCGCTGACGCCCGCTGACCGCTACCCAAACGCAGGCCGCGGCCCGCCCGGCCCACGCGCACTTCCGCCACCCACTCCACCACTCCGGCGGCCCCGGCGCGCGGCCCGGCCCGGCCCGGCCCGGTCAGGCGCGGGTTCAAACCCCCGTTCCGTCACTTTTTCTTGCCCGTCGCCCAGATGTGACGCGACGCGACAGGGCGGCGCAGAGCAGAGCGCTCGGAGGAACACGGTCAGCTTATGCAATCACCGTTACATCCATAAATTATCATCGGGTCCGCGCGACGGCACGGCATAGCGCGGGGCGGCGCGGGGCGGCGCGGGGGGCGATGAGAAATACGGCGCTCGGTACGCGAGAGGGGTCTTTCCACACCGCCGAGGCGCGGCGTAGCGCGCCATCCCTCGTTAGCACGTGCAAAGGCACGTCCGAAAACGGAGCGCATATCTCTCTCTCTCTCTCCCTCTCCCTCTCTCAGAGCCCGCCGCGCCCTTGCGCGCGCGCGCGCGTCGCTTGGACATCCTTTAGGAAACCTCAACGCAAGCGACGAGCAGAGCGTGCCAAATCCCCCGTCGCGTATACACAATAAAAAAAGAAAGAGGAAATAAGATTCGATATAGACATATCGAGGAAAAAGAGAACCGGTTGCGTGTCCCGCCCCGCCCCGCGCGACGCGACGACACGCCCGCTCATGTCACGCGTGCTGCACACGCCCCGCCGCGCCGTGGTGGTGAAGTGCACCGGTGCATCCCCACTGAACGCGCTGGCAGCAGAAACACATTTGTCCAACA
Organism: Frankliniella intonsa; assembly: GCA_033675135.1. Taxonomy (NCBI): domain Eukaryota; kingdom Metazoa; phylum Arthropoda; class Insecta; order Thysanoptera; family Thripidae; genus Frankliniella; species Frankliniella intonsa. The sequence goes on from CM066248.1 coordinate 8,972,956, forward strand.
TTCGCCAAAAGAAATAAAAAGGTTTGTATCGCGCAAGATTCGCCTTGTTAAAAAATATTGGCACGCCGCAGGAGGCGACCGGAAACGCCGTCCGTATAAAATATCATAAACAGCATAAACAAGGGTAACAAATAGTTACCGTGTACTAACATGGCGGATAAGATTAAATACAGTAATAGAATGCTCAATGCATTAGGCAAACAGCCATTTAAACCAAAATTGCTTTTAAAAAAAAGTCAAAAGAAAAAAATACAAAAATTCTGGGAAACTTACGAAATTTGTACAGCAAAATTCAAGAGTTTCCACCTCGGTGCATGGTGTTGGCTCAGTGCGGCGCGGCGCAGCGTTGTGCATGCGGTTGGCCGCAGCGTTGCAGCCAGTGCAGCCGTAGCGGGGCGGGGCGGGGCGGGGCGGGGTGGGGCGGGGTGGGGCTGGGTGGGGCGGGGCGGGGCGGGCCGTGCAGACAGGGCGCCGCTGTCGCTCCGATGCAACCGACCGCCCCGTCATGTAGACGGTGTGCCTGGCGGGCGGGGCGTGGCGGGGCGGGGCGGGCGCACCGTACGGGCATTAAGATGAAATATCTGCCCACTTAAACGCGTCCAGCGTGCGCACTGCCCTGCTCCCGGCCCGACCCGACGCGTGCCTGTGCCCGCCACGCCCCGCCCCACCACGCCCCGCCCCGCCACGCCCCCGCGGCACCCAGCGCGATGGGGCCCTTGTCGCGCACGGCGGGAAATAAATGACAGGTATCGGTCACAGGTTCGTCTCGTCTCTCGCTCGGTGCGCGGCTTACGGGCGGGGCGGGATGGGGCGGGGTGTGGTGAGGCGGGGCGGGGTGTGGTGGGGCGGGGGCGTTGTGACTACCAGGACCAGGCGGACCGGGCTGGGCCGGGTGTTCGCCTATTTATCAGCTGGACGCCAAAGCAAACACTGACAGCGGTGGAGCATGGTGAGGCGGGGCGGGGCGGGGCGGGGCGGGGCGGGGCGGGGCGGGGTGGCACCTCGCACCCCGGGGCGGTGCGAGGCGAGGCGTCAGCTATTCCTCACAGGGCCGGGCCGAGCAGCAATAACCTGCAGACTGACCGACCGGGCGCGCGGGACCGCCATACACCGCCGCCTCGACAAACACTCGAAAGTTCCCACGCCCAAAAAATAACAAATACATTTCAAGACTCTTGTGGCCTTGCGCCCTGTAAGCCTGATTAGCGCAACACTGTCCGCATTAAGCAGTATACTCGCCACCGCCATGCTTATTTCATTATGCAAATTTCTCTTCATTAACGATGACGCCTCCGCTCAAAAACCACGATAGCAGTCTAGTCTGGTGGGAGAGAGGGGGCGACTAACGCGCGCCCCTCCGGGCCGAGCTCTGGACTCCAGGCGGCGGTGGCGGCGAGGCGTCCTTCTCACACGTGCTTATAGGCGCGCCGCGCCGCATGGAGTCCGGACTGGAGCGACTCTCTTTACGACCCAGAGCCGCCCCGCCCCGCCCCCCCGCCCCGCTACACGTCAGTCACGAGGAGTCTCCTGCCTGCCTGAGTGTCCACTCGGGTCCGGAGCACAGCACGCGCACAGCCGCCTCGAGTCACACACACACACATACGCACGCACACACACACATACACACGCACGCACGGCCTCGCGAGGATTGCTTTACATCCACACGTCGTACATTATACCCCTTGGTTAATCCGGCTGCCGGACACACACACACACGAGCGTCTCAATAAAGCAATCACTTCGTTCTGGTCCAAATAATGTGTGCTTAATCCCCTTTAAGCAGAGCGGACGGCACGGCCGGCGGCAGCTCCCCGCGCGCTCCTGCTCAGGTTAGCCAACGCTCACACACACACACACACTCGTACGTAAAATACTCACAAACACTCGCGCATTCCCAACTAATTGCTCCCCGGTAAGCGTGACGTGGGTGTTGCAAGTAGCACCAGTCTCTCTCTCTCTCTCTCTCTCTCTCTCTCTCTCTCTCTCTCTCTCTCTCTCTCTCTCTCTGTATCCATCGACAGGGGGTTATTGCAGCAGCCAGCAAATGATAGAAACGTACCGTGCAGCCTAATGTGAGCACCTCCGCCTCCCGTACAGTACATCGCTCACTCCGTCCAGCCCCGGCCTCACACAGTTGGCCTTTCCTTTTTTTCCATTCTCTTTTTTTTTTTTTTTTTTTTTTGCGAAACCTAACTCAGGCACATACACACAGACTCACATGCGTGAAATAACCCGACAAAATAAGAAAAAAAAATAAAGAAAATCACACGACGCTCTTGATTTTTTTTTTCGCACGGGGATTCTCTTTTTGAGCTCCTCTCTGATTTCTTTGTCGGCCTGGGAAGACACCTTTCGAGACTGTTGCCGTCGTGTCCCCGTCGAACAAAGCATTGGTAACTCGGCGAGTAGTACAGTCCAGCCGCCCCCAAACAGGGCGCGAGGGCCTCACTCACTCACAGCGCTGTACGGCGGAGATTAGATAGCTACAGCGGCCCCGTGCGGTGGCCAAGGTGTCGTGGGACAGCACCGAAACAAAACGTGACCAACGATTTAAAAAATATACGTATCAGTATAGACGCACAGGCCGCAGAGATCTTATCGCAGAGCTATGATGGTGGTGCGAATGGAAAACAATTGACAACGTGGTAGCAGCTGTGGATTAAAAATAGAGCAACCTAAACTTACGACGGAGAACGAGTTCACGACGCAGATATCGGCGAGAGAGAGAGAGGTATCCGGACATCGCGCTCCGTTCACTTATTATTCAAAGTCCGCGTCAGCTTTTCCGCAGCGAAGTTTCAAAAAGCCGCACCAGCGAGCCGATGTCACATGTTTCAATTTGTAGGCGGGAGAACAAAAGAGGCTGGTGCGCTACACGCTGAGAGACTGCCCCCCTCCCCTCCCCTCCCACCCACCGATTAAAAGTCGATCTGTGCGCGTCTTCGCGTCCTTCTTTGGGCGCCGGCGGGGCGGGGCGGGGCGGGGACGTGCAGTGCTGTCTGTTACATGCCCTCCCACACCTCCTCCCCGCTCGCTCCCCCAGGTCACACTGGCCTCGAAGATACACCGCGAGGAAGGCCCAAAACTGGCGTGAAAATCCCCTGGGACCTCCCCCAACTCTTCACTTTTATCGGACACCTCTCCCACTTTTTATTTTTTTTTCTATCGGGAGCTCGCGAGGGGAGGAGTCTGTCAGGTTGGCAGCGCCGGGCCGGGCCGGGCTATTTCTGACATGATAACGCTTCCCTCCCCGCCATGCGGGCGGGTCCCCCCCAGGTCCTGGTCCCCACCCGCCCCAACAGAGACCCCCCCCCCTACACATACGCCCAAAACTCACTGTCTGTAGGTTTAATGACCCCGGCCCCCGGCCACACATGTGGGTCCGCTCCACGCCGCCGCCGGAAATCGGCTAATAAAAACGAGAACCTTTTTCGTGCCTAATATTTTAACTTGGTCGGCCAGCAGCACGGTGACACCGCGAGCAGCGCACCGCGCCACCCAGGCAGGCAGGCAGCGCACTTGTGGAGCAGCTCAGTGCGACATCAGCTGTCTCCTCTGCGCGCTGAGAAAACACTCCGAGTGTGAGACTGTCGCGCAGGTGCAGGTGTAAGAATTTTCACTTGTTAAAATTGTCCCTTCACCTGGGTGCGACTACTTTCGGAAAATTCGCACTTTTAAGAGTATGAATTATTGACAAGCTTGCAACGTTGACACGCTTGTGTTTGCTTGACAGTGTACCCCGGGCCGCGCTCCCATTCCCACCCGCGCCTGCCGGGCTGGGGAGACCCATATCGCATGTCCAATAATGAAGCGACTGTCACCGCGGCGACGCCCCCTGCCCTGCCCTGCCCCTGTCCCGGCGAGGCGACGCCGGGCGACGCCGGGCCAGGCGCCGCGACGCCAGGCGAGGCGTCCCTCCCGCTGCCAGCGAACAACTTAGCTGGCACAACCAAGTTGTTGGGGTCGTAGAAAACAAAAGTTGGTTCCTGAAACCGACTCGTTTTAACAAAATCTTGTTCAACAAATAAAATTTCTGTTGAAAATTCAGTCATTTTGGCACCCGAAAAAATCCCTTTTTGCAAAAAGCGAGGGGGCAACCACTCCCCATCCTGGTGTACACGGGATTTCTACTGATTGCACAAGATTTCTCTCAGATTTTGAGAGATTTCTCTGAGATTTCTCTAAGATTTCATGAGATTTCACAAGATTTCTCTGAGATTTCTCTGAGATTTCTTGGGATTTCATGAGATTTCACAAGATTTCACAAGATTTCAATGAGATTTCATGAGATTTCTCAGTTAAATTTCTAAGGATTTCATCGAGATTTCCGCAGGTTTGTACACAGGATTTCTCGAGTGGTTGCCCCCTCGGCAAAAAGGCACTCCCTGCTCATCGAGATGGTCCACCACCAGCTCTTGCTCCGGCCCGGCCAGGCCCGGCCCCCGGGACGCGAGCGGCCTCCCCGGCGTCGTCGCCCTGGCCGGCCCTGGCGGGGCCCCCGTACGGCACGGCAGCTATTTATGCCCCCCTCCCCCACGCGCGGCCCGCCCCGCCCCGCCCCGCCCCGCCCGACACGTCTTGTATTATTTGTTTCTCTTTCGCCTTCCATCGCCGCTCATCTTATTCCACTAGCCCGCTGTGTGTGTGTGTGCGCGTGCGCAGTCGCCCGCTTGCTCAACACATTTCCGAATTGCGGTGCGGACAAGCTGGTCCCGACCCGACCCGACCCGGGCAGAATGTCTTGATGGCGAGGTCCCCGCCGTGTTCTCATAGCCGCCCACTGCGCTGCCCCGCCCCGCCCCGCCCCGCCCCGCCCCGCCACGAGTGAGGGGCCAATAACGCCCGCCCGCCCGCCCGCCCCGCCTCGTGCAGCCCAAACAGCGGCGTCACTCACCTCGTCCCGCGCAACGACAACAAGACCCCCGAGAGGAACGACACGCACGCGTGCTACACGCTCAGCGGAGACCCAAGTGTGTAGTGAATGCCACACACTTAAAGTGGCAGAAATTTCCATTCACGCACGTAAATGAAGTAAAAGCGTGTACATTTTCCTAGAAATGTCAGTCATTTGAAGAGATCCTATATGGGATTTCACACGAGATTTCACACACCTATAAGTGCGTGAAATACTCACACTTGCGATTTTCCGGTGAATACATTACACAGGTGTTGAGTATTGCCACTACGGCTCCGACTCACAAAGTTCTTACGGGGAGATATATAGTTATCCTGGGGCTAACAGAAAATCAATAACGCATGAGAACACGGGGTGGGGCGGGGCGGGGCGGGGCGGGGCGGGGCGGGAGCGTCGGCTGCTCCATAAGCAATGCCATGCCCGTGGCCTGCAGACACAGGGCCCCGGGGCCGGGCCAGCGTGACCCCGGGGCAGAGCAGGACCTTACTGCTGCCAGGAGGAGGAGGAGGAGGAGGAGGGGGAGGAGGGGAGGAGGAGGGGGAGGAGGAGGAGGAGGAGGGGGAGGAGGAGGAGGGGGAGGGGGCGGAAGCAGACGACAGCTGGGGCCCTCTGGCTCAATGCACCGCGCCCGCCCGTCTCCTCCACCGTCTGGGCCCGGCCGTGGCGGGGCCCCGCGGGGTCCGTCTCTCTCGCACCCATTGAAATTGTAATGAGCATCGACGCCTGAGATTTTCACCCACACCGCCACGCCCCGCTGTGCGGCTCACGCGGCTCCAGAGAGGGGCGCTAAGGTGACAAAAACTTAACTCTGTACGCTGTGCCCTGCGGCACGCAGGAGAGACCACGCACTTAAGTTCCCATTTCACACACTTGAACGAGGAAAAGTGTAAATTACCCCCGCAGTTCACACACTTGAAAGATTACTCAGACAACACACGTGTGTGACATCCACCCGAGGACCACGTGACAAATGCGGCGGGGGGCTGACTGAGCCGAGTCTGAATGAAGCTGTGTGTGTTAAGCACAGCGCGGCCAGGCCAGGCCAGGTCATGGGGGAATAAAATACCAGGCCCCTCTCTTTCGCACTCTCTTTACAAACATTCTGCCCCCATCTCTGTCTGTCTGTCTGTCTGTCTGTCCGTGTCTCGCAAGAGGCCCGCCCGGCCCGGCCTGACCAGCACCGCCCGCCACTTTACGACGATTCGGCCCATCGCGACCGGCCCGGCCCGGCCCGACCCGGCGGCCTTCACTTCGGCCCCTTCAGCGCGGCGCGTCGCCGAGGCTCGTCGCTCGCTGCCCGCGCGCGTTTTTACGTGCCTCATTTTCGGTCCTAAACAAGATCATGCGTGAGTGTGCGAGTCGTGTGTGCATGTGTAAACGCATGCGTGCGCGCGCACACGACACGGCCCGCTCCGCAGTACTGGTCGAGCAGCAGAGCGTTTCCCACGTCCACGTCGTCGACCCCGTACGGCCCCGCCCCGCCCCGCCCCGGCCCGGCTCGTGTCCTCCTGGCCGTCCTGGACGACTGTCCCCGGGGTCCTCGCACCCGTGCCGGCACCGCTACCGGCCGCCGCTGCACCGCCTTACACATGTCCCCCGCCCCGCCCCCCTCAACACGTCATTAGGGATACAAAGGGCCCCAGTGCTCTGCTCCCCGCGGGACCCGCTGCCTGCGTGCGCCCGCCGTACAGCTGTGGGAACAGAGTACTAAGCACGACCAAATCCATCGGGCGCCCCGCCCGGCCCCTCCCAGGAGGACTGCTATTTCTGTACCAGCAGGGGCGCAGGGGCGCGCGCGCGGAGGAGTTGTCAGTCTGCTGGTCCATTATCACGGAGGCTGGACAGGCTCCCCTGGGTGGCGGCACGACAGGACAGCGCGCCGGGCCGGGACCAGAGGACTTAGGCGAGGACAGGCAGGACAACGGGACAGGGAAGGACACTGCGGAGAAGCGTACCCGGGGTAATGCATGCAGAGAGTGCGAGGGAGAGAGGGGGGGGGGGAGGGAGAGAGAGAGAGAGAGAGAGAGGTGGACATGCGGGTTGTGATTATGACGATAGCGGTGACGCAATGGCATTTGTCCCACTCGGCAGCGGCGCGGCGCTAGGCGCCAGGCGGTGCGGTGCCATCTTCACAAAAGGCCTACCTCTCCCGTCTCAATCGTGCTGGTGTGTGTGTGTGTGTGTGTGTGAGCACACGCGCGTGCCAAAGCATGCGTCACATATCGCGCTACACTGGAAACGCAATCCGAATGCGAATGCAAAATATAATGGTTCAGTGTTGGGGAAGGCGCAACCATAGAGGCGCGCGGGGCGGGGCGTGGCGGGGCGGGGCGTGGCGGGGCGGGGCGTGGCGGGGCGGGGCGTGGCGGGGCGTGGCGGGGCGGGGCGTGGCGGTGGCGCCACCCTCGCTCTTCTCCTCCGGCTGGCCGACGCGACGGCTGGACTTTGGAATTTATGGGCCGAGTTTTGGCGAAACAAGCCTGCTGGGATGCGGGACGGGACGGGGCGTGGCGTGGGGACAGAAAGGGGTTCCCTGGCCCCTCACCTCGCGGTCTCCAGCCCGCCCCGCCCCGCCCCGCCCCGCCCCGCCCCGCCCCGCCCGGCCGCGCGCGGTACGCGTGGCGCCGCCGTGGGCGAGACGGAAGGCCAGGCCAGGCTGTTCGCCAGCATGCACTGCATGTCCTCGAGCAGGGGATCACCCTCCTTATGCAAACATACACACGCGCCGAGCGAGTCACGGGGAACTGATTAAAATATTTTTTTTTTAAGTGCGAAAATAAAATAGGTAGGAAATAGTCAAAAGAGGGAAAAGAGATTGAAAGTAATAAACAAAATAAGAGAAAATAAGAACACAAAACACGGGGTGGAGGACGTAGGTCACAAGCGCTACAGATCACAACCGCTACAGGTCACAAGCGCTACAGCTCGCTAACGCTACGGGTCGCAAGCGCTACGAGTCACAAGCGCTACAGCTCGGTAGCGCTACGGGTCACAAGCGCTACAGCGAGAATCCGCGCGTTAGGCGGAGCCGAGCCGAGCCGAGCTAAACCTTGAAAAATTACGCACGTGGCGTGAAAACATGGAAAATTTTTGCGACAGTAAACCTCCCGAAGGAGGTTGCGGTTCCCGCCAGGCACAGGGCTTTTACCCCCGTGGCAGCCAACTACTTCGGTGTTCTTATGGGAACCGGTGCTTTTGGACTGCGATCCTGTCGCGCAATTCGACAGATTTGATCCCCGTACTGCCAGATTTAGTCGTACGGTGGTTAACCGAACTGCCCTGTCCCCAGAGCATGGAATAGCTATTTTGGAGCCAGATTCTAGGACTTATGACCCCACGACCGACCACCAGTCGTGGGCATGGGACGGAACTTCCTGGCAACCCGCTGTCGCTACCAGTGAAGAACCTACCTGGTTTGAACCAGGCCCCATGTGCCGAGTCTCACAGACACCCACGGCTTTCGCGGCACCACTAGACCACTAGACCGTCGGCTATTCCACGAGGAGCTCGGTTGAAATGGGGGGCTTGAATTCCACTCTCCAAATTGTTGTCCTCAGAAAAATTAAATGTTTTGGTAAGATTCGAACCTCCGTCCTGCGACTCTCCGCGCGGACACTATGCCGGCACGGCTACGACGCCACGGTACCAGATGCCGGACCACTAGGAGTCATGCTGCGCGAGAAGCCACAGTCACCGAAGAAACGAACCCGGTGTCATGAGTGCGCCTGCTCTCCGGCCAGTGCTGGGCCGGCCGCGTAGCGTCATTGGTATCGACGCTGCTTGTAGCACTAGGTGGGCAGTGGTTCAAAAATCACGTAATTTTTTTTTCTTGTTAATTTTTTTTTGTTTGGACCAAGTGCTCTTTTCAGTGCCTTTTTTGCAGTTGCCGAAGTCACAAGGACGGTATAGCTGGAAAGAGCACTTTTGGTCCGAACAAAAAAATATAATAAAAAGAAAAAAACTTACGCGGTTTTTGAACCACTTCCCGCCCAGTGCTATGAGCAGCAACGATACCAATGACGCTACGCGGCCGGCCCAGCACTGACCGGAGAGCAGGCGCACTCATGACACCGGGTTCGTTTCTTCGGTGACTGTGGCTTCTCGCGCAGCATGACTCCTAGTGGTCCGGCATCTGGTACCGTGGCGTCGTAGCCGTGCCGGCATAGTGTCCGCGCGGAGAGTCGCAGGACGGAGGTTCGAATCTTACCAAAACATTTAATTTTTCTGAGGACAACAATTTGGAGAGTGGAATTCAAGCCCCCCATTTCAACCGAGCTCCCTCGTGGAATAGCCGACGGTCTAGTGGTCTAGTGGTGCCGCGAAAGCCGTGGGGTGTCTGTGAGACTCGGCACATGGGGCCTGGTTCAAACCCAGGTAGGTTCTTCACTGGTAGCGACAGCGGGTTGCCAGGAAGTTCCGTCCCATGCCCACGACTGGTGGTCGGTCGTGGGGTCATAAGTCCTAGAATCTGGCTCCAAAAATAGCTATTCCATGCTCTGGGGACAGGGCAGTTCGGTTAACCACCGTACGACTAAATCTGGCAGTACGGGGATCAAATCTGTCGAATTGCGCGACAGGATCGCAGTCCAAAAAGCACCGGTTCCCATAAGAACACCGAAGTAGTTGGCTGCCACGGGGGGTAAAAGCCCTGTGCCTGGCGGGAACCGCAACCTCCCTCGGGAGGTTTACTGTCGCAAAAATTTTCCATGTTTTCACGCCACGTGCGTAATTTTTCAAGGTTTAGCTCGGCTCGGCTCGGCTCCGCCTAACGCGCGGATTCTCGCTGTAGCGCTTGTGACCCGTAGCGCTACCGAGCTGTAGCGCTTGTGACTCGTAGCGCTTGCGACCCGTAGCGTTAGCGAGCTGTAGCGCTTGTGACCTGTAGCGGTTGCGATCTGTAGCGCTTGCGAGCCACTCCTGGGGTGGACGCAATGGACAGGGGCGCACTGGCGCGGTTAGGTCTGCAGGGGACACGCCCGTAAAACACACTCACACCACACGCCGCCGCGGAACAACAAAGTGCAGCCAACTGACGCAATAAAAAAAGCAGTTAGCAGAGCCAAAGCCGTATGGATCAATAGGAAACGGCCGGGAGGAGGGGGGGGGGCACGAGGGGTAGGGGAGCGGGGCAAGAAAGCGCACCCGCGCTCAGGTAAGCCGATAATGCAGCAGGCCAGGGGCTGCAGGGGCCGCAGGGGCCGCGCCGCAGGACTGCAGGGGGGGGTGGGGGGCACAGGGTCACGAGAAAGGCGGGGTGGGGGGCTTCCACTTCTGGGAATTTATGTTTGGGTTCGAAAAGAAACCTTCACACTTGGAAACCAATGTGAGTCAATTCTAACCCCCACACACTTAAACAGGGATAGGTTTGATTTTTCCACGGATATCCGTGCCAGGTTAGGGCCCAGAGCCCGGGCCGCCTCTGCGCCGGGGGGTTGGCAACACAATAAGGGCGAGGTCTCGCTTGTAATGCAGACCTCTCCCTTACACTCGCTAAGGTCAGGCGAACTACTTCCGCTCCGCTCCTCCGCTAGGCGCTTCCGGCTCCACCCGGCCCGCGCCATACCCGCGCCCTCGCACGCCACACGGTGATGCGCGAACACACCGCTGTGAGAAACACGATTTTATTTTATTTTTGTGCGGAAAATTAACAGGGTATTATTTGTTTGACTATGATTTAATTTATGACAATGTAACCGAGAGAAACGTAGGGAAAGGTAGAGGAACAGAACGAGAGAGAGAGAGAGAGAGAGAGAGAGAGAGAGAGAGAGAGAGAGAGAGAGAGAGAGAGAGAGAGAGAGAGAGAGAGAGAGAGAGAGAGAGAGAGAGAGGGCAATGACAGCCCTTAGCCGTGGGGACGGGCCCGGCCCGGCCTGCAGGGGAGCGGAACGCGGCGCGCCAATCGGCCGCTCTCGCTATCGACACGTCGAGTCGATGGCTACAAGAGATTGATTTACCGCACAATCCGCGGCGGGCCTAGCTCCGGGCTCCGGGCCGCTCCGGGCCGCTCCGGGGAGCCGTGCCGCCGCGACCTTGCTCCGAACACGCCGAACACTATCTTTCTCTCGCTCTCTGCAGCAGCTTTCGGTCACGTGATGGACAGTCGGCCGCCTGATTGGCCAGCCCGCCGGCCCGGCCCGCCGCGCGCCAGCCGCCCTCAGTAAATCAGTTTACCTCGCTGTTCTAGCGCCACGCCGCGCCACGCCACGCCCAGCCCAGGACACCCCATTTGTAGTCGGGCCGGCGCGATCAGAAAACTGATGAGACAGACGAGACAGCGCTGCACGGCTCGCTCCCCGAGGCGAGGCACTCTACCCCTTTCTGCTTCCCCCCCCCCTCTCTCTCTCAGACCACCCACCCCCTCCGCACGAGTCAGTCAGTCGAGACCAATCTCGTGCGCTTCCTGAGGCGGGTCTTGGGGTCGGGGGTGGGGTGGGGTTGTCGCCGTCTGGCTTGCCCCCGCCCCTCCCCCTCTCCTTTTCCTTCTGCTCGACGCACTTCACTCCAATACGCGCCCTTTTCGAGTTCGTCGCCCCCTCCCCCAACTTCCCTGCCGCCGTCATAAAAAGGCATTAAAAAGGCCGGCTCGCCAGGCAGCGAGTCTCTTTCCAGCCCCCCTGCTGCGCCGTAGGGGGCGTGGCGGGGCGGAGGAGGCGGGGCGGGGAGCAGGTTCTCTCTCTTTGAAGAAGAGGCAGCGACAGCAGATTCTCGAGGGGATGGGGGGGGAGTTATCCGTCTCTGCTCTCCGAACGAGGTTCCTGCCTCAGGGCGCTAGGCTAGCCTGCCATGTCGTCACGGAATGCGTCAGTTTGTCCGAGCCGGCCCGGCCCGGCCCTGCCCGGGTGTCACATCGTTTGGACGCTGTCTCCCTGCCTCAGCGTCGTTAGCGGGGGTGCCTGCCGGTCCCTACACCGCCTCGGAGCAAGAAGGGGGCGTGGAGCGGCTGGCGTGGGGGGCGCGCGCCGGCCCGGCCGCCCCAAATGAGACTGTCACGCGGAAAATGAGGAGACAGGATAGAATGGTGACAAATTCTGTGAGCAGCGGCCCTAAGCGCAGACCCTCCCCTCCTCGCATGCAAGCCTGTGAGGCGCCCCGCCCCGCCGCACCCGATCCCGCCGGGGGCGCCTCCGTGTTATATTCCCCGCCCCACCCATTCGCCCCGCCCCGCCCCCCCCACCAGGTGATGGGGGTGCCGGAAATAAAAGCAGCGACCCCTCCATCTGTATGAAGAGCGAGGACGGACGAGGGAGGGTGGAGGGTGGATGCGGACACGATACGCGCTGATTAGCAGCCCTCTCTCTCACCCTTTCTCTCTCCCTCCCTCTCTCTCGGACGAGGGCTCAACTCGTTGATGACGGCTCACTTCCGCTCCGGTACGCCCCTTTACCTGTCTGTCCCTGCCCGACCCCTCCTGAGTCGCCTGATCGGGTCGCTGGAGCGAGAGGCGGGCAGCCCGGTCACAGCGCTGCGCGCCGGGTCTGCCTACCTCGCAGGCGCCCCCGGCTGCAGGCCTGGGCTGGGCTAGGCTGGGCGGTGCTGTAGGTTCCCGGAGCGTCGTGCCGGGGTGTAGGTAGGCAACCCGCTGTCACTACTGTGCGGCGGGTCTGCCTACCCGACGGGGGCCCCTGACGCCGCTGGCCGATACCGGCAGGGCGACGCCACTTTGGAGGGCGTGCCCGCCTGCACCGGCGACCTGGCCACTCTTCCGACCCGTCCGGCCGGGTCGGGCCGGACCCGAGGGAGTAGAAATAGAGTGAGCAAAGAAAGATGGCGGCAAGGGTAAGTATGAGGAGGAAGGACGACGGGGGGAGAGATTCTCATCATCCCTGTCACTCACGCGTGAGCAGTCACAGCGGGCCGGGCAGGAGATGTGCAACATGCATCGCAGCGCGTGATGTCTGAGGGGATAAGGGAGTGGGGGGGCGACACCCTTACTGCAGGATGAATCACAAACCCGCGAGCTGCTCTGCTAGCGTCGGGGCGCCGCGGCCGCGCCGCACTGCGCCCGACCAGCAGCAGCGGCGGCAGGAAGCACGACTATTTCCATCCATCTTTCTCTTACTCCCCCCCCCCCCCCTCTCTGTCTCTATATCTCTCTATATAGAGAGAGATGTGTGCAGTCCGGGTCTGTCCAGAGCGAAGGACTGCAGGAAGCGGCTAATCCTCGCCCCGCCAGGCCCGGCCCGGGGGCCAAAGGCCCGGCTGCATTGGGGCCCGCCGCGCTCCGCCTCGCCTCGCCCCGCCCCGCCGCGCCCCGCGCCGCGACGCGACGCCGATAGGGGCGTCGGGACGGGACTCCCGCGGACAGTCCGGCGGATGTGCACGTGCATGCATGCGGCGCGGCGCTGAGTCAGCGGGCGTGGCGGGACGGGGCGGGGTGTGGCGGGGCGGGGCGGCGCAAGTGTACTGTCCACCTGTCCCCGCACTCCTCCAGCGCCCAGGATAATCATTGCTACAGTACATGACAACGTGTAAAGGCTTATTAAAGTCGTGCAGCGAGTGTACGAACACCCGCTACAACTCCACACACCGTACGCGCAGCGGCATAAAGCACCCGGGGAGCCGGGAGCGCTAACGCATAGTCCGACCGGCGAGCCAAGTACCGAAACCATTGCCGCTTGTCACTCGCAGCCCAGCGGCGGGGCGGGGCGGGGCGGGAGGAAGAACAGATGCAATCTCCCCGCCCCGCCCCGCCCCCCCCACACCCCGTTCGGGCGGGCCTGGGCCGCTGCCAAGGCCGGCCCGTCCCGCCCCGCACTGTGCTCTTATCGTAAACACCGCCACTTTCCGATTTATAACGCCGGAGGATCGATATTGGAGTAAAGAGGAAAGGGTGAGCGCGGGAGGGGCGGTGAGGCGGGAGAGCGGGAGTGAGAGAAAGACAGAGAGAGAGCGAGGCCATACCGTTCCCAGGACCGTATCGACCGCTGGCGACAAGGCTGCGGGGGTGTATGGGGGTAGGGGTGGCCGGGGGCGGCACGGGGGGTGCGCTGCTGGTCCAGGGGGTCGGTGAGGGGGGTGTTTCCAATATCCCACCCCCTGGCGGGCGGGGGACTTCGCAGCGCGGGCAGGGCAGGGCGTTCCCGAATTGTGCGTCGGGCTGGAGGTGTGTCCCCGGGGGGGCGGCTCCGCCCCGCTCGCCCCGCCCCGGCCGGCGGCGACCTGTAGAGTGCGTTCGGTCGGTACAGCTGGGGCCGCCACGCCCCGCCCCGCCCCGCCAGGTGGCGCCAGGTGCGCTCGCAGCCGCCTCTATCCACTTTGGACCGGGGCGTCCTGGAGCCCCCTGGGGTTAGAAAGGACCTCTGCGGTCGCAGGATAGAACACGGGCTGAAAAACAACAAATAACGCTTCTGTGCTCAGCGCCCCGCCCAACAAACAACGAGATTTGAGCTTTCCTCGGCCAACCTACATATACTCTACGAGTAGTCTATCCGCGGTGCGCGGGAGCCGCGGCGCGGAGCAGCCGTTCTTCATCATGTCACTAAATCATGTTTCTGTGAGCGCGGCGCTGCGCCCCGGGCCCCGGGGGTCTACTACTCGCCCGCCCCGCCGGCCAGCGTGGGTGTAGTGCGTGGCATTTTTCACAGGCCGCTACGAGCCGCGCGGGACGAAGGGGCGGGGAGTGGGGGGGGGGGAGATGCCCGCCTCGCCATGGCGTTGAGGGATGCTCACTCTTTGACTATACGGGGCCATTCCCCTCGGCCAGGCCAGAGAGAGAGAGAGAGAGAGAGAGAGAGAGAGAGAGAGAGAGACAGACAGACAGACAGACAGACAGACAGAGAGAGGAAGGGGGGAGATGTCCGAGCGCAGCCACCTGCAGTCTCGCGCGCCGCGGGCAGTCGTCTATCTCGCACACGAGACGGGCAAAGCGGACCGCGGCCCGGCTGGAAGACAAATAGTTTCGCCCGTCCGGGCCCCGCCCCGTCCTGCCACGGAGTTCTAGTCCTCGCTGCGGTCCTCACCCGGCGTCCTCAACATTCGTATAACGACTGTGTGGTCGAGGAGGAGTCTGTTGAAGACAAGCGAATCCGAAAAGAGTGAGAGAGACACGGTAAAACAGGGAGAGAGAAAGAGAGGTATATACAGGGAGAGGGAGGGGGAGCCCAGCCGATGTAAAGTGTGATTTTATTCCTCACCCTTCACCCTCCTCCTCTGTAAGGCGCGCGCGTGTGAGCGTACGTCCAAGCGTTCAAGTGTGTGTGTGTGTGAGCGCGCTTTCGGTAACAGATTTCAGACTCGGCAGTAAAAACCTCCTTCGATTTTCTGGAAGGGCGGGGCGGCGGTAGGGGCGGTGCTGAGGCAGCGAACGTCGGGGTGGGGGCGGGGGTGCGGCGGGTGCGCGCCGGTGGCGGAAGAGAAGACCCCCATCCCTTTGGGCGAGATGTCATAAACGTTTCGATTGGGGGACCGCGCAGCGGCGTGAGGGGGAGAGAGAGAAAGGGAGAGGATGAGAGATGAAGAGAGAGGGAGAGAGAGAGAAGGGCAGAGGGAGACAAAAGGGGGGAGGAATTCTTGTGGTCACCCTCTTCTCTCTCTCTCTCTCTCTCTCTCTCTCTCTCTCTCTCTCTCTCTCTCTCTCTCTCTCTCTCTCTCTCGTGACGATTTATGGCACAGCTGACCAGGGCCCGAGGCGCGAGAGCCCGTGCACGGTCCCGCCGGTCGCCGCACATCGGCTCCCACGGTGATCCCCATAGTGCCCCGGGGGAGGGGGGGGGGGAGGCTTGGGCTCCAGGCGGGGCGGGGGAAGCTAGCACAACAGCGACTAGCGAGGGGACCCTTTGACGCGGGGCTTAAAGGGAGTGAGAGGGAAGGGCATAAGGGTGTGGGTGGGGGACTCCAGGAACAATTGGGGAAAGGGAGAGGGGCCGCCGGCCGGGCCTAGAACAAGAGGGACTTCAGCAGGCAGGGCACTTCCAAAATACACCACTCAGCGCATACGTTCACGACATTTAATAAAAATATATTCAACGAATTTCATTACTATGGTTCCTATCGTTTCAACTTATTTACGTAGTTCCAATAACCTTACATCCAGTAATAATCCAGGACGCGATTCCGTTGCTTAAAATATGCCTTAGGCCGCAGGGTTCCTACCGGCGGTGTATCAATATGTATGCCGGTTTTCCGGTGTCTACAAAGAAAGCCGGATGGAAAACGTAGCGGTACAATATGCAAACAGGAAGGCGCGGGGCGGGGCGGGGCGGGGCGGGGCGGGGCGCCGGCACGGTGGTGTGCGGCAGCGGCGCGGCGCCCCGCCCGACGCCACGACGATATAATAAGCCCCGGCCCGGGGAATTTCACGCTACCGGCGGAAGAAAGTAAAGCAGAGGCCGGAGGGGGAGGGGGAGGAGTGGCGTGGAGTGGCGGGGCGGGGCGCGGAGCGGCGGCGAGGGGAAGGAGGGCGCGCCGCCGCCGCGAAATTTGTCAGTGATCTGCGCGGCGGTCGCGGCCGGGCGGGGCGGGGCGGGGCGGGGCGGCGGTGTGCGGTTAATAGTCCCGCCCCGCCCCGCCCCGCCGCCCACGCTCTGGTGCCGACCGCACTACTGCCGCGCCGCACCGCACCGCACCAGCGGGTGATTTATACCGACCTTGACTTACGTACGCGCGAGGCGGGGCGCGGCGCGGCGCCGGCCGGGGCTGGGCCGGGCCGGGAGGGACCGCCGCGCCGGCCGGGATATATAACGGGTGTGAGGCGCCGCGACCACCACAGCGCCCCGCCCCGCCCCGCCCCGCCTAGCCACGCCTCGCCGGGGCGGGGTGGGGTCCCGTCGAGTCGCTCCGAGAGTGTCGCTCACCTGAAACAAACACAAGCAATAAGGTCAGAGGCGCCGGTGACAAAACGGAAGAGTTGAGAGACCTAGAGGGAGAGAGAGAGAAGGGGGAGGGGAGGCGGAGAAAGAGAGGCCAGTATTGTGGCGTGGCGTGGCCGGAAATGAGTTTCAATTTCACGTCTCGTATGCAAACACGCCACGGCGCACGCTGTGTTTGGACAAGTAGAACGGGTCCATTGTGCGGCCCGCGCCGCGCCGCGTCGCGCCGGACCTACGGTAGTACCTGGCTGCGCCACGCCACGCCACGCCACGCCGCCCGGCCGGCCGGCGACAGTGTCGGCGCGGAGCTGCTCCACAGAAGTCCATGCAGATACGTTTTCGCTGCGAGATGTTCTCGAATATTGAGTTGCGTCGGCAATGTTAGAGTCCTCGAGCGATCTCCAATCTGGGACTCTGGGCAACGTCTCCCCCGGGTCAGTCTGCGGCCCGTGTAATAGGCAGCACGTGGACACGCCTGTGAACGAGTTGCCTACCTCGCAGGCGCGCAGGGTATAACCCGGCCCCGGCCAGACACAATCCGCCAGCACCAACTTTGTCTCCTTCTCTGCCAGCTTTGTGGACCGGCACGCAAGTTCTCTCCGCGCCGGGCCGCGGGGGGCGGGGGCCGCCGTTGTCGGAACTCTGAAGGGCGACCACGCCCCCGGCCAGACCCAATAGCACACCCCCTCCGGGGGCGGGGAGGGGATCCACAAGGCGGCATAAGGAATCCCCATCCCGGCCGATCCCGCCACGAGAGGGGATGCAGGCAGGGCCCCTCCCGTCCACAGCTCTGAGCTGGACCCCTCGCTAAACAATACGGTCCATGCACATACCAGCCGCCCCGCCCCGCCCCGCCCCGCCCCGCCGGACACAAAGCGCTCCTACCCGTGTTAACCCCGACCGTTTGACTGCGACACCCCCGCCTGCGGGCGGGCCGGGCCGGGCTGGGCGGGGCCGGGGGCTACAAAGCACAAAGCCCTGCGGAGGGGCGGGGCGGGGCAGGGCGGGGCGGAGGCGCTTCGCCGGCGACAAGATGGCGCGGATACATCTCATCTGGCCGTACACGGCGCCCTGGCGGGACGGGGCGTGGCGGGGCGTGGCGGGGTGTGGCGGGGCGGGGCGGGGCGCGCTGCACGCCACTCTCAGCCACCACTCCTAGTACTTCCTGCTAATGGCCACGCCAAATAATGGCTCAGCTCCTCCGTAATCTCGGATGACATTCTGATGAGACATGCACCTCGGCGACGCGGGGCTTAGGCGGGGCTGAGCTGGGCTGAGCTGGGCCGCTAGGGGGCGAGCGGCCCGAGTCTCCACGTAGACGTCTACTTGACGTAACGTATGTGCCCGCCCTGCCCCGCCCCGCGTGTGTTTCGATTGGCTAAAAGTGTTGCAGTCCTTCTGCTCCATCCTCTCTCTCTCTCTCCCGCTCTCTCGCGGCGGTCCTGGTGGGCCACGCGCCACACGGTGGTGGGCAAATGGGCAAAGACGCGCGGGCGGCACCTCCTGGGGCTACCGCAGGAAACAATAGCAAAACGACAATACACTCGTACGGCGCGGCCAACAGTTGATTGCGCCAAAACTTATTGGGTCCAGCCCTATAGCCCGACAATGGCAGCGGTTTCCTCGCCCGATTAGCTGGGCCTCGGGGGCACACGGGGCACACGGCGTCAGGCGTCAGCGCGCGCCAGCGACCACGCCGCAAGGAGGACGCGACGTCAGGAGAACGCCGTCAGGAGGACGCCCCGTCAGAAGGACGCCCCGTCAGGAGAACGCCGTCAGGAGGATGCCGTCAGAAGGACGACCTGTCAGAAGGACGCCCTGTCAGGAGGACGCCGTCAGGAGGACGCCGTCAGGAGGACGCCGTCAGGAGGACGCCGTCAGGAGGACGCCGTCAGGAGGACGCCGTCAGGAGGACGCCGTCAGGAGGACTTAACGCACCCGGCCGCCACTGTCCTGCAGCTCAGCTCGGCCTGCTCGTGCTCGAGAGGGCCGCCGCCGTGCCGTATAGTTATACCGGAAGAGGCGGACACACCCCTTGGGCTCGGCGGGCATGGCCTGCGCCTGCGCTGACCAGCGCAACGCCAAACGGGGCGGCGAGGCGAGGCGAGCCTTACCGGGCGAGTCACGACCACGACGATGAGACCCCACTTCCCTCTAGGAGTCCCCGCGCCCCGCCGCGCCCCGCCCCGCCTCACGCTGCACCCAATCCATTCAAACGTTGCTTTACTAATGAGCGCTTACTTTTCTTTGCCACCGACCGACCGCGACCGAGTATAGGACGAGGCGACCTACTGACTGGATAAAACACCCGGCGAAGCCCAGACCGCCGCCAGAACTAGTGAGAGCCCGGGCCCGCCCCGCCCCGCCCGTCACGTGACGTCACATCAGACGCACCTGCAGCTGTTGCCGCGTGACGTGGCGTGACGTGGCCGCGCGGCGTGACACACAGTCACGGTTAGTCTGTCACAGACGCATAGCGCGCATAGCCCGACGCGGTGCAGTAGCGGCAGCACTTTCCTCGGACAATAGCCGTGCAGCCTGGTGGCGGGGCGGGGCGGGGCGGGGCGGGGCGGGGCGGCTGCACTCGCCTCGCTTCCTCCGGCGGCATGGCATGGCAGCAGGTCGCGGCCGGCGGCCAGGCGGCGCAGAACAAGGGCGGTAGTAGCGACGGCGGCGGGGGAGGGGAGGGGAAGGGGAAGGAGGCGGTTTTGGTTTTGGCGCGAATAGTGTCGCGCATGACATGGCGCTGCCGGGCGTGGCGGGGCGTGGCGGGGCGGGGCGTGGCGGGGCGTGGCGGGGCGAGGCGGTGACATAACGTGCTGCTTTGTGTCCAGGTCGGAGCGCCCTCCCGCAGTGCCCCCAGTATAAACATATCGAGTGGCCCCAGACACACACACACACACACACACGTGTGCTTATCGCATAACCCTGCACGTCGGTTTATACACTGCAAAGTGTGTGAATGTACAACCTTTGAAGGTTTGTGAATATCCATTCGCACACACATGAATTTTCCTACGACTTTCACACACACTTGAACAGACAATTGCATACGAATGGAAAATTCACCCACCTCCAGCAAGTGTCACTCCCTCTGTTTGCAGTGTAGCCCTCGCGCGGTGCGGTCCCCGCGCACCTCTCCTCAACAAGTAGGTCGTCCTGCTGATAACGGACATGACGAGGAGCAGGAGCAGCGCTATCGCGGGTCAGGGACGGCACTCGGAGGCGGCCAGCAGGCGGCCAGCAGGCGGCCAGCAGGCCATCCTGTGGTCCTTCTGTGGCCGCACACAGTGACTTCCGGCTCCGGGCGGGCGCAGGCTGCTGGCCGCGGCCAATCAGATCACGCCCCCCCCCTCCCCACTCCTCTCCCGGAGGGGGCCACCCAACAAGGAGCATGGGCTCGCGGAAGAGTCGAGCGGCGCGCATCAAGATTGGAACAGCGCTGCAAGAAAACTAGGCAATAACGCCTACTAGGCAACACCTTAGCACAGGTGCACGCCAGTTGCCTTCACTCCACTGTGTTTGGGCTCCCTTATTAATAAACCTTCCTGGCAACACAAGAGTAAAAGAAGTGGACTGCGCCGCATGGCACGCCTGTTGGGCGGGTTGCCTACCCGCCCGGCCCGTAAGGCGCCAGCAGCAGGGGTTTGGCGACAGGAACATGAACCCGTCAGGGGAGGGCGCCCGCTCCGCGGTGGGCGATGGACTGGAGGCGGAAGACAATAAATTACTTTCGCTGAATGCCTGGCCCCTGGCCGCAGCACGCCACGCGGAGTACTGACGGCTGTTTCTCCCGCAGGTAGGAAGGCATTCCTGGCCGCCGCCGCGCCCCGCTCCGCCACGCCCGACCACACTGGAAGCCCAAGTGTGTGAGTGCCGCGCACGTGTAGGTGTGCGAGTCACCGCTCACACACGTTGGGTTCCAAGTGCAGGGCTCACCAGATCTGGCCCATGTCCTTGACTGCTCTGCTAGGCGCCCGCGGTGGAGCTTGCAGGAGTTGACGGACAAGGAAGGGGGAGCGGGGGAACCAGCACAGCCCCGCTCAGCTCAGCTAGGTGTTAATTGCAAATTAATGACTAGACAGAAATGCTGGGCGCGCCTGCCGACTAGGCAACAGGCACGTCCATGAGCTTAGGTGTCGCCTAGTCGGCAGGCGCATATGCAGCCCGCTTTACTCCACCGTCTTTGGGCTACTTATTGCCAGCGCGGGGCAGGCACGAGGCTGAGGATTAGGCGGGGCGGGGCGTTCCCTGATTGGATCGGATCACGTCCACGAGAGGACAGGACAGGACAGAACGGGAGCGCTCGGCTCGCGTGGGCAGCGCGAGGCACCGCCGGGCCGGGAGCGGGAGCACAGCGCGGCCAGGCTGCACGGCTGATGGAGCGTGGAGCGTAGCCAAGAGCGTCGTATAGCAAAGGAACCCGAGCGACGCACGCACTTTTAAAAGAAATATCAAACATTAAAATGCCGCTGTCTCCATTGCTATTGGCTCTGTACTTAATAAACACACATACACACACATATATACTGCGAAGTGAAAATGATAATCAATTCCGTGCTGCAGTCCCCGACACTTTCATGTCGGGTTTTATGTCGGCTGTTATTTACTCCCCTGCCGAGCCCACCACGCCCCGCTCACCCTCGCGACCTCTGTGCGTGTGTGTGTGTGTGTGCTGCAATGACCTTGGACAACGAGCAGCGTGTCCATGTCGCTACAGCAGTGATCTAATCCGATCACATGCACACACACACGCACAACCTGTTGAGCCGCGCTCCCACGCGCACACACACACACACGCGCGCGCGCCTAGAGAGGAGCTGGCGCTGTCAAAGCTCATCAGGCAAGAGACACTGCAGCGGGGCGGGGCGGGGCGGGGCGGGGCGGGGCGGTCTGGCACTGTGCAGCCGCGGCCCGCCCCGCCCCGCGGTGCACGCCGCCACTGCACAAGCTTCGGCAATGAGAGCTAGCGCGAGCGAGGCCTTGATGAGGCTCTACGGGGCCGTGCGCTGCGCTGCGCCGCGCGGGTGTGCGGGTCGAGCTGGGTGTCGGGTTGCTTCGTGGTGAGCAGCGTGGTGAGCGCATGGACATGGACAGCTGCGGCGAGGCCGTGCCGAGCCGTGCCGTGCGCTGCCATGCCGGTGAGCACAACAGGACGGCCCGCCCCGCCCCGCCTCACCCGTTTTCGGAAGATCGCCGACGAGGCGGGGTGGGGCGGGGCGGGGCGGGGTGGCCCCGTGCAAGGCTACCCGCAGCCGCAGCCGCCGCAGCTGCGCCCGGGACTGTACAGCACAGCTGTACAGTACAGTACACACTGGTACACACACGGCGCTGTACACAGCGGGCACGTGCACTGTACAGTACGGTGCGTGCTGTTACATGCACCGCCACCTACTACTCGCGAGCGGAGCCCCCTGCACTGCGTGCACCACCGCGAGGAGTGCAAATAGAGCAGCACATCGCTATTGGCAGACCCGTACAGTATTATGCCCGCGCCCGCCACCGCGTTCTTATTCGCACGAGGTGCGCTCAGGTAATTAATGAACCACAGAGCGACTCCGCGCCGCCCACGTGGTGCTGGGCTGGGCACCGCCTCCGCCTAAAACGGCGCTGAAAAGAGTCGCCTTGAGCCCAGCGGAGCGGAGCAGCGGTTGTTGTTGCCACACACTTGCAAGAGTGTGCGACATTCACACACTTTGGATCCGAATGCGGCCGTGGGTGGTGGGCAGCACGGCGGCGTGCTCGAGGTGCCCGCGCGTCGCGTCAGGCCAGGCAGGTCCGCGAGGACACGACACGGGCCGGGCGGTCAGTGAAGGGCCCAGGCCGGCCCAGGCCCTACCCTGTACGCTGTACCGCGCGGTGCCCGCCCCGCGCTCAAAGGTCAGTGGATATTTCACTCTGTTGTCAGCAGCGCGGGGCGGGGGGAGGTGGCGGGGACCCTGAAGTAGGCCAGATAGGATTGCAGCAGGCCCGGCCGGGCCCGCGATATGCCAATGGCGAGAGGTGCGGGCTGGGCTGGGCTGGGCCTGGCTACCCCTAGGGTGTCCGGGGCGGGGCGGGGCGGGGCGGGGCGGGGCGGGGCGGGGCGGGGCGGGGCGGGGCGGGCGTGCAGGACGAACATGGTAACCCTCCTTTCCCTCAGTCGGCGGGGCGGCCAGCGAGTCGATGCTTTCCTTGGCCGCGAGTGTTTGATTTAGCGCGCCTTTAGCACTCCGTAAAGCGGCGATAATGGGCTGTTGGAACGGCTCGGGCGGGGCGGGGCGGGGCGGGGCGGGGCGGGCAGGACGGTGGCGCATCGCAGTTATTGGAGGGACGTGCCCGCCCCGCCCGGCGGCACCAGCGGCAGCAGGTACTTAGGCTACCGCCGCACCACGCCCCGCACCCCGCGGGGAATGTGAGCTGGCAGAGGTGAGCGGCCGGTAACGCGCTTCCGACCGCGTTGCGCCGCACAGTGCAGCACGGCGTGTGTCACGCTTTCCGATCAGCCAGCCGCCCATCCACCACCACCTCACACGGGACAGGCCCACAAGGAGTGGCTCGCAAGCGCTACAGATCGCAACCGCTACAGGTCACAAGCGCTACAGCTCGCTAACGCTACGGGTCGCAAGCGCTACGAGTCACAAGCGCTACAGCTCGGTAGCGCTACGGGTCACAAGCGCTACAGCGGGAATCCGCGCGTTAGGCGGAGCCGAGCCGAGCCGAGCTAAACCTTGAAAAATTACGCACGTGGCGTGAAAACTTGGAAAATTTTTCGGACAGTAAACTCCTGAGGGAGGTTGCGGTTCCCGCCAGGCACAGGCTTTACCCCCGTGGCAGCCAACTACTTCGGTGTTCTTGGGGAACCGGTGCTTTTGACTGCGATCCTGTCGCGCAATTCGACAGATTTGATCCTGTACTGCCAGATTTAGTCGTACGGTGGTTAACCGAACTGCCCTGTCCCCAGAGCATGGAATAGCTATTTTTGAGCCAGATTCTAGGACTTATGACCCCACGACCGACCACCAGTCGTGGGCATGGGACGGAACTTCCTGGCAACCCGCTGTCGCTACCAGTGAAGAACCTACCTGGGTTTGAACCAGGCCCATGTGCCGAGTCTCACAGACACCCCACGGCTTTCGCGGCACCACTAGACCACTAGACCGTCGGCTATTCCACGAGGGATAATCGGTTGAAATGGGGGCTTGAATTCCACTCCCAAATTGTTGTCCTCCAGAAAATTAAATGTTTTGGTAAGATTCGAACCTCCGTCCTGCGACTCTCCGCGCGGACACTATGCCGGCACGGCTACGACGCCACGGTACCAGATGCCGGACCACTAGGAGTCATGCTGCGCGAGAAGCCACAGTCACCGAAGAAACGAACCCGGTGTCATGAGTGCGCCTGCTCTCCGGCCAGTGCTGGGCCGACCGCGTAGCGTCATTGGTATCGACGCTGCTTGTAGCACTAGGTGGGCAGTGGTTCAAAAATCACGTAATTTTTAGCAGATGATACATCTTACATCTTAGCAAAAAAATAAAATAAAAATAAACTAAAGAGATGTTTCATCGGCTTGTACTCTCGCAATAGTATAGAGCGGGCCGGGCTGTCACAGTGCGGCGTCGGCGGCGGCGTGTGCAGGCCTGGGGAGGGGGAAGCCAGGCGAGGCTCCTACCCATGGTATTGTTGCCTTGCGGCGCCCGGCGGCGCGGTTCTCCCGAGTGTAATTTTTACCCGTTCTCGGGAAAACGTTATAAAAATGAAAAGATGACGTGTGTATACAACTATATAAGACTTCAAAACGGTCACTTCTAAACTATAATAATCAAAATAAATATAACACCATAGACATTTTCAGCTAGTATAAGATTTCAATATCATCTGCTTTCATTTCCAATCCTGATTGGAATTTTTTTTTTTTCTTGTTAATTTTTTTTTGTTTGGACCAAGTGCTCTTTTCAGTGCCTTTTTTGCAGTTGCCCAAGTCACAAGGACGGTATAGCTGGAAAGAGCACTTGGTCCGAACAAAAAAAAATAATAAAAAGAAAAAAACTTACGCAGTTTTTGAACCACATCCCGCCCAGTGCTATGAGCAGCGACGATACCAATGACGCTACGCGGCCGGCCGAGCACTGACCGGAGAGCAGGCGCACTCATGACACCGGGTTCGTTTCTTCGGTGACCGTGGCTTCTCGCGCAGCATGACTCCTAGTGGTCCGGCATCTGGTACACTGGCGTCGTAGCCGTGCCGGCATAGTGTCCGCGCGGAGAGTCGCAGGACGGAGGTTCGAATCTTACCAAAACATTTAATTTTTCTGAGGACAACAATTTGGAGAGTGGAATTCAAGCCCCCATTTCAACCGAGCTCCCTCGTGGAATAGCCGACGGTCTAGTGGTCTAGTGGTGCCGCGAAAGCCGTGGGGTGTCTGTGAGACTCGGCACATGGGGCCTGGTTCAAACCCAGGTAGGTTCTTCACTGGTAGCGACAGCGGGTTGCCAGGAAGTTCTGTCCCATGCCCACGACTGGTGGTCGGTCGTGGGGTCATAAGTCCTAGAATCTGGCTCCAAAAATAGCTATTCCATGCTCTGGGGACAGGGCAGTTCGGTTAACCACCGTACGACTAAATCTGGCAGTACGGGGATCAAATCTGTCGAATTGCGCGACAGGATCGCAGTCCAAAAAGCACCGGTTCCCATAAGAACACCGAAGTAGTTGGCTGCCACGGGGGGTAAAAGCCCTGTGCCTGGCGGGAACCGCAACCTCCCTCGGGAGGTTTACTGTCGCAAAAATTTTCCATGTTTTCACGCCACGTGCGTAATTTTTCAAGGTTTAGCTCGGCTCGGCTCGGCTCCGCCTAACGCGCGGATTCTCGCTGTAGCGCTTGTGACCCGTAGCGCTACCGAGCTGTAGCGCTTGTGACTCGTAGCGCTTGCGACCCGTAGCGTTAGCGAGCTGTAGCGCTTGTGACCTGTAGCGGTTGTGATCTGTAGCGCTTGTGACCTACGTCCGGCCCACAGCGCTCGCTGATCGAGTTGTCCGACACACTCCTCATCTGCCCTACGCACGCGTTACTTATAACATGCGCTAAAATTAAAATAGACAGATTTGATGAGAGTCTGATGAGGGTAGAGTTACAGGAAAATTTTCACCATGAAGTGCGTCTCTGTCTGTCTGTCTGTCTGTCTCTCTCTCTGCGCTCTGCGTTGCGTGCCGCTATGCTGGAGCGAGGAAGTGCAACCCGGCCCGGCCCGGCCGCGCGCAGCCGCACGGGAACGGGGAACCATTGGTCAGGAATCATGACAATAAACGACCACACACACACACACAGCCTCACTCCTGTTATGCTATTAGTACCGTCAGCGCTGCTGCTGGACGCCGCCGCGCCGCCGCCGCGGGCGTAACATTTCTCCGACTAATTATTTCACTCGCTCTGCACCGCTCTGGTGGGAATTCTCTCCTCCTTCCCTACCTCCCTGTCCTCTACCCCGCGCCGTGCCGGGCCAAGGCCGACCCAGTGAGCTCAAGCGATCGCTTTCACTGCCACCGCACCTAGCCGCCAATAACATGCGGGCGGGGCGGGGCGGGGCGGGGCGGCGGTGAGGTGTGCGATGCGGTGTGGTCCCTCCCCGGCCCGGCCCGGCCGCCCCTCTGAACACCGTGTGCAGCACGGCGGTGCGAGCGGCGCAGCTTTGCTCGCTCCCCGCCCCGCCCCGCCCCGCCCCGCTCGCCGTGTGACCCTTGGCCCCCTGGAGTGTCGGCGGCGGCGGCTCCAGGGACCTCCAGGAGGAGGGCAGGGCAGGGCGGCCGCCGCAGGCGCGCGCGTCTTCTCCAGTTCCAGGAAGGTGGCGGCGAAGGTAAATCTTCGACGCCTCTCTGCGTGCCCCGCCCCGCCCCGCCTCACGCCAGAGACTTTTCCACGTATTTTTGTTATTGTAAATGCAAAGAGAAGCTCGCTTGCGCCCCAGCAGTGCGCTGCTCCGGCTCGGGCCGCACAAGCCTCCACTCCACCTCCGTGCCCTACTCCACGGCGCTGATGAAGAGGCGCGACAGACAGAATGCATACCAGTCATTAATCGTCCAGAAAATTAATACCCCCCTGTATACCGAGGGGGGTACAAGATACCTAGGCGTTCTATACCGGGGGGGTATTAATCGCCCAGAAAATTAATACCCCCCTGTATACCGAGGGTGGTACAAGATACCAGGGCGTTCTATACCGGGGGAGTATTAATTGGCTACCCCTGGCGGGTCAGGCCGGGCCGATATAAGCGCCTCGGCCTCGGCCCGCCTCGGATGGAGAGACCACTATTTATAAAACAGAGGCTCGCCAGGCCCGGCCGTCAAGTCTTCCTGCTTCTCATTCTGCATCTCCCTCTCTTTCTCCCTCCTCCCTCCCTCTCTCTCTTTTTCTTTCTCCCAACTGAGGGCGGAGAGAGACCGGGATTTGCAAGTCATCAGGGAGCTCAACGGTCTGCGGTGGCGATGCGATATCCTTCCCTCCGGAGAAAGAGAGGAAAAAAACTTATTCTACACCAAAAGGAGAACGGAGAAAAAATACACTCTTGCCAAACAAATCGGAACAGTTTCGAGTCGATAAACTGCCTTGATTGATCGAAGCACATTCCTAATCCCGAGGGGAGCTGCGTCCTTGTCTTTGCGTTGTCCTTCGCGGAAGGGCGCAGAGCGGCGCAGAGCGAGTCCCAAGTCTTTAATTGCATTCCAGCACAGGCCAGACACAAGGGCGAGCCGGCTGGAAGAATTCATCTCTCCAAAGTTGATTCAATAACAATATTTCAGCGCGTCGCCGTGACTGTAGGGCGCGCAACAGGGCCGCCAGCCTCTCCGCCCCGCCCCGCCCCACCGGCCACAGGAGAGACCACGTTCTTCTTGCTTTTATAATTTTATTTTTGCGTGGCAGTTAACTAGTTGCGAATGAAGTGCGCCCTCGAGGGTGTCCCCGAGTGTGCCCTTAGGGCGCCCCGCCGCGGGCCGGGCAGGGCCGGGCGCGAGACAGGACAGCGGTGGGTGGTCACGTGGTCACACGGAGCGCGGAGGAGCGGAGAGCACGCCACGAGCAGCCCGCCGTGCAGCCCGCCCCGCCGGAGGTTATAAGGCAAACAGATTAAACGCCTCCCGGCCCCGCCCCGCCCCGCGCCGCCCCACCTCGCCCCGCCCCGCCCCACCTCGCCCCGCCCCGCCACGCCTCGCGCCCAACACGCATTACGCTGCTGCAATTTTCCTCGCGGCCGGTGGCGGCAGCGGCGCCTCACCTCGCCTCCGCACGCGATAAATGAGTTAAGTAGTGTCGCGTCCAGGGGCGTGCCGCCCCGCCCCGCCCCGCCCCGCCACGCCTATGCATGCACAAAATGAAGAGCAGCGATGTTGTACTTTTTTCACACTCCTCACATTGTAGCAAGTGGTTTCATAACCGTGGCACCGCAAACCCATAAGCGTGCAAATGTAGCACACTTGTAGTAGGTGCCACATTCACACACTTGGATTTTGCACGGAAGTGAGCTCGCGCGCGCAGATGATGATTTCCCGCGAATTTCATGTCGAATTTATTATTGAAATTACATACAAGAAGACAGGCGTCGTCAGTCTAATCGGCGCGGATCGCGGCGGCTCATGACGATGACGGAAAGTGAAAATAACCCCTTGAGGGGGTTCATCGTCGGGTTCATCGGGGGTGACTGGGGGGCGGGGAGTGAGAGCTCAGCCGGCTCAGCCCGCTCAGCCCGCCCACGGCTGACCTGTCCGCCGCGGCGCAGCGCAGCGCGTCTCAATCCAGTCTTAATCGCTCCGCAGCATCTGGAAAGCTGAGCTGTCACCGCATCGCATTGCTCACCGCATTGCAATTATCCTCGTTATGATTATCGCTGGCGCTGGCTGAGTCCTCCTCCCATGCACGCTGCACCGCACTCATGATACTCGGCTCACCCGCTCACCCCGCCGCATTGCCTGCTCCGAGCGCAGCGCCAGTGTTTGCCAGAAAAGTAGGCAATCAGTAGCACAAACACAGTAGAGGAAGGCGGGCTGCATCTGCGCCTGCCTACTAGGCAAACTTTCTCTCACATGTGATAAGGTGTTGCCTGGTAGGCAGGCCAGCCGCAGATGCAGCACGCTTTACTCCACTGCGTTTGGGCTACCTATTGCCTACTTTTCTGGCAACACTGCGCCAGCTTGACAGCGGCGGCGCGATACGCGGCAAAAACAAAACGAGTCGCGGGATGGCCATGGCGCGCGTTACGACAACACCGGGACACCGCAAGTGTGTGAATCTCGCACACACGTGTAAGTGTGCCCCACCCACACGACCTTTCCTAGGAATCTCACACACACACTTGTATAGGAACAAGCAAAAGAAGGCACACCTCACCTCACCCCACCTCACCTCTCGAGGAGGAGGCAGGAGGGTGAGTGGCCTGTCTCCCAGACACCGGGGCCGGGCGCGGCGTGATGCTCGGGGGCGGGGGGAGGGGGAATAATTTCGGCCAATTAGCTGCATGCGAGACACCCGCCCCGCCCCGCCCCGCCCCACCCCGCCCCGCCCCGCCCCACCGGTGGTTGTTGTACACCTCATCAATGCCGTGCCGGACACGAGCTGACCGCTCGGCATTGACGTCCTCCTCCGGTCCTCCCCCGAGGCGGTCATACTCCGTGCGAAGGTAGGTCTCTTTTGGTCGCTTTGCAGAGAATAAGCAGTCAGAGCCTCTCCTCTCCTCTCCTGGTAATGAGGCTGATTTATCAATCCTCTTTGACTGCTATTACCGCACGGCAGGGGGCAGGACCGAAATGCAGAGCACGGGGGAGGAACAGAGCGAGCCAAAGTGCAGAGGTGACATTTGCACTGGGGACCAACACATGAGAGTGAGAGCAAGAGAGAGAGAAAGAAACATAGACACAGAGAGAAAGAGAGAGGTGTAAAGGAAGAAAAAGTAGGGGGGTCGCGCGAGCGCGTTGCAAATCAGTGACTTCCTGTCCTGTCAGGGGCGTGGCGGGGCGTGGCGGGGCGTGGCGGGGCGGGGCGGGCGGGGCCTCCTCCCGCTAGGCTGCCGCCGCCGCGACTCGTCTCGGTGCGAGCAGCAGGGAAAGGGGCGGGCGCGGCGCAGGGGGCGGAAGAGGGGGAGGGGAGCGGAGAAGAAGAAATGATTGCGATGGGCCAAGCTTTTAACCGTGTCACTGGCCGCTCCGCGCGGCCTCACTAGCGGTCCTACCAGCCCGCCCCGCCCCGCCCCGCCCCGCCCCGCCCCGCCCGGGCCATCCTCCCGGTTATATCCTTATAATATCCCCCGGGCCGACGTGCCTCCGCCGGCCCCCGCCGCCACAGGCGCGCCGCAGCTACGGAACAACAAAGCACCGGCGATGGGCATTAATTGGTCGGACTTCATTAGTGTTCGGCTGAGTTGTGTGTGTGTGTGTGTGCGTGTGACCGTTAGGTACAACTAACCGGCCTGCTCGCTCGGGCCGTCCTGAATGGCCATTCCCAGTAGGACAATTGAACAGAACAGCGGCAGCAGAGTTGAGATTCTACTCTAAAGACGTCCCGTCAAGTCCCGTCCCGCGCGTAAAACTAAACCACTCCGGTGGCGCTCCGGCCCGGCCCGGCTCGGCCCGGCCACGGCGATGACAGTCCTCGCCCGCCCCGCCCCGCCCCGCCAGCGGCAGACAGAAGCTCTGGTCGCGGCGCGCGGGTCCTCCCTGGCCTGCCCGTGTAGCGCACCGTAATGGCCATAACCTTGGTGCAGCCGCACCTCGTGGTGGTAAAGGCCGTAACTGGCGCGGCGCGGCGGGGCGGGGCGCCGCGAACCACGCCGCACCGCACCGCACCGCGCACACAGCACAGAACGACCTGGTCGCAGCACTCTTTAATCGCACCTTGAGTCGAGTTCCGTTTCCGAGCGCCGGCGTGTCGTCCCGTCCCGTCACCAGTCCCGTCTATACGGCCCGGTGCGCGTCCAGGCCGCCCAGGCCCAGCCCCGCGGCAGACGAGGACATTCGGCCAAGGACACGGCGAGCAGAGCGGACTCACCTGCGGAACAAAAGACAACACGGATGAGTTAGGACACACACACACACGGGCGGGCTTGCATAGCGCGCGCGCGGGCACTTTCTAACTCGCTGTGACAAGAAGCCCTCCCCACTCTAGACAGTTGGCCGCCGCGACGCACTCCCCTCTCTAGAGTGTCGCGCCGCGTCGGGCCGGACGGCTCGTGCTGCAGGGAACGGCAAAGTCTTTTTCACACCTCCATACTCAATTCTCCCTCTTCTTCTTCTTTGTCGTTGGCGCGCGTCCTCGCCCGCGCGGCAGAGAGATAGGCCCCTGTCGCCTACTTCCTCCAGGAGGACCGCGACGCGTCGAGAGGGAACGCTACTCTAAAAGCCTCCCCCCCCCCCTTCTCTCTCTCTCTCTCTCTCTCTCTCTCTCTCTCTCTCTCTCTCTCTCCCCCTCCCTCCCTCTCGGACAGGGCGGGCACGGCCGCGGGTTCGGACAGCCGTCGCGACACCGCGGCACCGGCGCGCAGCTGATTGACTTTTATTGGATTGCTTAAGTGTGTGTGTGTGTGCGTGTCGCGTAGAGTGCGAGGTTGCATAAAGGGTTCTCAAATGTGAACGTGACGGTCCAATAAAGCGGCTGTGTAAGGGGAGGGGCGGCTCTACACGCTCTGGAGGGAGCAGGGGAGGGGCGGGGCGGGGCGAGCGCGATGACCTCACAGCGCTGATATCGGCTATCGGGTGCCTGCCTCTGCCTGCCTCGCGCGGCTGCGCGCCTCGGCTCGGCTCGGCCCGGTCCGGCTCGGTTAGGCTCGGCTAGGCTCGGCTAGGCTCGGCTCGCACCAGCACCAAGCCTTTACCCGCCGTCCCCGCTCCGTCCTCCTCCACGTCTCTCTCTCAGAGAGCCTGCTCCCGACAGACGACCAGAAAAACCCGCTCCTCAAGGAAATGTTGTCTGACTCGTCCAATGATAGCAGCGCAGGATGCCCTCTGATGAGGAGAGAATAATTGATATTATTTCGTCATGTTGAAAGCGGTAAGTAGGTGTGTGTGTAAGGGTGCCGGGTGCCGGGGGGCTGGGCCCCTAAGGGCCTCAGGGCAGTGTGGGGACGGGCTGGGGGCGTGGTGGGGTGGGGTGGGGCGGGGCGGGGCGGGGCGGGCGTTCCACTGCCCTACCCGCAGAGAAGCCCCACACGATGTGATGTCAGCTGTCAAGGGGGTATTGATCATTGGAGCCGTCACCACACCGGCGCGGCGCCGAGATAGAGAGGGCGACGGATGAAAGTCGGGAAATAACCGACAGGCTGGAGGTGCACTGCGCTGCGCGACACTCACAAAGTTCCTCCCTCCGTCCGTCCTTGACTTGGTGGACTTTCAGCCAGCCGGCCGGCCTGCCTGCCTGCCGGCGCCACCAGAGAGTAAAACGAAATACATTAGCCATGCGGCGGGGGGCTCGTGCGTGAGATCACATGATTGGCCGCGGTTAAGATACGCCACACCACACGCAGGATAGTTGTTTGTCCAGAGGCACTCCCGCCCCGCCCCGCCCCGCCCCGCCCCGCCCCGCCCCGCTCTCCCTTGACGGGCCGATTCGCTCCGGAGCGCTGCCTACGCCTCGCCAGTACGCATGCCAAATGCCGCAGATCCCCCGCCATCACGGGAGTGCGTGGCGTGGCGTGGCGTTGGACAAATGTAGAGAAAAAACACGTCCATTATCAGCCGACACCAGAACAAATGGTTTCGGGTGCGAAGCAACGTACAACAAGTGCCGAGAAAACAGGTATAGTGAAATTTCTGAAAAACAGAACAATTTTTTGTCTTTTGGGTTGTAGCTTCATAACAGAGGAGCCTAAAGTTTTCGTCGCGCAGATCTACCCGGGCAGGCTGCAGACGCTGACAATGGACCGGGGCGGGGCGGGGCGGGGCGGGGCGGGGCGGCAGAGCGGAGAGAAACTTGCGTAACCGCGCCCAATACTGGCCGCGGAGATAAGGGGTGTCCGGTCCCGCCCCGCCCCGCCCCGCCCCGGAGAGGGAAGACGGGCAGCACTCCACGACAAAGTAACGTAGACGCAAGTAGAGCAGCCTCGAGTAAAGAAGTAATTTTAGTCCAATGAGTTAACAGGCAGCGCTTCACGACAGGAGAGTAAGCAATCAAGTATACTAAGTCTATAGGCAACCCGCACGCACCAGTGCTTATAGGTGTTGTCTGCCCGTGCAGGGTAAAGCGAGCTACCTCTGCGCCTGCCTACTAGGCAACGCCCAAGCACAGGTGCGTGTGCATGTTGCCTAGTAGGCTTATTGCCTACCCCTGCCCAGCTTTGAGAGAGCAGCTGCGGCGCGGCGCGGAGCGGCCCCCGCGTCTTAATCGCGCATAAGGCTATTTTAAGACAGGAAGAAAAGGCCTTCTCCTGAGGAGGGCGCGGCACTTAAGCCCCAGTGCGTTAACTACTGACTGCAGGCAGGGCGCGGCGCGGCGCGGCGCTTCTTGAAATAATGGAGGCTGAGTCCCTGCCGGGGCGGGGCGCCCTGGCAGGGCACGACATCCGGACGTGTGTGCTGGGCTAGGGGCTTCCCTTCACCCCTTATTCGGACGCGACGGGCTTACCGTTGTTACGTGGCGCGAGTAATGAGAGGCACAACCGCGGCGCCGCGCCCGCCACGCCCCGCCACGCCCCGCCACGCCTACCTCAACCAGCCGCATCCTCACCTCAAATCGAGGTCGTGTTCAAGTCGAATTAAACGCCGGACGGACACGTACCTTTTGAGGCTCTTTGGCGGCGGCGCGATGAGTTACTCCTCCGTACACCCACGATTCCATAATGAAAGCCCTTCATAAACCTGCGCGTTGAAAATTACACTTTCATTTTCGAGGTGCCCGCGGCAGGGCCGCACACGCATACGTCCTGAAGTCTGCTGCAGAGCACCGGACCCGTCGGTGACCCCGCCCCACCCCACCCCGCCCCGCCGCGCCCGGACCGCGGGGGCGCGGTGCCCCGCCTTGCCCGTGCCGGCCGAGTGAAGGGGTGTAAAATCCCGCTGCGCGCAACTCACCGCCTTGCCTTTACCAGTAGCGGCCACGTGCCAGAGGTGCCACCCTGATGCTGTTGGGCAAGGTCCACCTCCGCCTGTCTGTCTGTCTGTCTGTCTCCTTTTTTCCGCTGCTCCCCTTTCATCGCTACCTGCTGCACCCGCGGGTGCCAGAGACAGACAGGCAGACAGACAGACACAGGCGCGGGCCAGAGAGAGAGAGAGAGAGATTGGCTACCCTGCGTACGTCACGGACCTCTCGCGACTGGCTGCGGATTATTCACAGCACCGGGCCGGGCCGGGCCGGGCGGCAGCAGGCTAACTCTGTTGCACATGGACTGCGCCGCGCCCGCCCGCCCGCCTGCCAATAAGCTGTTATGATATTGTGTCACCGCGGTGCGGCGGCGGAGCGGTGGCAGTCCTTCAATATCCGGGTCAGCCGTTCACTCATGACTGCACAGGCTAAACGGGCCGCCACAGCACAGCCGCGTGCGTGCATGTTGCCTAGTAGGCAGGCGAAGCCCGCTACTTATTGCCTCACCGGAAAGAAGTTGGCCAGAAAAATTTCCTGGCCAGGAATTTTTTTAAAACATTGCCCATAGCGCCTCTCCTACGCTGGGTAAAACTCTGAAAATCACATGGAAGGTGTATCTTTTCCTGGCCAACTTTATCCCGGTTATTGCCTGCTGGGTGGCGCACAGTAGTGCAGCGCGGGTAAGGCTTGTGTCTGGCGGTGCCCTGCCCGCGTTACCGCACCGCGACCTGGCGGCAGAGCAGTGCAGTGCGGTGCAGAGCAGGCCAGGACGACACATACGGCTGCCATAAATTGCATTAGCCATCGGCTGCTGCTGCTGCCCGCCTGGCCCTGCGCGGCGTGGCGTGGCGTGGCGTGGCGCGGCGCCGGTTCGCACATCGCCCTGCCCTGCCCTGCGCGTTAGGTGTGCGTGCGCGCCGCCACGCCGCGACGCGCCGCCGTTTTGCTTCCCCGCTGGACGCTAGACGCCTGACTTCCCCGCCCGCCCCGCCGCGGGCCCCCTGGCACTGACAGCAGCAGCGGCCCGGCTCGGCCCGTCTGCTTCCGCGTGAATATTCATGACGGCCATAATTCGTGCTTCGCGTACGATCCCCCCGCGCCCCGCCCCGCCCCGCCCCGCGGGGAGGATGGGTTTGTCGCGGCCGGCCTGGGCAGACGGCCCGCGGGGGAGGGGGGTCGTGGCGGCGGCGGGCGCATACCAAGTGGCGGCCACTAGAAGAGGTCTCGAGACGGTTTGTCTTATATCCACAAGAGTGTGAAAGAGATTCAATCACCCGGTTTCCCAGCGAGTCCTATATTCAGTCAGAGTGACAAAACCGACAAGAACCAACAAATTTGTCGCGTCTTTTTCCTGTTAGATCAACTGGCAAAGGAGAAGGACGGAGGCAAAGGGTCAGAGAGGGAGGAGGCTGCGCACCGTGCATCGCGCATGAATTATACGTGTTTGCAGTCTCTCTCTCTCTCTCTCTCTCTCTCTCTCTCTCTCGGAATTTATGGAGGAGTAGACACGACACTCCCCTTGTGCTCGTAGGCGAGAGACAGCGACACGCGAACCTGTCGTCGTCGTCCGGAGGGCACGTGGGTTCAAATCCGCGTACCCATTTACGTTTCTTATATCCGTCTTCGAATCAGATCAGACCGCAAGGCGCAAACGAAACCTTACATTGTGAATTTCTGTTCGTGCACATCTCCCTCCAAGCGTGCAATTTTCAGGTAAAATTCACACCTTTACATGTTGTTCAAAGGTCCGAATGAGAGTCGTGCACACACTACCAAGAGTGCGACATTCACACAGCTGGGTATCCCAGTGCGAAGCGGCCGCCGCGCGGCGCTATAAATGTATAGGCGGGCAGCGTGAATTTGGAAACACGAAACTCACGGTACTTGCTTCACAACATCCATAGCGCGGCCAGGAGCAGGGGCAGGGGCAGGTGTAGCGGAGCAGGTAGGCCAAAGCAGCCGTGTCGAAACCGTTCCGACATGTGCGGCTGCGCGGGGCGGGGCGGGGCGGGGCGGGGCGGGGCGGCTCCCAAACATGATGAATCATACTCCGGTCCACAATCACCGCACGCGATGCCCATGATGGACGATTTAACCCTCGGGGCCTCGCAGGCAGGCAGGCACTACCACTGCGGCCACCAGTCGGCACGGCACATACAGTAGTATTGTGCTGTCACGCAGAGCGAGAGGGCGTACAGGCATACAGCCACACCAGCAACCTGCAATTTTCGTTTTTTTTCTCCACTCCATCCCGCAGCATGCAGCCAGGCAGGCGGGCGGGCGGGCGCGAATTCGCAATTGCAGAAGAGCGCGTGGGCCGCGGGATGCGACCCGGCGCGGCGCGGCGCGGCGGCCGCCATACGCCACGGACACACTCGTATCGCGCGCGGGAATTATTGCAAAATGCTTCGCTTCCGTCCTCCAGCCGAACCTAAGGCAGCGCTGCAGCAGGTGTCTGTCGCAGCAATAGCGCGCGCCGCTGTCTGTGACACTGATCAAGATTTACTTTAGAGCAACTAGTCCGAGATTGGGGTGGATGCCAGCGCGGGGCGAGACACGGCCGGGGCGGGGCCCGGGTGACGTCACCCGTAACAGCCCCCGCGCCGCGCGAGGTGACTCACTCCGGCCGGCCGGCGCCGGGACGCCGCGTCACCGCCACCCCTAACAGCCGAGCCCGAGGGGCTGCCTACCCTCCCGGCGCGCCGAGGTCATGCCGGCGAGGGGTGCTCTGCTCTTTCCTTCAGAAATGAGAGGAGGGCCGGGCAAGGCCGGGCGCGCCGACTGATTCAGAAGATCGCTCCCGTCCTTGTCACACTCATGGCGGTGCCCGCATGCCGGGCATGGCAGTGCCCCATGAGTGCGACAAGGACGAATGTACAGGAGCGATCCTCGGGTTCAGTCGGCAGACAGGAGATGCTGTTTAACGAGAGGGGTCCGCCCCGCCCCGCCCGCGCCCCGGGCGTTCCGCCGAGCCCGCCCCGCGCCCGCGTCAGGGAGCCGACAGGGCAGAGCAGCACGGCGGGTGCCATCAGGGCCGTCCACCGGCCACGCCCCGCCACGCCTCCCCAGGGCGCCGGGGCGTTATTAGTGCTAACAAGACGAGGCTGCGGGGCGGGGCGGGGCGGGGCTAGGAGGCGATGCTCTACGGGGCTCCGGATTCCATTCACAGAACAAGTCGAGCGGTGGGTCCGGTGTGGTCCGGGCCGGGGTCCGGGGGCCACACGGACGGCTGACGAGGCTGACGCGGCCGGGGAGGGGAGGGGAGGAGCGACTACCAAGTGCAAGTACGGTGCTACGCGGAGCGGCGCGGCGCGGCGCTGAAGGTCGCGAGAAGGGGGCGTGGCGCGGCGCGGAGCGAGGTAGGTCGGCCCGGCGGGGAGGGGGGAGGGCGCTACGCTCCGCCACGCCGCCGCATCGATCAGCTGATTCAGGCTCCGGGGGGCCTCCGCTCCGGACGGTAGAGGAGGGGGGGGGGGGGATCGTCCCGCTCCAGAGCGCCCGGCCCGGCCAGCCGGTGGTGCCCTCTGCCCGGAGCGGAGCGGAGCGGGCGCTCCGCGGGGCCCCGCGCGGGGCAGGCGGGTGTGGCCCCGCCCCGCCCCGCCCCGCCCTACTCAACCTTCCCTACGCCGGGGCCGGGCCGGACCGCGGGACGTAGAGGGCAGGGAGAGGTGAGGTGAGGTGAGGTCGGGGGTGCGGCGAGGGAGGTCACTAAATCTTTAAGCGCGGCACTAGCCAGGGGGAGGGCAAGGCGATATTGCAGGGCACCGGAAAAAAGATCAGCACCTCACGGGCCGTACACAGGAGGCAGGCGTAGCGTCGCTTCGTCGGGGTGCTGGAGTGAACAACTAGTTACCGCCCAGCGGGTAACTGTGCCGCCCCCGCCGCCCTCTAGCGCCCGCGACAGCGGAGGGCTCATGTCAGCCTCGGCCCGGCCCGGCCCGGCCCGGCCGCCTCGACACGACGCGCGCTGGCTGCGACACAATCGGCCCAAAGGCCCGGCCCGGCCCGGCCCGGCAGACCGGGAGGAAACGAGGCTTCGCTTATCGCCATGCAGGCCTTGTTCTTGTTGCTGCCCCTGCGCTGCGCGGCCCGGAGTGGTTGTCTCTCTCGCACCGCCGCGCCGCTTGGGGGACAAGGACGGCGCGACGCGGGCGGAGGGCGGGGCGGGGCGGGGCGGCCGTGGGACACTCGACACTCTTGACGCGCACCCTGCGGGCCTTACTGTGGGGCTTACGATAACAGTTTATTACAGCCAGCCACGGTGTCGTCACCGCCCTCCCGCGCCGCGCAGCGCCGGGCCGCTTCCTCCTCTTTGTGTCACTCAAGGATGACGGCTGAGAGGGAGGAGGGCCTCAGGCGGGGCGGGGCGGGGCGGGTTGGAGCCACACTACTGCTTGACCGAGACCGAGACACTGTGCCCTGTTGGTACAGCATACGGGCAGCAGTGCACGGGCCGTACGCACCACAGCAGGCTGATTCCGAGGATCGCTTTCGTACTCCTGTCCTTGTCGCACTCATGCAGCGCCGCCATGCTCAGCATAGGGCACCGCCATAGGTGCGACAAGGAAGGAGGAACGAGAACGATCTTCTGAATCAGTCAGCAGGGCGGGGCGCGGCGGGGCGTGGCAGGGGGTGGAGGGCCTAACGCAAACAGAAGGCGCCGCGCCGGGGACCGCCACCGCTGGCCGCGCGGGTCCGGTCCGGCGTCCGTCCGCCATCTCTCGGAGCAGCGATAGAGAATGTGCTGCGTGCACGCAGTGCGTGCGCCTCAGAATGCCTGCGGAAGTGGCGCAAATATGGCCTCGGACTGCTCTTTAAACCAACCCTAACCTCACTCTGACGGCGGCGCGGCGCGCGCAGGGCAGCCTCCCACCCACCCACCGACTGCCACCCCTTAGCGCCCAGGACAGGAGACAAGACCAGCCCTTGCAAAACTGTCGAGCCTGGGGGATGCGTGTGCGCGCGAAGTCACCGGTTAATAAAACGCAATTTTGCTCCAGTTGCTAGCTGGGAAGATGCGAAATTTCATGGGCGCGTCAGCAGGTCAGAGGCCATGTTGCCCGCCTCCAAGTAATTTCAGGTAAAGAGGCGGCTCCTTTGGACCGGGCAGCCGCCCGCCGCGCCACTCAAATATGAAACGCGCGCGGCATATACAAAACAGGAACACAATAAGGTGCAGCAGAAAGACACCCGAGGGGGGAAACAACTTTCAAAACTTTTGTACACCTAGTAATTCAGAAAAATCAGAAAACTTCAGAACAAATCAAAAAAATCAAAACAAAAAAATTGCAACAAAAAAGTTACAAAAATTCACGACATTTGTACACCAAAATTCAGAGTTGTTTCCCCCTAGCTGCGCGCGCGCGCACACACACAATCACTCACTCGCTCGCAGGCGGGCGGGCTGGACTTTGATTCGCTCGCAGAGAATGCGTGATCGCCGATCATTGCCTCATTGACGGCTACTGCTGCGCCCAGCTGTGTCGGAGCAGTCCCACAAGCACACAAAATAGATTCTCTTGCACATTGGGGCTGGTTATGATTGATATTTTGTGCCACGGGCATTAGACTCGGGTGGTTCAAAAAACAAAATAGGCGCGAATGGGTACCAACCGCTAACCTTTAAGAAAATCGTGACGGTTTTTCATTTAGAAGACACAGAACACCTTATAAAGCACGTTTGACGAAAACAGATACTTTCGCACTGCGCGCAGGGCATGGTACAATAAAATACCTGACACGGGTCGGGTGGCGATTTCAGCTTTTCGGGCAAACGTTTACGATCGTCAAAAACCTAGCGAATCTTTGCTACCGTTACTGAGCCTGATAGGGATTAGCTGGGCCGGCGGGGGTTGGGGGGAGTGGCTGAGTGAGGCGGCCTGATTCCCAATTTCAAACCGTCACGGGAACAAGAACTTCGCAATTTTTATTTATGCGGGACGCGGCTATGGCAAATCTTGTAGAGGGGCACGTACCTGTGTGTGCTGGGGGTGCGACGAGTTAATCCAATGCGCCTCCTTCCGGTCCGGCTGACTTTGGCACACGCAGGTTAGGTATCACTCACTCACTCACTCACTCACTCAGTTCACTCTTGTCACTGTCAGTCACAGGGGCGGGGCCCGGCGGGGCCATAGCCACAGCCACGTGCGTCGAGTCGCGGGGCGTAACCTGCACGTCCCGGGGTTGAGGAGCGGAGCGGCGCGGCGCGGCGCGAGGGGCCGTGCGTTCCGTAGCGCGGCGCGAGACCGACTGACAGAAGCTGCGCTCGCTGCGGCGCGCGCGCGCTAGCGGCGGCCGGGCCGGGCGGGCGGGCGGCGGGGCGCGGCGGGGCAGGGCAGGGCAGGGCCCCACTGAGTCACAGCGTGCGGGGGCCAAGGGGGGCCCACCACCACCACCACCACCGGTAGGGCTGGGCGCATCCGCCCCGCCCCGCCCCGCCCCGCCCCGCACGCCGACTGAATCCGCCGCGGATCGCTCAGCTAGGTCTGTGCGAGTAATTGATTAATTGAGCCGACTAGAT
This sequence comes from Frankliniella intonsa, assembly GCA_033675135.1. Classification (NCBI taxonomy): domain Eukaryota; kingdom Metazoa; phylum Arthropoda; class Insecta; order Thysanoptera; family Thripidae; genus Frankliniella; species Frankliniella intonsa. Next base: position 9,013,231 of record CM066248.1, read on the forward strand.
CATCCTATAATGTTTTTTTTCCGTACCAAACTGGTACAAACTGTTAAAACCAGGAGTACGAACACTTTAGTGTTGAGCTTGGCGCGTTCGAGAATACCGCTGCTTACGTGTTCGGTTCGAATTGTTTTCTGTTCGTCTTGGTTCGCACATCTCTCTCTACCCGCCGGCCCCGCGCCGTACACCTCGATCTAACTCGCTCCCCCACCCCATAACCTCAAACACACCCACCCACCCCTCGCCTGCTCGCCTCGCCTCGCCTCGCTTCACACCTCGGGCCATCCATCTCCCTCCCCAGGGCTGCACACTATCGTCCCTCTGATAAGCCCCGCGCGGGCCGGGCCCGGCGTGACGCGACAGAGTGACAAGTGATACCGATAAGAAAGCCAAGCCGACCTGCAGTAGTTGACATCCGGCCCTGGGCGGGCCGCGCGCGCGCGCGCACGCAACACAACAAACACACTCACGGTACACTTTGCTGTACGCTACCGCTACAACTACATCTACAACGACAACCTTTGACCCCCGCGTCACTTCCTGCCCGGAACTGGACAGCTCTTAGTCTTCCTGTCGCCTTCCCCTCTCGCTCGCGCACAACAGCAAGTCGACTGTCAAGAGTTCGAACTCCGACAAGGGCGTTCGATTCTCTTTTCACGCCTTTTTGCAGGCCGGCCATGCCATGTGCGGCTCGGCTCGCCTGGTGCGGCCAGTGGGTACCATCAGGCACTTACTACCGGGCTGGGCGGGGCGGGGCGGGGCGGGGCGGGGCGGCGAGGGAATGACCTCGCGATCGCGTCACGTTCCAAGCGTGTCGTCGCGCCTTAGCCGCCATTAGCAAATAAAACAAGGAGTCCCGCCGCGCACTTAAGATGCTCGCTCATTTCCCTGACAGGTGAATCGATTCCAGTGCAGAAATCAACATTCGCGACACCCTACGGACGGACGTCTCTTGCACAACTTGCGGCAAACATATACCTTGGGAACCCAAGCGTGTGACGCTACACACTTGCAGGAGACTGAAGAGACTGAATTTCCACTTATCCGGTGGTGGATAAAATGCCGTGACCTGGTGGGGCATGGTGATGTGAGGTGAGGCGGGGCGGGGCGGGGCGGGGCGAGGCGGGGCGGGGCGGAGGCAGCATGCCTCAGAACCACCGGCGCGTCCTTGACGACCTTGACGGCCGCGCCGCGCCGCGCGGCTCCAGCACCAGGCCGCAGAACGCCACTTTGTCATCATCATCATCATCATTGTCATCCATCGATGGCTGCCAATGGGGACGACGACTGGAATAAGGCATGACTGCAGGCGGACCAGAGGCGGGTGTGGCGCGGCGCCGTGACCAGCCGCTGGAGCCTGTGTCTCCTTCTCCTTCCTCAGCGGCCCGGCCCGGCCCGGCCCAATGACCCGCGCAACACAAGGCCGGCCTCACCTCCTCCTCGCCGCCACCCTCGTGACAGAAACCACGTGACACTGTTGCGGGACTGCCTACCCCAGGGGCCACGGCGCCTTACGGCTAGGGCGGGTAGGCAAACCCGCACACTGTTCTGTGTTAGTTTTGTTGCAGCTGGTGCGATGGGATGCACTTCCGGACGAGGACGAGGAGCCAGGGCACGGCGGTAGAGAAGGCAAGAGCGCGGGAGGCGGGGCGGGGCGGGGCGGGGCGGGGCGGGGCGGGGCGGGGCGGGGCGGGGCGGGGCGGGCACATGGGCGCCATTAGGCGCCATGCGGCACCAAATGTGGGCCGGCAAGGTGAGGCGTGCACGAGCGAGCACTCGCTACGCTTCCAGTCCAGTGCCGCAGTGCCGCCGCCACGGCCTGGCCTGCCATGGAGAGGGTGGATGTGGATGTGACTAAACACACAGACTCTCGCTATGGACCGAGGCGGCGGGAGGTCAACCAGCGACTGACTGGACTGGACTACCCAATCTACGACTAGACGAGGTGCGTACAGAAGCCCAGCCAGCCGGCTGATTCCGAGGATCGCTCTCGTACTCCTGTCCTTGTCGCACTTATACGGCGCTGCCATGCCCAGCATAGGGCACCGCCATAGGTGCGACAAGGATGGAGGAACAGGAGCGATCTTCGGAATCAGCCGGCAGGGCGCAGAGAGAGAAAAGTACCAAGCCTGAGTCGGCAGCTCTGGGGCACCTGGTCGCCCAGGCCTGTATGTTACAAGCTCACAGTTTTAGCTAAACACAAACCAGCGCGGGGTGGAGTTGAAGTATAGCGGTACTGATCTGCTGCGACACTGGACTGTCTGGCCCGCGCCGCGCCGCGCACCGCGCGCTCCGGGAGGGAGCCGGAGCCGACGTCCAAGGGTGTCGGGCGTGTCGGGCCGGAGCTGGGCGCCCGCCCCCCGCCCATGCGGAGACCCCCATGCCCGTGTACGGTATAGGTTCGCGCCCGCGGCGGCACTCCCCCCCCCAATGCCGCCGTCGCGTCGGCCAGCGAATCAAAAGCAAATCGCGAGGTGCAGCGCGCAGTACTTCCGGTCGAGGGGGACTGACTGACTGACTGCTACCGCGCTGAGGTATACCGGGGCCAGCCTACGGGGCAGCTAGATTGTCCGACCTATCTTTGTGCGACCTGGCGATTTCCCCGGAATTCGAAAAAGCGCTGTCCGACCTGGATTTTGTCCCAGCTCGGATAAAGTGACAGCCGCAATAACTGCGATGTTTGCCCAGGATAACTAACATTGAACAAAACCGTCGAGGTAAAACACTTACCAGCGGAGTCCCCCACAAAATGGCGGCTGACATAGGTTACCAGCGGCATGACGTAGGCAATCTTGACATCACACACAGTCCCGATTTATGACTTTTACCGAAGAATAGTCTAACCTGACACTGCTTGAATATCTTATGTTCACGCCGATACTTTGCACAGATGCTAAAAGTTTTGTTCAAACCGCGAAAACGAATAAAAACGCCGTACCGAACGAGACGAGACGATACCTTCGGGCGAAACCGCGGCACTGAGCGCTGTTCATTTATTCAAACTGTCCCTTCAACCGTTACTGACTGCGGGGCTGCCAACTTCAATCCAACCTCACCGCACTCGTTGCTGATGCATTAAAAATTCCGGATTTAAGTGAATGTGCTTACTGCCATTTTGGCAAAAAAAAAGCAGCTAACATGACGGAAAAAGAGACTTTTTCGTGTATTATTATTGTACATTTTTTGACGAATTTTGCAGATCTAAAAGCTGTTACTGAGCCTGATCGGGTCAGGACGCGGGGGAGGGGGGGGGGGCTCCCGATCCTCTCGATCCATCACAACAAACAAGAGGATCGTCTGCTGAGACTGCTGGAACATCATAACGACTCAGAAAATCCAGTGGCTTCGACGTTCAGATTTGTTTTACCTCCAATTTACCCGTTTAAACAAGGTCGGACAAAATCCAGGTCGGACAGCGCTTTTTTGGATTTCGGGGGAATCGCCAGGTCGGTCAAAGATAGATCGGACAGTTTTACATACACCCCCAGCCTAGCCTAAGAACCTGCTGTTCAAAGCGTGGACACCCCCGTCGTACTGACATCCCCCACCCTCTGACTACCACACGTACGTGGTGTGCTGCGTGGGCGGTGCGGTAGGACTCCGTAGGCTCCTAGAGTAGGACTCTGGCCGAACTCTTCCTTCCTTCCTTCCCCGATGAGTGAAGCGGTTGTTGCGCCTGGTCTGGCCCTGCTGGCCCGTGCCCGCTGACCCCGCCCCGCCCCGCCCCGCAGGGACGTGTCCGTGTCCACTGCCCCCGGCCCGACCCGGCCCAAGGTGGCCGTGACGGTTGGCACTGAACCGCAGCGGCAGTCGCAGAGGGCTTTGCTCTTCCCGCTCCCGCCCTGCGCCGCGCCGCGGTGCACGTCGAGGCTGGCTCAACTTGGGACGCCATACAAGGCAAAGAGCAGCCTTTCCCCGGATGACTGACTCGACTCCCCGCCGCCGCCGCGGCCGCGCCGCCTCCGCCACGCCCGCGGCCCCGGGTCACCAACAATACGTGAACGTGACACCTGCGCGCCACCAAGTCCCCTCTGATGCACCCGCAGCCCACTCAGACTCAAGCCCCCACGAGAAAAAGAGGAGGGCGAAGTCTGTGTGACGGTGGCGAACATGGCAGCACTCGCACCCGCCCTAAGTGCAAGACAAGAGAGACAGAGATGACTAGATCTGGTAATAATGGTCCCATCCCTGGCGGTGTGCTCCGCGCCTGGCCCCACGCCACGCACCCACCACCGCCCGGCATGCCAGTCCCGTCCGCGACCTTGACCGGCCCCGCCCCGCCCCGCCGCTGTGGCGGGGGTACTTCCCTTCCCCGCAACGCGGCGCGGCAGGATCTGGGTCCGGTGCCCCGGGCCCCCCACCGTCACCGCGTCCTGCTCTTCCCCTTTAAGAGCACGTCCTTGTCACTGCCCCGGTCCGGTCCGGTCCGGTCCGGAGCAAACACGCCCAGGCCAGACGTGAGCGTGGCGCGGTTCATCGCACGTTTAGCCAATCGCGCTTCCGGCCCGGCCCGGCGACACGGAATAAGGATTATTGAGAGGTCTTGTCCCGCTCTTGCAGTAGCAGAAACAGCATAAGGTTGGGGACATGTGGTGAGCAAAGAAAGCAGAATTGTCGCTTGAAATGAATGTTTTAATTCAATGGGACTAAGCACTATACTAACACATAATTACACATCATCTTATCCAAACAAAATAAAATTAAAATCATACAACTAATTAAATATTTATTTAATGTCATAACTATTGTACTTATTTTTCTGTTGAAACATGAAGAGGGTCACACATAAAATTGAATTACCATCCAGGGGTAGTATTAGCAAGACGCCGCATTCGCCTGAAATCAACACAAAGTACAAAATGAATGGAATGAGTTCATTGTGGCCAATGAAGCCCAGTAAGGGGCACAAAGACATACCTAGTGTTTCTGTCCTGATCCCTGATCTTCTTCTCCATTTCTGCATCAGTAAGTGTCTCCAAAAATGGTGCCCATTGATCAGACTCAGAAGGTGGCCTGAATGGAACCTCTACTGTAGGCAATGGTGCTTCACTGGATGACACAAAAATATTGACTAGTTATTTCCAGACAAATCTGTTAAACATAGGAAGCATAACAAAGATCAAAATACAATACCTGAATGCATAAGTTCGCTGATGCCAGGTGAGCTGTCCTCGGATACTGTAAGCTATCGCTGTAACAAATTCACCACCAAGCCCTAGCTCAGCACAAAGCTTCATTGCAAAAGTTTCAGGATTGTTATCCTTTTCACTCATGTCCCACTCAACTTGATCAACTAGTGAGGTGTTTCCAACATGGATATTTAACTGTGGAAAAAAAGAGGAATATTAACTTCAACTTCCTGTTTTTTTTTTTGTTTTTTTTTTTTTAACTGGTTACAATACCTTGACAATGACACGTTGGTCAGGAGCCTCATCAACAGTGGTTCCCTCACTAGGGAAGCTATCCACTTGTCCACGAATAGCCTGAGCAATAGCAGGAATGAATGTGACAGGGTTCAAATCAAGGTCATCACAAAGCACCTCAGCAAACTGCTCTGGAGTTATAAGACTTTCTGAAATTAAATATTCCGATTAGACTTGTCAGTTAATAGTTTAAAAAAAAAACATGTGAACTGATAATGTAATGGTACAAGAATCTTAACCATTTTTATTCCAAGTAAAAGTGTCACGTAGCTTTTGTCCTTCAATTTCCATGTCTAAACGGATGGGAACAAGTGTTTCCATTTGACTGGCATTCTCCTGAATGGCACTGGGGTCAGTATCATCAAAACTAAAAAAAAAGCAAATATCATACAAAAGTAATACCATGCCCATACTTGGATGCATTAAAAAACAAAGCAAGTGCAATCTCATTTGCATTGTGGTAACATTAGAATGAAAATCTGAACACTGAAACAGAAAAATAACTTACCAAAGTGGAAAGGTGCGAACCTTTTTTAGATTCACTCTGTTGCGATTTATTGGAGTTGCTTGGGGTACAGCATCCAAATGGGAGCTGTTTGGCACAGAGGGAACCCAAGGTACACTCTTCTTTGGCTTTGGTTCCCTGCAAATAATGGAATTTATCAAGATATGTGAAGACCATAACCCTGCAAGATTAAATGTAATCATTAAATGACATATATATATACATACCTTGGAGCTGGAGGTTCTGAGTGGACCGAAACTGCTTTATACTTTTCATCGTTGCCCTCTATAATATCTTCAACTTCTGAAGCTTTCAGAAGGGAAACACTAGATGCAAGGCAGTGTTGACTCAATCCTAAAGAGATTGCAAACAAAATAAAATTGGTAACACAGAGAGAACTTAAATCTTTTACAAACAAGGAAATAAAGGACAGTGGCCAGAAGAATAAATTTATCAGGGACACCGAATCAGCCCCTTTCAATTGATCAAAATTTTTCGGAAAGCAACTAACTCTCAAACAGAGGGTGGCTCTTGCCTAGCTCAAGTAGCTTTTTCCGCTCATCGTTGCTGATGGCTCTTCGGAACATGCCAGGATACTTCTTGTAGAGTGAACCTCTAAAGAGGCGGAGGTAGTTGCCCACCTGAAAGTAAATGAAACGTATTAGGTAGTTGTGTATTGGTACATTGTTTGACAGTTGGGCAAGCGGAAGACTACATCAGTACCCATATGAATACAAATTCTGGTCTATCTCTAAGCTTCAGCCAATATTAACAACTGACCAAACTAATAATTTGACATAAATTAAATTTATTCAATAAGAAAAAAGGACGGTTTTTATTGACAAAATTAGAAAAGGTTTGAGCATCATAGGCCTCCCGGCTAAGGGGTTCGCCGGAGCCGCTCAACAAGCTGGCACCGACCAGAATTCCGTAAAACCTAAAACTAATGAATTAGAAAGAAATTAATATCGGTGTACCTCCGACCCAATACAGTAGTATTCGCCATTTTCTTCGATTTGAAAACTCAAAGGTTTGTCGCCGTACGTTCGGATCGCCATTTTTGGGGTTAGCGTTGTTGTGATGACCACACCGCCTTCCAGTATAGGGTTCGCCTGTGCTGGAAGACGACACAAATATTTTAGCCAAGGCGCATCTGTTTAAAGGTTTAAGAATAAAACTTCCCGGTATCTTCATTTTTTGACAGTTTGACATATATAAAAGAAATCAAGCATAGAGAAATCTGTGCGCAATTTTTATCACAAAAGACGAAACATGTCGACTGGCTGAATGTTGGGTGTTGGGTGGAAGCGGGGAGCCCCAGGCCTGTTGTTGTTTCTTGTTTTGGTTACTTTTGATGGCGGCCTGTCGTCTGCTGGGCTGGGCAGGCCCACCTTTGATGTAGTTTTAGAATGAAGATTATCCTGAACATTGTGACTAGACATACCCTCCCTTTGACAAAAAATGTATCACAAAATAAAAAAGACAAATAAATCTTTGTTCGACTGTCATTAGATAGGGTCCAGACGCTCAAGGCCGTCAGCGTAAAAGAGTCAGTTTGGTTTGACACTTTAACCATGGCTATGTTTCATCCAAGATGTGGTGAGAGAATAACATTATTTGATGACAATCGCACTGCAGTGAGAAATTTTAGTGAGTATAATTATGGATTAGTATTGAGTAGCCAACCATTGGCTGAAAATCAGCTATTTGAAGTCCGAATAGATAAGAAGGTAAGTTCCCCCCATGTTGTCTATCTGGTTTGTTAGTTTGGCTTTTCACCCCTGACCAAAGTTTTTGTTGTAGATTCTTCCATGGAGTGGGAGCATAGAAATAGGTGTGACAGTGTGCGACCCAGAAACTATGGACCTACCAGCATGTGCTACAGATTTGGGAAACGGAACATGGGTAAAATACTTATTATTATTATTTAGTTGATATATTCCATAGCCAGACCTATAGCACTGCCAATTTTGATTCTCATATTTTATTAATTTTCTTCTCTAGATGATGTCAGGAAATTCTATTCTGAAGGACGGTCTTTCACTTGTAGAGGTTTATGGACGTAACCTGGATAGTCTTGTAGAAGGAGACTGTTTGGGTGTTATGCGGACCTCAAATGTAAGTTAATGGATTCCACCTGTGGCAAAATCTACTGGTTTTCAATCATAAATCTCTCATGGCTTCTCATGTTTCAGAATGATTTAATATTTTATGTTAATGGTGATTCCCAAGGAGTGGCTGCTACTAACATTCCATCACGAGTTTTTGCTGTGGTTGATCTTTATGGAAAATGCGCACAGGTCTCTATTGTGGACAGTACAAGAGATCGTAAGTTCTATTATTGGGTTTAATGAAATCCTTATAAATGATGTACTATATTTATTAGTTTGTTGAATTTGCAATACTGCATATTCTTTTAAAATTGTTACCTTGTTCCTGATGGATCCAGGGGAGTTTGATTTTGATGGCTTGAGTGATCAGTCATTCATTGCTTCAGTAACAAATATGGTGGCAAACATTAGTTCTGATAGAAGTGCAGGTAGTGGAGAAGAGGTGGATGGAGATTCTGAGAGTAACACCAGTCGTAACAGTATAGGGTTGAACTTGGAAAGAACTCAAACATCCAGGTCTTCCTCTTACCACAAACAAGTTTCTTCAGATCGACTTCGCTTTCATACTCGATGTGGATCTCTTGTAAAACTAAGTTTTAATGGAAGGACTGCAGAAAGAACAAGACCACTTGATGAATTTAATGATGGTGTAGTAATGACTAGTCGTACTCTTCGTCCTGATGAACTCTTTGAGGTAACAGCATTTGAACTATTGCAGCAATCTGATCTTGTACTCAAACCTTCTTTATATAATCCTTTATATAATACCATAATATAATCCTCTATAGATTAGAATCGATAGATTAGTAGAAAAATGGTCTGGAAGTATTGAAGTTGGTGTTACAACACATAACCCAGCTACTCTACAGTTCCCTGCTACAATGACCAACATGCGGAGTGGTACTACTATGATGTCAGGTAATGGAATCTTGACCAATGGGAAAGGTACAAGAAGAGAGTATGGAGAATTCAATCTAGATGAGCTACGAGTAAGTTCAAATATTGTGACTATCCTATGTTTATATCATATTTTTTCCTAAATTTATTTCCTTTTTCTTTGCTTGTTAACAAAGGAAGGGGATAGAATAGGTATGGTTCGTAAATTAAATGGAGACCTTCACTTTTTCATTAATGGCCTTGATCAAGGTATTGCTGCAAGCAATGTCCCAGCCTGCATCTGGGGGGTTGTTGACCTGTATGGAATGACTGTCAAGGTAAGACAGCAAAATGAAACCTAGCAAAAATGAAACCACTTCAGTTTATTTATATGTGAAGCTATCAATTTAAAATATGAAGTATCTCTTATAAATCCTCTCAACTACGATTTTCTTATTCTCATCTCAGGTTACTATTGTTAACCGTGATGAAAGAGAGGAACAAAACCTTATTACCCGGCGTAATACTTCTTTGAGGGATCAACAAGCATTATATGCGCTAAATGGTATAGAAACGTTAGAAGTCTTGTTGCTCAAACCATTCAATGTATGACATCTGTAATTTTTATTACCATTCTCTTTCACTAGATGTACCAGAGGAAGACTTTTCTGATCGTCTGCAATTTCACCCTAGGTGTGGTACTCATGCAGCTGTAATCAGAGGAAATCGAACCGCACATCGTCCAAAGTAAGATTAGCCTTACCATTATTTGATTAAAAATCTGCATATATCCTCCAATAATTTATTTTACTATTTTGTTTTATCTCAATTAATTGCTAAAACCTTCTTTTTTTGTAGTGCTTTAGAGGATTTTAACAATGGTGTTGTGTTAACTAATAGACCATTGAGAGCGAATGAGCTTTTTGAGGTGCGATTAGACAAAATGGTTTCAAAATGGGCTGGTTCAATAGAAATAGGAGTAACTACATACAGTCCCACAGAATTAGAATACCCTGCTACCATGACAAATATCAGGTGACTATGAGAAGGTTTCTCTCTGGATTGGGTAATTGGCTCTATTCAAAAACTTATTTTGTTCTTAAAATTTTTTATTCCCCAAGATCTGGCACTTGGATGATGACAGGTAAAGGAGTAATGCAGAATGGAATAACAGTCATTGACGAATATGGGATGAATCTTGACACTCTTCAGGTTTGTAAATTAAGACAAAGTAAAGGGCCAAAAATAATGTTATGAACAATAATAAACATTTTAATATATTTTATGATTTTTTTCCCCATAAAGGTTGGTGATAGAGTCGGTGTCATGCGAAATGAATCAGGAACTTTGCATTTTTATGTTAATAGTGTTGATCAAGGAGAAGCCTCAACAAATGTTCCTGAGAGGGTATATGGTGTGATAGATTTATATGGCCAAGCATCACAAGCAACTATAGTTGACATGGACTGTTCCCCTGACACTGCTCACTCAAGTATATCTAATGCAACATGGCCATTTAGGTATTATAAGAGATTGAAAATAAATCTGTTCCAGTATTTAGTTTTTCTTGTATAACATATGCTTTTCATTGTTTAAGTGATCTTCGATTCTATCATATTCATGGTAAAAATGCTCGCATATCAAATAATGGATTAACAGCGTCAAGGCCAAGGGCATATAGTGAATTTAGTGAGGCTTTAGTTATTTGCAACAGGCCCTTACGTGATGGAGAGTTATTTGAAGTTGTCATTGAAAAAATAGTAGACAGATGGTCCAGCTCTATTGAAGCAGGTAGAGTACCTAAGAAAAACCTGGGTTTCGTTTTACTCAAACAATTTTATTAGCTCAACCTTATCTGAGTTTCTTGAAGCAAAGCATGATAAAAATTTCTACAGCATGTCAAAGGATAGATACACAATAATAACTTGAAAATTAAGAGCAGCCAAATCACTAAAGTAGTATTTTAACTAAAAGGTAACACTAACTGACTAGTTCATCCAGTGAATTTCTAAAAACACTTCTTTTGTGTTTTCAGGAGTAACAGCTGTTCGCCCGGACGAATTAGAATTTCCGAGTACAATGACAGAATTTGATCATGACACATGGATGTTATCAGGATCAGCATTGATACGAGATGGTACAGTACGAAATATGTACTCGTATGATCTGGATACATTGCCTATAAGAACACGACTTGGTAATTTATTACTAAAGAGCTCACCTTATTCTAATTTTGTATTAAGAGTTTTTTTTTAGAGGTAATTTTAGTTAATAGTCACTCAAAATATTAATTTTTTCAATGTTTTTCTCTCCTGAAATTAGGTATGATGCGTACTGCAGAGGGTGCTTTACATTATTATGTTGATGGAATTGATCAAGGGCCTGCTTTTGAGGGACTTCCTCAGCATGTGTATCCCGTCATTGATGTGTATGGACAATGTGCTCAGGTATGTGTGTTTGTGTTGTTTGTAATCTTACTGTATCTTATCTTCTGTCAAGACAAAAATAATATGGAATTAGTTTGCGTACTACTTAGTGTCCCAATTCTATTGCAGCGTATCCTCTCTGCTAATATTTTCTTTTCTTAATGTTTATTCTAGAATTTGACCATAGCATAATAACATAATAGTACAACGTTTTTTAAATATTAAATTACTGTCAAGAAAACTATTAACGTTTGTATGCCATTTTCAGGTTTCTATTGTTTCCCATGGAGACACTGTGCAAGGATCTTTGGGCTTACAGTGTTTAAGTGAAAACAGTTGTTCTCAGCAAGCCCAGCTCACTCAACTAAGTCAACAATTGCTTCAACACCAAGACCCACCAATGGCTGACAAACAGTTGCCCCCTATTCATACTCTCCATAGGTAAAAATACCAGTTGACATGTTGATATGCATTTTTATTAATCACCAATAATAATCATTTCAATTTTATTTTACCTTTATTTCTTATAGGTTCACACCTATTTGTGGAAAAAATGTTATACTTTCAAGTGACAACACTGCTGCAGCGAGGAGGAGCCGGACTTACAACCATGGTTTGGTATTTTGTTCTGTTCCTCTTCACATTAATGAAATCTTTGAGATACAAGTTGCTGCATTGGCTCTTCATTGGGCTGGTTCACTTGCAATTGGTCTTACTACAATGCAAGTTGAAACAATGCGTGCAAGGAATCTTCCTGAATCTATTGTTGCTATTGACTCTGATACGTGGTTCCTTACTGGTTAGTTAAATTTGGGTTTTGTTCACTTTTTTCTTAAATGTGCTTCGGTATTCAGTTATTAATATCTTATCTTTTAATTTTAGGAAATGAAGTACGCAAAAACAATGCAATTTTAAAAGTTAACTATTGTCATAGTTTAGACTGGCTTGCTGTCGGGAATAGAGTTGGAGTTAAGAGAACTCCTGATAATGCAATCCACTTTTTGCTCAATGGGAAGGATATGGGAACAGCTGCAGTGTATGCTCCCAGACAGTTTGAAAATTTGTATCCTGTGCTTGACCTTTTTGGGTCAGTAGCAGCTGTAGGGATCACCAGTTGTTCTATGCCAGCTGCACCACTAGCCATGGTAACCGATATGACTGCAACATCTGCTCCTATACGACTTGCAAGTGGTGAGTCACCGCTAGGCTCACCAACAGATGACCAAGTTGGAGATGACTATTCACAGCACTCAAGCAGATTACATGACTCCCTGGAAAATATATTTTTAGAACAAAGGTAAACACCAATTATTTTGCTAAAACCATTAAAATTTACATACTTAGTTATTTTTATTATAATTGTAAACTCTCATTTATAGAAGAAGCAGTGAAGTCAGTGAGGCAAAAGTATTAGAGCAGCCTGAGGATTGTCTTGCCGGGCATTCTAGTCCACAGTGGATTCCACCTACAGACACTGTAACCATGAATTTTCTGAAATCCTCATCAGACTTTTGTGCCGTATGCGCCTGATAATTTTCTTTTTGTTACTTTTTGTATTTTTCAGGGGGATGAAACTATTGCTATGGAACTTCATGATATTCATGGCTTCAATTTGGTGCTAGCAGAAGGTCGACGCTCTGCAAGACGAATCTTGAGCTATAATAATGCTGTAGTATTGACAGCTAGGCCTATTATCCCAAATAAAACCCTTCAGGTACATTTTCTTTAGTAAAATAAATAATTTAATAGTTTTGAGGTTACTTTATGGAGTTATAGAAGAAGGAGAAAACATAACTTGATATCTCTTTGCAGATACGCTTAGATCGTCTTAATCCTCAATGGGTTTCTTCAATTATGTTGGGTGTTACATGTCAATTTCCAGAACAAGCTTTTTCATTACCAGCCACTGCCCTCGGGTTCAAACAAGACACATGGGTGCTATCTGGTGATTCCGTTTATCATAATGGATCAAAGGTAAAATTTGTGAGGGTTTTCTTTGTTTTCATATTTATAGAACTGTAATAATTTTATTACTTAAAAATCTATTAAATTTTCTTCATAACAGGCACGGGGCCGATGGTTATTCAATCTTGATACATTGTCAGTTGGCTCAATAATTGGACTAAGGATTGATGCCACTGGATTACTGTATGTGTCTCTCAATGGTCAAGATACAGCTACTGTAGCTACGGACCTACGTCCAGCTGTTGATGCATGTTATTTTGTAGTTGATGTTTATGGCCAATGCGAAGAGGTTTGTCAACAGTAAAAAAGTTGCATGAAGGTTTTACTTTTTTCTTTAGCATTTTTTCCTGTATAATAATGGTTTCTTACCACAGGTGTCGGTGTTAGGTGCTGTATCAAACTTAGAGCGAAACATAGCTGCCAATAACTCCACAAATGCTGCTATACTTGCTTCATCTATGGATTGCTTGAGTATATTGCAGCCTGACTCTTTAGGAGAAAAAGCTGATTTAGAAACTCATGAGAAAGATTCATCTGTACCTGCTTTAAGTACCACTCAAACTCCAGATGAAAACTTGGGATTATCAACACCAAATCAAAATGACATTGCAAACTTAACTTTAGTCCATCAGTCCTCACATATGTCTGCATCAGGAATTTCAAATCGTAACTCATTCTTTTTAGCTGACGGTCAAAGCGGTCAGAGTTCTAATAGTTCTAACTCTTATTTATGTAGCAGTGCAGTTGCACCCTTTAGTTACAGCTGTAGACCATCATTATCTGGCTTGAATTCCAACTCTAATCTGAATGGGTCATCAACAAATTTTATCTATGCTTTGTCAAGTGTATGTGATGGCAATAATCCAGGATCAATACTTAACAATTGGATTAGTGGTAGCACTTCTCTTGCTACCACATCCCTACCGTCATCCCCTGCAACCCCTGTTATTACTCCTTGCCATGCTCTTAAGTGCTACACAAACTGTGGCTATCTCCAAGCATGTGGGCGTTTCACCAAATTCATTGGCCTTCCGGGTAAAATTTTTACCTTTGAACATCTAAAAGTATTTTAGAAAGAAAAAAATATTTATGGTACTTATTTTCTGTTTCCAGATGGATTTTTTGTTAGGGAGGGGAAAATGTGTTACTGTGTGGACTGCACACCACAAAAGGTTGGAGAGGAGGGATTTCTTAGGAAAGGAGATCCACCCGTAAAATATTCAGTGCCCACGGGGTGGTGTCGATTTCCACTGCGGCGACGATGTGTAGGAGATATTTATGAAAATTGGCATGCTGCTTATCATGGAACTCGAGTTCCGAATTTGAGGCGCATATTAGATCGCGGTGAATTGCTAATGCAAGGTGAGTATCTGCGTATGTTGTATGTTTTAGCGGTAATGTCCAGTGTCCTGGCACTCCTAAGATTGCCTAGGTAATGTTGAGAGTTCCTGGGTCAGTCCAGGCGATGTTAATTATCTAGAAATGCGTCAGGAAATGTTAGTTTGCCGGAAGCGCATACTGTACTGACATCATCCTAACATCATCTAGGCAATCTTATGAGTGCCGCACCTCAGGACATTACCGATAGGATCATAATAAACTTAGTCACATTGGACATGCAAAACTGTTACCTTGTGGCTATTAACTACTGTTTCAGACAACCTTGGTCTAACTGTCTCGGGTAGTGAAAATGTGAAAAGTAAGGATGATGACACCAATTCTGCTGGATCTCCACTAATTTTGTCTCCTTCTATTAAGTATGCTGCTGCATCTGCTACAAAACATGAGTAAGTTCAATTGTAAAAAGTCATCCCATGGTTTTGGAATAGTATGGAGTATGGGTCACCAAGTTCCTTTTTATTTCTAATGCAATGCCTTCTCATTGACAGATTTGTTGATCCTAAAACCCGTAACAAACTTTTAGTGCATGTTGCATTCCAAGTCTTAGTCCGTCCAGGTTCTTATAAAGTCGGCCCCCCGTCCATGGATGGATTAACTCACTCCATTGATCCGCATTTGGATACAGATTCATCTGAATGGGTAACAAAAGAGAGAGGAGCTACATTACTTCAAGCATTACTACTACGGCTAGAGGGTTTGGATTAGCCAATATAGAGAGCTTAACTGTGAGCTTCTTTCCTTTTTTAGTCTTCTAAAATATGAAATATTACTGAAATTTGGGATTGAGCACTCAGAATGACTGTGTAGGTTTTATTTTTGTTAAGCTCTTGAATATGATTCTAAAGCACTAGCAATTTTACTATTTGGAGAATCCCAGTGCTGGCAGTCTGCCTCATTTTAATTATATTTGTTCGATTGAATGGTTAGGATGTGGAAACTCTAAACTTTCAATAAAAATAAATTATCAGCGTTCTTGCTTAACAACAGTGATATTGCAGAGTAGTCAAGTTGATTGAGCTTTTTATAATCCTGGCCATTGTGAAAGGGTTTATCCGCGAGTATATCTGATTTTGTAGATTTACATCACATAGACTTAGTTGTGTTTTACTGACTGATTTATTGTTAAGAATTACATTTTTGTTGTTGTTGTTATTATTATTATTGTTGTTGATTTTTCTTGTGCCTTTGTTTCTTTCTTAACTAATAATTTCTGTTTTATTTTGTTGTTTGCATACTAAGGAAAATAATACTTTCAAGTATTTTTAAATCCCTACAGTGATCCTGAATTTTGACAAATGCTTGAAGAATTGTATGTATTTTGTTAAAATGCTTAATGCCTATGATAAACTGTATTTTCCTCAGATCTGACATTTTCCGTTTGATTAGCCCATTAGGTATATCTACTTTTTGAAATATTATTGCTACCATCTTCCTTAGTGTCAAAGTTGTAAGGAACCAGAGTTACCAAGTTTGTATGTGTGATCATCTCCTACCCATCTGCCCAGTAAGATTGTAATCATGAATACAGTGAAATGTGGATAGGAACAATACCTTCTTTTAAAGGAACTTTTCTTAGGATCCAAGTGAGATTCTTTATTTCAGAGTACTTTGCTATAACATACTCTGAGTACTTTGATGTAACAGACCTGGGTCTTACAATTCAGATTTCACTGTGCCACCAATACCATTTTCATGTCCCTCTGCAACATTGTTCAGTACTTTCTCTTTTTAAAATTATTATTTTTAATACGTTGTCAGACAGAAGACTCAACTGTTATCAAAAAGGACATGTTTTGTCAGAAATAAATGCATGCTTTGAAGGTGCTGAAGTATATTACGTGATGTCTTGATTTTCACCAAGCCTTCACCATCGTGGGGAAATGGTATACAAAGGTGTTTTTCTTTGTTTATTAATGCCCTACTCCTGCTGTAAGGGATTTAAGCCAACTTTAAATGCTCAATCAGGTTTCTGATTTCAGTTTGAATGTTGATGCGTTGTATCAAATCTTAATGTTAAAGTTATTTACTTTAACAAAGCAAATGTGATAAGGATAGGATAGGATTAATTTATGGGTTATAGTTGTTAAACCTAATGATTATGAAATAACACAGTCTTGTGTGTAACTTACACCATGAGAATTTAATTGAAACCGTATTTTACAAGGTGGTCAAGTGAACAAATTAGTAAATTACCGAATGTAAGGACCCTGAGCAGCACTAGACTGACTTATTTTTTCTATATCCAGATCAGGGTACTTTTCTTGTAATAATTGGCGATCAATATTTGGAAATCTCCTCATTAACTCCTCAACTTGTTTCCTATCTCGACTAGGTGAAGGAGAAAATGACAGATTAATTAATTGATATATGTCATATGAAATATAAACCATCGAGAGATTCACTTACACTTTGGCACGCTTCTCTTTAAGAAGTAGTTTTTCTTTGTAAAGGGTGAGGAATTCATCAACTTGCTTATCATCCTCAATATATTGAGGATACTTCTCCAACCATTTTTTATTTAACCTTTTAGGTATTGTGTGCTGTTCCATTTTGTGGAGCCTCCAAAGACCTAGTAATAAGCCAGTTTTAAACCAGTACTATGATCTCTATGATCTCAAAGGTTAAATTTAAGAAATATTAATCACTTACCTATCCTAGTCAACTCATATTTACACCTTCTTTCGCCCGTTTCACCTGTTTCTAGTTCAAAGTATGCTCGATTTCTTTCACGAACTACATCTTCAAGGTTTTTCATACTCTCTTCAACCTACCAAAAATATTAATGAGATGAATAAAATATGAATGAATGGATAAGACAATCAGAAATAGAGTATGGTTAACATTTCCTCCTGTCTACCTTGTATATGCGTTCAGGACCTGGTATCATATTAAACTTATAGATGTCAGCCATGGTAAGTAGCATGTTACGTTCTTTTAGCAGCACATACCTAAAAAAAAAAAAAAGGTTTTATTGAAAGACCATTAATGTGTCTGGAACAACGGAATGAACAATTTTGGAGAATATTACAACTTACCATAATTTGTGCAAATCAGAGTTACTTTTCAAACGAAGATCATCTTTCCGCCAAGACCGACCGACAACAATATCGCCCTTGGTCCAGTTTTCTTTCGGTTCAAAAAATTCATCCATCGGTGAAGATTTTTCAACGGCAACATTAGAGGAGCTAGTCTGGACCTGTTGTGATTGATCCGAAGAAAGCGGTTGTTTCTTATCTTCACTGTTTCTGAGCGATGAGGAGTGAATGGTTGTGACATGCAATCTAAAACGAAAGGAAAATATAACACAAACTTCCCAGATATGTTAGGTTACAATGGCAGGACATTAGTTTCTCTCACTTAGGGCTCACTGTTGCTGGCCGGAAAGAGCGTAAAGGATTGCCAACAATATGAAGGAATGACCCAAAATACTTTATAGGTCTTGAAACCATTTCGACAAATCTGTATCAATCACACAGTTCTTATAGAAAACATTAACTTCGTTTAGTGAGGCAGAGCAGAAAGAATCAACGGAATCAACATGGGATTGCTACTTGTAAATGTGCCATACTACTTGTCTTTGGCAATTCCAATGTCAATAAACCTGTTAGCATGGATTGACAAGGTATCTTCCACATTTATTAAAAGGCGGTTTATTGTTGATTGTTGATTGGTGGTTATTTTTGTTGGATGAACACACGTGAACGGGAACGTTTGCGACACAAGAGCCAGTGGAGACCAGTGCAAAGGTGCTCACCGGTGTTTAACCAATGTTCACCCGTGCTCAAGAGCCGGAAACGTGGCGAAGTGACGGAAAATGATTGTATATCGGTAGGCAAGAACTGCGCCGACTTAAATAGGAAACCATGTCCATAAAGGCATGTGCATTTCGCTTGCTGCGAAATGGTCGGACTCTACTGCGACATTTTTGGACCAACCCAGCTTCCAAGGACGTTGTGGACGGGCGTATCGTGAACTCCGCGCCTCCGTCCACGGTGCGAATTGTGCGAGAGCACGCTCGCCGATTATTAATCGACAATGTCCTCAAGAGGGTATCGAATTCGGCTGCTGCCGAACTTAGACGACGAACTGCCAAACGTTTACTTTACGGCAATGCAGCTCCCTTTCTGGCATTCGTTGGTGTCAATCTTGCTTCTGGCACCAGTATCATCACAGAAGAAGATGAGCTGGAGGCAGCATGTTGGGGGATCAGGGTTCGTAACTAAATTAGCACAATTCATCCTCCACTGATCAAATCATATTCTTATCAAATTCACTCTTCAATCCTTCATTTTGTTTTACCTTGTACTTGTCAAGTAAACTGTCAACCATACTATAAATTCTGGTGTTTACATAAACAGGAAACAGTTTCCGCTATGGATTGGACATTTGTTGAAAAAGAAAGCGATGTCTATAACATAACGATGAGACTCAATGAGCCATTTACCCTTGAAAACTTTGTTTTTGGCAAAGTAATTGCTAAGGGCTGTAATGGTGTTGTCTACAGTGCAAGAATGAAAACTGGTGAGTTATTTTTTCTTTTTCTCCAAGTTTTTGATGTTTGTAAGTACTTTCTTAATATACATCACCTTGTTTCACATTATTTGTCCCAGAAACTTCTTCTGATAATGATTCTAATCCAAAAAACAATGATGAGAAATTTCCACTGGCTGTCAAAATGATGTTCAATTATGATGCTGAGTCAAATGCCATGTCAATTCTTCGATCCATGCATAGAGAGACTGTGCCTGCCTTAAGCTACTCATCCAATGAAGAAATTTTAGTTTGGGAAGACAGGTAATTAAAACCAGCAAATTATTAAGAATATGAACAGTGTGTTTGGTTGCATCAATGCAATATTTATAATTATAGACAGGACTATAAATTTGAAGAAGGTTAGTATACAGAAAGACATGGAATTCCCTCTTATATCAGTTTTTAGCTGGTCCCTCACATACTTTTTACACTACGAATGCTATGCATGTAAAGAATTCCCGCTCATAAGAATTGCCTGTGGCGATCCCCTGACTTTCAATATATGCATGTTTTACTTTGTTTTTAGAATTGCAATGATCTGTGGCATTGGTATCAATCAATCATGTGAGTGCTTTTGTTTGGTTTCAGCTTACGGCAACGTTGTCGAGCTCTGCCGCAGCATCCCAATATTGTTAGAGTCTACAATGCATTCACTGACAGTGTGCAAGCTCTTCCAGGGTCACTCTCTTTGTTCCCTGATGCCCTACCAGCACGTATTAATCCAAATGGTTTTGGTCGGAATATGAGTCTCTTTCTTGTTATGAAAAGGTAAAGTTCACACAAAACTGGTTTGTTGAAGAACTATTAAGTAAAATCATCAAACCTTGATTTACCTTTGTAGATATGACATGAGCCTAAAAGATTACTTGTGTGAACATCCTCCAACAACAAAAATAGCTGTTATGTTGTTAACTCAATTGTTGGAAGCTGTAACTCACATGGTTTCCAATGGAGTTGCTCATCGGTAAGCACCTTTTCTTTCATTTTTTTTC
Organism: Frankliniella intonsa; assembly: GCA_033675135.1. Lineage (NCBI taxonomy): Eukaryota > Metazoa > Arthropoda > Insecta > Thysanoptera > Thripidae > Frankliniella > Frankliniella intonsa. The sequence goes on from CM066248.1 coordinate 9,033,457, forward strand.
TTTTTCTTCTTTAATTTTATCCATGAATAATTCCAGTGTTTGCTTTTAATTTTTAGAGATCTCAAAGCGGATAACATTCTTCTTGATTTGGATGAAAGTGAAACTATATGCCCATCTTTAGCAGTGACTGACTTTGGATGTTGCTTAGCTGACCAAGTGTATGGTTTGAGTTTACATTACACTACGCCAGATACAGACAAAGGTGGCAATGCTGCTCTTATGGCGCCAGAGGTATACCAGTTTGTTGTTCAATAACTACTATATGTAGTTATGATGGATCCACTATGCTTAAATCTACTTCCTCTCACAGGTTGCATGTGCTGAACCAGGACCTTTCACATACATTAACTACAACAAGGCAGATGTGTGGGCAGTTGGAACTCTAGCTTACCAGCTGTTTGGACTGGACAATCCTTTTCATAGGATAAGCAGTAATCTAGGACCCTCTGGCACAGGTGCCAAGTTTCTGCTTTCATCCACTTACACTGAATCAGAACTTCCAGCCCTCCCTGAGACTGTTCCATCTATTCTATCAAAGCTTGTGAAAGAAATGTTAATGCGTAACCCATCCAAAGTGAGCTCTAAATTATTGAATTTAATTTCTTATGCTGGATTTAGTCTTGTGAAGCCAGTGAAGTTGAAGCCACTGCTTTCAATTTCTATCTATTGTGTGATGGCGAAAACCTCTTGAAGCCGGCTTCAAGTTGGTTTCAGCCAATCACATAGTAAAAAACAATTAAAAGCAGTGGGCTCAACTTCACTGGCTTTACGAGACTAAATTCAGCATTATCTTATAAAATATTTAAAGAAAGTGGCTTGATCTAGAAACATTTCTTACTTTCAGCGTATCAGTGCTGAACTTGCTGCTACAGTTTGTCAACTGTATTTGTGGGCTCCAGGTTCTTGGATTCAGTCAAGAAGCAAGACAACTCTTCCTACAAGCTCTGAGGTAAATAAGCACAAAAACAGAAAAAATATCAAAAAACAAAGATGCTTTTATGAGATGAATAATATTTTAACATATATTGTTGCAGATTTTACAGTGGTTGTTCTGCCTTACATCAAAAGTTGTAACTGAAGGACGGAGGATAAGTTCTGCTAAATTCATGTCTGACGAGAGTGAACAGTCATTTGTGCCAGATATTGCCTCTCCTGAGTATAACCTAGTTGAAAGTTTTTTGAGGCGAATCAAGCTATCTGTGGTTCGGGATGCTCTCCAATGGATTAACCAAGCTTAAAATGCTTTTTCTAGAAATTGCTTTTTTTTGTGTATTATTTTTGTTGTTATCTTTGCAAGAGCTGGAGTTTCATCATTAACAACACTTCCTTTTTCAATTGTGCATTTGGGATTTAGAAAGATATATAATATTATTTAAAAGTTACCCCTCTTTGGTATGTTAAAATAAACTGCAATAAGCAAACTGAGTGTGCCATGTAAGATGTGCACTTTAAGGAGAGGTCCAATTTGCGGCTGTGAAGTAATGTAAGGGAAGAGGTATGAGTTATTTTGAACTATCTGATTCCACTTCTTGAAATTAATTGAATTTGTGGCACAGTAACCAGTCTCATTGCTTCTTTCTTATCAAAGTCCTTTTATAATACTGCAGGTAAAGGGCAGCATGGTGGTTGTAACAAAGAATTTGCAGATTATTGGAGAAAATATCTTTGCAATTATTTTCAGAAGCAATTTATATCAAATAGACTTAAAAGCAATAGTGCTGTCTAAAATATCCACACTTCCTAGCAGATATTTACCTCTTTCTCTCCTCTTGTCACTCATGAGAAAAGCATAAATCAATAATAAAAACACTAGAAAGAACATAACATGCTTCAATGAGGCAATAATTTCAGTCAATGTTATCTATTTATAATTTTATTGTAGGTACTTAATAAACAATCAAGTCTGATGACATGAAAATGAAATCAACAGCCAAATTTGAAGTTCTTCAAAGTCCCACCCCTACCCTTCTTGAGAAAGACATTTACAGGAAGTATATTACACGTAGTTCTTGATGTATACATTAACTCTTTACAGAAAATTTAAAAAGAAAATTGTTTCATAAGAATTGAAAAAATACATAATAGCATTTAGCATTGATATGGAGTAGCAACAGTCATTTATCTGACAGCACTTCTACAGTTAAGGATGCATATTTAACAAGGTAATTTAATCACACTTGGTCATAACATTCTGTAACATTCTGTTTAGCAGATTATGAGTTCCTGTTCAAAAGCAGGGGTTTTGAACCATCCTATAATTATCAAAATTAGGACCTTACAAAACTGACAATGCAGGCACTTGGGAGGGATATATCATTTAAATTTGTTTGAAGTAAAATACCTATTCACATGTTGACTAGAGGAAATCCATAAAATTCCACATAACACACTTTACAGCAAAGTATCCTTAATGCTGGAAACCTGTTTCCATGGCCTTTTATATTTTTCACTTAAATAGCATGATCATCCTCAAGTTATTGCCCCCTTTTAAAAAGAATTATATCTCTTATTCTTTTTTTAAACTGTACGTACAAATCAGAAGAAAACATATTTACACATCCAATCAACCCCACAAATAAAAGAGTCAAATATTACCACACATCCTATCACACATTGTCCTACCAAATCACAGGCGTCAAAAAATATATATATTTATGTAACTATATACAATACACTTATTTCTGTGTAAAAGGATATTAAATCAAAGCATTAGGCTCTTACATTATTGATCTATCAAAAAACAAAAGGTCTGTACACTTGGTAAAACTAGAAGAAGCTGATAATAAATTTTTAATGAAAGGGCACTTTTTTCCTTGTCAATTCAGAAAAGAAGAGGGGCTTACCTTGCAGCCTGTCAAGATACACATATAATATATCAAATGATATATCAATCATAATACTAAGCACTGTACTTACTGCCAAAATTTTCTTTTGAAGTCTTTGAAGTTAAAACAACAATCACTATCTTCTTGACCTATGACAGAACTTCAGTTGCATACTTCAGCACAAGGCTAGCAAAAATTCAAAGGCTGTTCTAATGCATTTAGTAATCTACACCCTCAAAATGAAACATGAATAAAAAAAATGGTGATCTTAGAACAGTCAAGCACCTCCTTCTTTCCCAGCAAAGAACCAAAAGTTGGGTTCCAATACTATAAAAACAGGCAAGTTTGATAAAGGATGTACTATGGAATGTTTTGTTATGCCAGAAAAAAAGTATTTCTTAATTAGGTGAAACACACACACACACACACACAAACACATTCGCGCGCGCACGCACACACACACACACACACACGGACACATATCAGAAAGGCTTTCAAAACATTAGTTTCATCTGTTAACATATTACAGGTAGTATGTAGTCCTTAAACATAGACACACATCTTTGAACATCAGTATCAATTTCTGATAAGAATACTGTGGAAGATGATTAGTAATTTTGCACTGAACAAAGTCTCATGATGGGAAGTTTGATGACATCAGTGTGATGGAACCCTAGGATTCAAGTAGGCATGCACCCACAGATTTTCTTATAAATGTTATGTTTAACAGGTATTACCCCTACCTACAAGTTAGTCTCCTAGCATTATCTAGAGCACGTTCTAAGATACCAGTGAGTGACTGAACAAAGGTCATGTCATAATGTTTGGAAAGATGCAAAATAAAAACAGTACAATACAAAACTTTTGCTCTTACCATTATTAATCACAGAGTGGGTGGAGAGATGTAAAACTACACTCTTACTCAGTTTTGAGACCTTTCACAACATACTTCACTATGTATGCAAAAGCAGCAAAACCTACAAGAACAAATAAGTTACTCATGGCGCTGTGTAGTGCTGACTGACCACCAACAGCTCCATTATGGTTGTCAGTGAGAGTACTTGAAGTATCATTTCTATCTGAGTCTCCCTCCACATTCCGTAGCTCATGCTCCAGTTCAGCTCGTCTTGACAGTTCAGCTCGGACATTCTTCAAAAGAAAGAAAAAACAATATAAATAACACTGGCTTCTTGTTTTATAAGCTGAGTAAAAATAGATTAGATAAGAAATTAAATTTTATTGAAATACATATTATATAATATGATAATTTTTATAAGAAGTGGCAAAAGGTATATGGTACAATAAATTTATTTTTTAAACTGACAAACTTACTGTGGCTAAATCTGGAAAGAGATCACAGAAAATACTGTCATTTATATTAAACTCCAAGCTTTTATGGGCTAATTGCTGCTTTTCAATGTCTGATGTCTCCAAGCTACCCAAAGTAGGCGTATTTTCCACCTGGTCATAGGGTAAAAGAAGATATATTGACAAGAATCTGCAGATAAAACATAACAGCTCACTCTAAAACAATATATTACGCAAGGGTATACAAACCATGAAGCTCAAGAGGCCAGTAAGGATTGTGGACACACTCCAAGCAGGATTCCAGGTGTCAGGATGATAATCACTTATTGACAAACAGAGGCGTGTGTTGGTCTTAAATCTGAAAACAACGGAAAACATTTCATTCGCTCCGTCTCTAGATAGAAATACAGGTAGATTGAAATTTAATTTAAAGTATGGCTTCTGACCTTCCATTTGGCGTAATCATATAAATGCTAGGAGGTTTAAATGGAAACTGACGAGGAAATACAAGTTTCCCATGGTATAATCCCCCTACGTAGGGTGTACCTTCTGGTCCAAGAACCACATAGTGCCTGAAAAAAATAAACATAGGTGACAAACAGGTCACAGGAAAGAAAAATGAATAGAAACAGAATAGAAATTTCTTAAGAGCATTACTATACCATTCACAAATATTACTGGGTAAGGGCTCAGCCACTATGTATGGGACTGGATCTTTTTTGAGTCTAACATAGTCTTGTTGAAGCCGCGAAGTTGCAGTAATACTTTTACCGTTAGGCATGTTAAAATTTTACTCTGAAATTAGCGAAAATCAATCAATGAGTAACTTCCACAACATAAATTTTCGAGAGAAAATCCGATAAGTTATTATCAATACTACAATATATAGTGTACAGTTTTAACCTAAATGTTTAAATAGAGAATTACGGAGAAATATTACAGAAGAGGATCCTTCAAATGAAAAGTAAAGGGAAATATGAAACAAGACAAAAAAATACAAGTTGTTACATGAAAACCTGTCTAGTGAAAACCTTTAATACATCTAAAAAATCCTGAAAATTATTTTTTTCCAAAATACCAGTGTGAATCAGGCTACTCAGCTGAATGTAAATAGAATCCCCGGTGAGAACACGGGGGCACGGAGAGAGAAATCAAAACAGAAAACAAAATAAAAAAAACAAAACTATAATCTACTTGTGAACTAATCTTCATAGAAAGCTGAACGGGGATAGATGACAAGGACGTGGAGACGAAGCAATCTGGAGCATCACCTCCGGACCCCTCTTTCCACAGATCACAAATTCACAAAGTTATTAACTTTACACCATACCTGAATTCACAAAACTAAAAACTGAGGGTAATCGACGATACTTCACAACCGACACAAAATCACATACGACAAATGTTTTGATTGGGTTACTCCATCGTCAGAATTAAACCACTTTGACTGAGCAGAGGAAGTCAGAGACCCAAGTCAGACGTCTGTTTTGTGCCATCCCAGAAACCAGACAACAAAAAGAAAGGCTGTGGAAATATAGATCGTATAAGCCAGATAGTTAACACTTTTGCAGATTACGTGAGAATTGAGCAAATGGAGCGAAATCGACTTTAAAAGCGACTTTTTCGAACGCCTCACGTTCGTCCGACAATACACCGATGGCTACCATGGTGTGAAACGTGCTGTACAAAGATGTAGAATGGGAGTAGGAACTCGGAACTCCGTGCACCGATAGCTGTTCATCTTAGCAGACATCAAGGACTCGGATGTGGGCGTAAAAAGGAAAGGTTTTCATTTTGTTTAAGCATTTCCCACTTTGTTGTGGAGTGTTGCGTTATCATGCGGCTAGTTTGCCGACAAACGGTTTGTACCGGATCCATGCTTATTTTTGTATGTCTTCCTTCTTTTTATTTATTATGTGCGTTACGACAAAGTTGACAACCTGTTGGTGTTTGTATTGAACGAACGTCATTACCGATTTTAACTCCAAATCCTATAAAACAGCTCTTTCATCTAGATTATATTTTATTCTTTGTATTCCAATTTCAAATCGTTTTTAGAGGAGATAAATTGATACCAACACGATTAATGAATCAATCTTTCTATAACCTACACAAACACTTCTTGTTGAAAGAATCAATAGAACTACTCTCAAAATGATCCCTAAAATGAATACTGAGTGTGATTTACTTCTGTTTCAGAGCCAAGCATGAGTCAGGTTTTACTGTGGCAAGACGACCATCTAGTAAACCTTAGTTGTGAAGAAACATTAATCACTGGTGGAATCAGCAATTTTTGCTTAGTGGACTCTTATGTGTGTGTTACATCTAAAGAAAGTAGCATTCTGCATATAGGCCAGATTAAGGGAGAAAATGAAAAGTATTCAGTTACTTTGATTCCAAGCAGTATTCTTGCTATTGACATAGCATGCACTGCTGACAAAAAGCTTTTGTATGTGACTCTTGATGGGCGTGTATATTCTGTAAGTCCAACAAGTTTAGATAGTAGAGAAGAGATTATTCTAGAAGAGGAAGCATCATTATGTGAACATGGACACAGTACTCCAAGGAAAAGAGTACGAGTAAAGTCAGTCAGCACATCAAAGGAGGGAATTTTATTTGTCACCCAAAATGGACATCTTTGGGCATTGGGAAATCATCCTCACTTGGATGTTAAGACAAATGATGGGGTGAAACGTGTAAATTATTTTCAAGGACGATTTGTTGCTGCTGTTTCCTGTGGTTCGAATTTTACTGTGGCCCTTGTTCAACGCAAGGTTCTCAATAATGTTGCCATCACTAACACAAAAAGTCAGAATGAAGACAGCGAGGACGTTTTTGTTTACGACTGCTCCCGTTGCATTAGTGAGAGTAGTACTTCTCTTTTATCTCATCATTCCATGTCAGATATATGCCCTCTTGGCCTCCCTCTTCGTAAATCAAGTCTTGATCGTAGCACATCTTCTACCACTAGTAGAGGAAATTGTGATAGGAAGAGTATTGATGGTACGACATCTCCATCCACTGAGGATGAAGTACTTCATCAGTGTAACACGAGTACTGCATACAGTGATAAAAGTGACGTGTCTTCCCTCAAGATGACATTAGAAGGAGACAAATCCTTAATAGCAGAAAGAGATGCTGAAACAAAGGACAAGGGAAGTGAGAGTGATACAGATCGTGAAAAGAAAAATGGCATATTTTTGAATACTGAAGTGGCTAGGCAGTTTTTGACCAGGCAGTTGTCTTGGGTTTCAAGTTATGGAAACGCGGGAGAAGAGTTTCTGGATGAGTACACTAAAGGAACAACAAGAATAGTGAGGTAACAAGTTCAATCTATGTGATTTCTGTTTAAAATTTATTCTATGAAATGTTACAGTAAACAATTTTTCCCCAGACAAAATGTTTCCAATGTAGCAAACTTGGTATATGAAGGTGTGCGTACTGTAGGAGATAAGGTTGCTACATTGTCCCGACATGTTAGTGGTGGCTCTGACAGTTGCACTGGCAATGAAGATTCCTTTGAAGAACTAAGCTTAGAAGCAATACCAGCAGCATCTTTTCTCAGGTACAGATAAAACTGATCAAATATTTTGAATTGCCTTTTGACCTATTTTAATTCTGTTTTGTTTTCTTTTGTTGTTTCTTCTCCCCAGATTTGAAGACTTTCTAGCATCTTCTAGTGCTGGTACAAGTGACCATGAAGGTGATGGCGGTGCTGATAAGTTAGACCCCTCTATGTGGTGTGAGATGGGAGCAAATCTACTTGGTGCTGAATTGTATAGCTGGGGTGCTGTTTCCCATGGTCAATTGGGCATTGGGGATTGTATCAAAAGGGAAAGGCCAACTCTCATCACTCGTCTGTCTGGCACAGGGGTACACAGTCTTTTCAAAATGGACTCTTTTCATGCAGTGATTTAAGATTGATTAAAATTTCTATCTTAATGGTCCATAGGTCAGGAAAGTAAAATGTGGAATAAGCCATGCAATAGCTTTGACTCTTGATGGTCGAATGTTTGCCTGGGGAGCCAATAATTGCAGTCAAGTAGATAGTCAGAGCAATACAAGTCTCAGCTCTCCATGCCAAGTTCTTTGTGGATCTGTTGGCACCATAAATGACCGCACATGGGATATTGCTTGTGGGGATAAACATAGTCTTATGCTCACTCATGGAGGTGATGTAATTTTCTTTGGCAAACACAGGCAAGTATCAGCATTTCCAAACACTTCCAACAATCAAGCTTCTTACTCTACTGTTCTGAACTACATCTGTATGTTCTATTCTAAAATTCTTCTATATTTTTCTTTAAATCCTAGAGCGGGACAATCAGGAGTAGGACCAGTAAACTTACCCATATCTCAACCAAATTCCCTAGAAGAGGGTGTTGTAGCTCAAAAAAGTTTATTTTCACATGGTCCATTTTCTTGGTGCTCTGTTTATGCAGCACCTTTATCACCTGCTGTCCAAGATCTTGCCCTAGAACAGGCCTTTTTGGAAGAATGCTTACTTGTACATTCAAACCTTGTGCGACCATTTCTCAAGAGAATGGGTGCAGGCAAGTAAATTTATGCAGGGTATCTTCTTTTTTTCTTTTTTTTCCAACAATGTAGATTTATATCCATAAATCTCTATTTTTTTTCTCATTCCAACAATAATTTTACTTGATTTAATTAAGTCCTGCACCTTTGTTTTCCTTACAGGTGGGTCTGCTGATGACCAGTACATGTATGGTATTCTTTGTCAGAGGTATTCTGATGTTGTGAGCTTCACAGCTTTAAATACCCATTCCTTGTGGGAGTTTGCAAAGAATGGTACAGATGCAAGTATTGTTGCGATGGTTCGGAATGCAGATGAGCATATTCAAGTATATAAGTAGGTAGAATATTGAGTATTGCTGTTTAAATTTTGCATTTCTGAAAAGTAATTTGTTTGTGTGTGTGTGTTTTAGAAAGTATTTGGAGGCAGCTTGTAATGTTTTGTCTGTTGGAGGATTTTTGTTCATGTCTAATGTAGTCGAAATACCTCCAAGGATTTCTGAGTTGTTTGTTGACCGCCTTCCTCCAATAGGACCACTAAAGAAGGGTGTGAAAAGAAATACTAATGAAGCTACATTCTCATGTGCTGTTCTTCATCCTTTGACTCGATTAAATGTTTACAAATGCATCCTGCAGAGTTTGATGCGCTGTAATAATGGTCTAGATAATATTGGATCTGAAGGACTGAAGAAAATGCAGGTAAGGTATTGTTTGTTATTTTCAAATTTCCAAAGTTTTTAAAAGTTATTTCCTTGATGTCAAATAAGAAATAACTTTGTGAATGTGGTGTGGCAGCTGGCTTTTAACAAATGGGAGGCATTGTGTGAAGAATCAGAGCAACGACGCCGTGAAGCAGACTTCACTCGAAGGTTTTGGGAAAATGCAGGAAGACTGGTAGATAGTATTCGTACTCCTGTGAGGAGGCTAGTAAGGGAATCAAGAGCGTGTCCAATTCAGGTTACTAACTCTGGAAGATTTTCTTCTCATTGGATTGTTCTGTTTAGTGACATATTGGTTCATGTAGCTGGATCAGTTCATACCGTTCATCCATTGTGTACTATCTGGGTAGAATCTATACCCGATGAAGATAATGATCAGGTTAGTCAAAATAAAATTCATTTGGATAATTGATAAAAAGAGTGAAGTTTGTTGTCTGTAATATGTCTTTTGCTATGGTCCACCTATTTGACACTTAATCTTTGTCCTTCATCAGCACCAGCATGGTCTCATTTTAACAATGCCGGAGGAGATTCTTCACCTTCAGACAGCAACATTACAAGAAAAAGCAGAGTGGTTTCAGGCATTGCAATCCACTATTCGATTCTGTGTTAGTAAGTCACATTCTCACCTAGGTTCTTCGGCAGCCCGTCATGCAACCTACATATTTTCCAAAGGGCAGCTGAAAGATGTTAAGTACACAGGTACTCTTGAACATTCTTTCCTCTTTTTTTTCTTTTGAGTGTGTGGCACAGGAACTATAGTTACATCTAGGTTTTCTTTTGCAAGGACGTTGGTTGAATGGAAAGATGCAAGGTTGGGGTCGACTAGAGTGGCCAGATGGAAAGACTTACATTGGCCAATTTCTCAATAATCAGCAGCATGGCTATGGGAGGCTTGATTCTCCAAATGGAGATCAGTATGAAGGACAATGGCGTGATGGATACCAAAATGGACGTGGAATTTTAAAGTTAGCATTTATGTATTTTAAAATGAAGGTGTGATGTCCATGAACATATTTCATGTTACCGTTAATTCTTGGGTTTTAGGTGCGAAGGTGGAGATGTATATGATGGGTTTTTCAAAGATGGGTTGCCTCATGGTCATGGAACACGTAAAGAAGGTCATTTTACAGCAAGTGTAGCCTCATTGTACATTGGAGAGTGGGCAAATGGAGTAAAGCAAGGGTACGGTGTAATGGACAATATAATTACAGGTAAGTTGGGATGTATAGAAATATATCAGTAATGGTTCATTTCCAGTGTTTAAGCTCCTTCTTTTATCAGGCGAGAAATATCTGGGATGTTGGAGTAACAACATGAAGCATGGCTGTGGTCTCATTGTTACCCTTGATGGTATTTACTATGAGGGTGTATTTATGCAGGACACTTTAACTGTAAGTGGGTCCGATTATTTAGCAAAACTATACAAATTTGTCAAAGTAAGTGAATGCAAATTTCTTTTTGTTTTAGGGACATGGTGTTATGGTGTTTGAGGATGGCACTCATTATGAGGGAGAGTTTAAAGCTGCTGGATGTTTCAATGGAAAAGGAACCCTGACCCTGAATACAGGGGACCGCCTTGAAGGATCTCACCAAGGAATGTGGAATGAAGGAATTAAGTTTTCCGGAATGATATTTAAAAATTCTTGCATATCACGGTCTCTTCCCTCTACTTCTGAAAAGGAAGAATCTAAACCAAAGTAAAATTTACTGACTGTACTTTTTTATTGGCTAATCAAGGCAATCTCTCTACTGTTTTGCTACATTTAAATTTGTTTTTTGTAATTATTTTTTTCTAGTTCATTTGGAAAGTTGTGTGTGTCACCAAATCAGAAATGGAAGTCAATATTTCGTCAGTGTTTAACTCCTCTAGCTGTACCATCATCTATCATAGAGGCCATTTCAAGCGGGTCTAAAGCACCTGGTAAATCTGACATTGAAAGCAATGGTCCAATTCCTCAGTTGGATCTTCAAAGACTTTGGTCAAGTGTAGCAGTAGCAATCAACACATCTCTCCAAGAATCAGTTGCTGCTGCTCGGGCTCAAAATAAAGTGAGAAGTCAAGAATCTCTTCATGATTTAGACACTATTCCATTGTGGGGAAGAGACACGCTGGATAAAAATTCTTACAAAAAGGTGCAGCACTACCTTGTAAAGGTAATATCACAAATTATAAAATATGGGGCAAGTGTTAAGGGGGTAATACTTTTCATATTACTGATATTTGAGCCAAGCGTCTAAGTCCAACTTTCTTCTAGGCATTTGAAAGCTCTCATCATCCCTTAGGTATGCTTCTTACTGAGCTTACCACAGCATACACTGCCACCTATGGTGGAGTGCGTGTTCACCCTTTGCTTCTGAGTCATGCTGTTGCTGAGCTTCATTCAGTAGTGGCTCGGGTGTATGAAGTTGTGAGATTGCTATTCCCTGCACTACCACAGTATGGCCAAGAATTCCTTCTAAGCTCATCACCAGCCAAATATGATATCGAGTCTGATATGGAAAGGCAGCCAGAGGATGGGTAAGTTGTAACATGTGCAGACATGACAAATCCCATATTTGATCAAAACTTTCTTTTTTTTTCTTCTTGGTAATTTTGTTTCTAGAGAGGTAGTCAGTGCTTCAGCTCTTCTACATCCTTTTGTACTCCCAAGAGTTCATGCTGCTTTATTTGTACTGTACGCACTACACAACAAGGCTGAGGATGATGCGTACTGGAAGCGTCTTCTAAAGTGGAACAAACAGCCAGATATGACTCTTCTCGCATTTCTTGGGATTGACCAGTAAGTGTCTTCTTTAGGTCGATTCCAAATGTACTGTTAATATTGTTTGAAAGGATGTGGTCATAAGTACAAAAGATGTCTGAAGTGCCCTTGTGTCCCCATCATAGGAAATTTTGGATTCACTACTCAGGTGAACCAAGTATTCTTTGTGCTAGTAAAGGACCAAAACCTCCATTTTCACCCTCAAGAGAGCAGTTATTTACAGAGGCAGTTGAAACATTGCAACAGCTTAAAACAACTTTTTCTCCGTTGGAAAAATTGCTTGTCATCAGAAGTACTTTTGAACAGCTCACTCAGGTAATAACTCTACTTTGGTTGTTTTTGGTCGAATTATGTTATTACTACCACCCATTTGTGTTTTGTTGAACAGGCTGTGAAACGAGAAGTGGGATCAGAATATCTATGGACAATGGATGAACTGTTTCCAGTATTTCATTTTGTTGTTGTACGTTCACGCATTCTTCAGTTGGGTTCAGAAATTCACTTTATTGAAGACTTTATGGAACGTCATCTTCAGAATGGAGAGTTAGGAATTATGTTTACTACATTAAAAGTAAGATGTGAAGAAAATATCTATTTCTTGTGATATTATGCTCTTAATTTAAAGTAAATCATTGTTATGCTTACCTCTTGATTTCAGGCATGTTATTATCAAATACTCCAGGAAAAGATTAGCTTGGGTAGCTAAAGTCCCAGTTAATTTCCCAAATTTGGGATTGCTGTCTAGGATGAAAACAGTACATTAACATTTGATACCTCTTATCACAATGATCTCTCTTCTAAATTAAATGGAAATGTATTTTCTTTTTCAAGCTTCTATAAATAAGTTTTCTTATGCAATCGTATAGAAGACAGGACCTTATTTTGACAATATGGAGGGCTAACTGTAAATGACGTCAATGTAACATTTCCCAAGTATCTTCCCTCTTCTTTAAAAAGAAGAGAGTATCATGATGACGTAACTCTTTTGGATCAATATTCTTCAAACCTAATGTATCTTCAAATGAAGTTTGAATACATAGGCATTGCTCAATTATATTTTGGTGCATGTAATTTCTTTGTTTGATTAAAAGGAAAGGGGTATTATGATTCAATTTTATTCAAGTGACTTTAGGTTGTTTTGATCATTATTACTAACTTAAGCAATAATAGTATATGGTGAAATGTGGTGAGCAGTAATAGATTTAAAACTTATTCAGCATTCATGACGTTTCTTCACCCCATCAAATATATTTTGGTAATGTTATTTTCAATCATGCTGTACAGTCTTGTGGAGCCTTTAAAATACCCCACGTTGTGCTGTAAAAAAGTTAACTTATTTTTAAATGTTTATTGTAAGCCAACTTCTATTTTTATTAAAGGATATTTGAGACAAGTAACTTTAAAGGGAGTGGAAAGTGAATCATGCCAAATTCAGAGTACTTCATTATCATTATTTGTTTATTTTGGATTGAATAGGTTTGGTAACAACCCAATTTACATATTCTAAACTACTGTCATGAATTGTGATGCTGCTCACATTATAATCTCTTAAGAAAATACTTCTTTAAATTTGTTACAAGGGTTTGGAATTCCTTGTTGGTTGATAGCAATGTGCTCAATCTGTGTTATTGTACACAATATATTTTTTTTATTTAACGACTCTTGGTGTTCTGTTGGTTTTCTTAATTCATTAGGTTTTTGTGTGGGGTCTATTCTAGTCTACTGGTTAATATGATCTCATTAATTAGAGTAAGTCGTACCCCTTTTTTCTCAACCTTTTTTTTTTTTTTTTAAACAAACTTTTGGAATATTCCCAGTATTATTTGAAGATGCAAGAATAAAGATTGGACGGCAAAGTGTGCAGATAGTCCTTTTCCTGCTTTGGCACCTCAATATATTCTGTAAGTAATATTTCAGACCTTGCAGATTTCCTGTTTTGGCCCCGGGTAATTTAAATCAGTTACCCACTAGCTATTGTTGCATTTATCCTGAGGGCAAATTGTACACATTGAATGAAAATGAACTTTTCTTATTGTTTCTGTATTAAAAGAGGACATTGTGTATCTTTTACTTTGTAAATATAGTACTGTACTATCCAGATTTCCTATAAAATTGTGATCAATTATAAAGTCAATGTGTAACATGGAAGTATAAAAATTAATATAATTTTATTGATAAATATGCTTTACCCAATCATATTTTTGGTAAATTATGGTACAGAAGACAAAAGGCATCTTCCTGTCAAAGGAGGAAGTCCTTAATACTGTCTCTCATTTCCTCAAGACTCCTCCTTGTTTGAACAGCTTTCAGCATACTTTCAGGAAGACTGGAGACATTTTCCTACAAATCGTGGTGCATGTTAAACTAAATCATTCAAAACTACCAAAATTATATCATACACTTTACCTACCATGTCCTGTATAATTAGTCGGCATCCGTAACAGCACCATTTTTCATAGTCAGAGAGAGATAAGCTCAGAGTTTCTTTGAGACAACTACATCTGTTGTCTGACTGTAAACAACAAGAGGCAGATGAACCACAATCGGGTGGATCTGCTTGAATAATAAAAGAAAATTAGTAAACAAATAATAAACCATTGTTTATATTCTTGAAAATATGATGCATTTTGAGTTTTTGGAATAATGATTGGAAAACATATCTTACCTTTATTACTAGGAAGTTGTGACAGTGTCTTGTTATCAAAACCAGAGGGCCCGAGAGATGATATGAGCCGTGAAAAGTCGGTGGCCTGTACTGAGGAACACGCTGGAACGTTTTGATCTAGCTTTACCTGGTAACATAAGTACCAAATCCATTTCTATGAATGATTATCCATTGCTGTATGTGGGAATAAAATTAGGAAACAACTTCAGTTTACCTGACAGATGATACACAGGTTGTCCTCTGTTTCACAAGAGATAGAGGTAGTTGTGGATCCCAACTTTTCTCCCGTACGAAATACAGTAGAAACAGTAGAAGGAAAATTTTCCATCAAATCCATAACAAATTGTTTGGACATGTTGTGAATACTACTGTCGGAAGATGCCTATTAAGGATGAAATATTGTAGAATTAGGTAAGTATAAATCCAAGTGTCATCTACAATGAAGCAATGAAAACAAACCTTAGTACACAGTGAAGGAATATATACATTCTCAAGATGGTGAAAGACAGAATAATAAGTTACTTCCTTGCTTGACAGCTCAAGCAGAGGCCTCATTATTTTGACATTTTCATCCCTACTGTCGCAGAAAGACTGGTTACAGAAAGAGAAGTTATTCAAATTAGTGCCAAAAGCATTTAGGGAAATACAAAGTACTATCAGAACTCATTGGCCCATACCACATCATGGTGCATATGAGATCCTCTTCCAAGAGAAATATCAGTCAAAATGTCAATTGCAAGATCAGTAGATGTATTTGCCACAAAAACCTTAGTGCAATTCAAACTTTTTGCTGATTGCAAGAAGATTTTCCTTCTATCGGGAAGAAGCAAAGTACACGTTGATTAAGATGAATTCCAAACATACAGATTGCTTTTAACATAATTTAAATACTTGCCTCAATTGTTTCAACAGATCTTCTTTGGCTGTAAGGGTTTTAACATTGAGGAAAAGTTTTATTACCTCTAGTTCTGAGTCCTTGTTAATTGCCAATACACTGTCTTTGGCCAATGGAATACATTTTGGACCTGTTTCATCATAAATGCTTGAAAGAGTAGTGTAATAAGAAAGAAACCCATACTGGTCAGCAAGATTTGCTACAGCATGCAAGGAATTAGTCCTATCAAGGACAGAAGCTCCCAAAATTGCTCCCTCTGCAAGCAGAAAAAGAACTAGGTTGTAAATCAGGTTTTAAATGAAGCATCATGCAAGTCTCATATAAATCTGCACCCACCATCTACATATAAAACTTGCACTTTGAAGAGAAATCGTTTGTGACTCTGCTCCGAAAGACCAGCATGTAACAAGTGGAGCATTGCATTAGATTTACCACTCCCAGAAAATGCAGCGAGCACAACATCAGCTGGTTTCATCATTTTGGACTTTCCAAGGGTGGATCGAAACTTATGATTGACATGTGATAAAAAGCAGTTTCTGTTGAGGATAAATAAATAGAAGTCCATAATATGACATTATTCGACATAAATTTTAGTGATTCATGGGAAATTAATACCTGCAATACGCATGTTTGATTTGAAGAATTTGAATGACTGGTTTCTCTTCTGAACATTTCTGGCATACATCTGTCCACCTACAACAAAAAGAATAAAAAAGATTTCTTTTTTACAGTGACCAAAAAAAATAAAATAGAATACAAAGTGAACCCACGTTAATTTCTTTTCTTCCATCACACTTAGAGACCCATCTTCTTCATCATTTCGGCTGCACATTGTACACTAAGAGGGCCGAAAGACCCGAAAACAAGTAAAGCGATTATCTTAGAACAGAACTTGGTCCCGTCCTCTACCTCGAAGAAATCTGCCCGGATTAGTCTCTGTCACATACCACAGCCCGGACTCGGGACTCGCTTAACTGAATCTAGACTGAATATATATAGCAACACACGCTTGAGGAAGAGGTTAAACACGCAGCAGACACTCCTCCGACCTGCTCCGACCCCCCTCCCCCCCTTTCTCTTCAATAACTCGCATTTCACTTCTATTTTCACTGCTATTTCGATCGGCGTCAAGATTCAAACTTCCCACCCACGGGAATAGATCCTTTTGAAATTTCTAACACTCCCCCCCCTTTTTTTATTATTTAAATATATGCGCAGTCTCGGATGCAGGTTGTAAAAATTTCAAAAATTGCGCGGTATTACTTCGTTTACCCCCACCACTACAGCCACCTTCCCTTCCCTTTCCCTTATCTCGGGGCTCGCGGCGATATATGTCATTGTGGCACTTGTAGAGCCGGCTGTCGTAAGTGAACTTTGACCACCTTGTTTACTCTCATCGCTGCTCACCTTATACGCCGACTCGAGAGTTTGTCGGGTCCATCAAGCATTTTCTGCACTTTGCGCCAAGACCTTGTGACTTGCAAATCACCCGAGCAGCGCTCAAAGGACATAATGTCGGCTATCACTAAAGGTATTGTGAACAATATAAATTATTATGATTTTAACAGAAGTAGCAAGAACTGTCAGTTGCGGTATCTATGTGTGCATTAACTTTGTATGGTAGGTCGGATACCCTAGGCTTTCAGTGAGAGATTTGCAGTGTGACTTCGGTTGAGTTAGGCTCTAACACTTGTTTTAAATTATAATCAGGTATCTTCATTGTTGCTGCTAAGCGGACCCCTTTCGGCACTTATGGAGGCAAGTTTGTGCAGAAGAGTGCAGCTGAGCTCCAAGCGGTGGCAACCAAGGCTGCTCTTGTGGCTGGAGGAATAAAGCCAGAGATTGTTGACTCTGTTGTTTTCGGGAATGTCTTAGCAGTGAGTGTCTTGTTTGAGTTTGTTTCGCCAAAAGACAACGAATGAGTCCATATAATACTAATTTCCAACACTTTTACAGATTACCTCCCCAGATTCAATCTTTATGCCCCGACACGTCTCTCTCCGATGTGGAATTCCTCTTGATAGGCCAGCTTTGGGTATCAACAGATTATGTGGTTCTGGTTTCCAATCTGTTGTAAATGGAGCGCAGGTTAGTACCATAATTTTAATAATTTAATCTGTAACAAATTTGTATATTTTATCTGTTCTGATTATCAGTACTCACAATGTTTTTATCTCAGAATATTCTTGTGGGCGATTCTTCCATTGTTGTGACTGGAGGTGTTGATAACATGAGCCAGGCCCCTCACGCTGTGAGGAATATTCGATTTGGTGTTGGCCTTGGAGCTCCTATGCAGCTTGAAGATACTCTTTGGGTTGGCCTCACTGACACGTACTGCAAGATGCCAATGGCTATTACAGCTGAAAACCTTGCAGAGAAATACAAAATCAGCAGGCAAGAGGTTGATGAATTTGCTATTCGATCTCAGCAATTGTGGAAGCAAGGTGCAATTTTCTCTTCAGTTCACTTACCTCTAATTATTGACACTATATATCAAATCATTCCTTTCATTTTTCAACAGCTAATGATGAGGGGCGTTTCAAAGAGGAACTAGCTCCTGTATCAGTTAAAGTCAAGAAGCAGGATGTAGAAGTTACTGTTGATGAACATCCACGTCCGCAAACTACACTTGAAGGTCTTAATAAGCTGCCTACAATCTTCAAGAAAGATGGCACAGTGACTGCTGGCAATGCCTCTGTATGTTCTAGTTTATTTTCTAGTTAAGGATGCCTATTTCTTTTACTTTGTGTACATTTGTTTTACCTCTGCTAAACTGGTTTAGGGAATTTGCGATGGCGCTGGTACCATAATCTTGGCTAGTGAAGAAGCTGTTAAGCAGCATGGTTTGACTCCTCTTGCTCGTCTTGTTGCTTATTCTACTGTTGGTGTTGAGCCAAGCATTATGGGTATTGGACCAGTTCCTGCTATTCAGAATGTACTGAAGGTTGCTGGTAAAACCCTCAATGACATGGATCTTGTGGAGGTGAATGACACTTGCTACTTGTATTTTTCATCATCTTCTTCTTGCTTCAAAATTTACCTCCAAACCTGATTTTTGCAGATCAATGAAGCCTTTGCTCCACAAACATTGGCTTGTGCCAAAGAACTGAAGTTGGACATGAACAAGCTGAATGTGAATGGTGGAGCTATTGCTTTGGGTCATCCTTTGGCTGCCTCAGGCGCTCGCATTACTGCTCATCTTACACACGAGCTAAGGTTTGTCCCTCTCCCTTACAATTTTGTTTGTGCCGGTAAGTTTTCTGTAAGATTGAGATTGGTTGTATTTTTTACAGGAGGAGGAAGGCCAAATTTGGCATTGGTTCGGCCTGTATTGGTGGCGGACAAGGTATTGCTCTTCTTTTGGAGTCAGTGTAAATGTTCGAGACCAATTGTCAATCAAGGACTGAATATTCACTATGATAATGAAAATTTACTCTGAACAGTATTTTGTACAAATGACTTTGTTAAAATGTTGGACTTTGCTTGTGAAAAATCATTTTACCTTTACTCTATCCTTGAATTACTTTTTTTAAAAATTTTATACTCTATTTTTTTTTTTTTAAATAAACAATTGTTAATTTATTGTTTAATATACAATCAGTTTTGAATACCTGAGGAAGATGATGACATAGAACTTGACCTACCATGCAATTTTTTTTTCCTTTTCCTTTCCTTTCTATGTGAGCTAGAGTCTTTTTTCTTAGTCTTCCTGGATTTCCTTTTTGACTTTAATTTATGTTCAGGTTCATTATGGTCGACTTCACCCTGTATACTTGTATCACAATTTATATTTTGACTAACACAGCCATTTACAGTCTCATCACTGCCAACTTTCAAATCAAACTTTCCTAGTTGGTTGCTACTTGAGCCAAAAGTGACTTTTTCAGATTCCACCACATGGTTTGAAATATCACTCTTGTGTTTTTTGGAACTTCTTCCTTTTTCCCTACAATGACGTTTCTCTCTAGTTCGTGACCTTTCATTACTATCACCCCTACTACTGTCACTGCTACTACCCCTCCTCGCCCCCCTCCTCCTCCTCCAAGAATTAGTCCTATGGGAGGAACTGTTCTTCTTACTATGATGAGAACGTTCACTATCATGCTTCTGTTGCTCTGAGGGTGGAGAGGGAGAGGCAGACCATCGCCAATCCCTGCTGCTGCAACATTATAGAGCATCATTAGCACTTTCCCTTCATACAATTCAAAAAATAATTTCAACATGTTCACACTTACTGACGGTTCTCAGGACTACCAGACCAAGATCTGTCCCGGCCTCTACGTGGGCAAGGACTCAGATTTTTAGCCTGTGAGCGCCGCCAATCTTGTTGATCACGATCAGCTGCATAAAATGCATTTCTTGGATTACGAAATACATGCAAGAAGTTGCAAGACCGTCCTTTGGGACAACAGTTTTTGTGAAACTGACCTAAGATGGCAAATAAAAATTAAGAATTACCACACTTAAGAAAGTACAGTGGGAAATTCAGTAAGAACAGTTAAATACAGACCACATATTGCAGCCTTCCAGCTATCAATAGTTACAAACTCAACATTTATTTGTTTACCACCATAAAAACGCCCATGAAACAATTTGTAAGCTTTTACTGCATCTTGAGCACTCTCAAACTCTATATAAACATTTCCCCTAAGGTGTGGTTCAAAATTACAACACACTTTGAACTGAGAAATACGCCCAACTCTCTCCCACTCTGGCAGGACATCTTCATAAAAATCTCTTTTTTAAATAAAGGGGAAGAGAAAAAAAACAAAATAAGTAAAAACAAAAACACACAGACATCTCAGCAAAAATTGTTACAGGTTCATTAAATCTTACAGAAAATGATGATAAGTTTCTGAGTCCTCATATTCCAACCAATCATCTGCAGCCTCTAGCTCATCTGGGTTCATCTGACGTAACCCTATGTGATCATAGAAGTTAGGCACAAGCAGAACTCTACTGATAGCTGGTCTAGTGTGGTTTCTGATAAAATAGATATAGGTTAAAAGTATCATTAATAAATGATATTATTGTATGGAGAATTTGATTTGAAATTGTACCTTGAGCATCTGTCACCAAAGCGGCAGGCACCAGTCTTTGTGAAAAATGGACATGATGGTTTATCAGGATTTGTCATAGATGCAACATTTACCTCAGGAGGCATATTACAACCCTGTAAAGAAAAGGGGAATGTAAATGTACAAGTTTTATGGCCTATAAATACTTCTGCTGGAAAACAAGACATGTTACCTTGTTTATGAAGTTTTCTATCTGCCTCATTAAATTTTCCTAGAGATAAAAGCAGATGAAAGACAGTTATAAAGCAGCAGTAACAATAACCATAGAAACCCAACAATGCAGTACTTGTTTATGGCATGCAGTAATTAAGATGACAGGTTGATGATTTTCTGAACAGTGCTAATATTGAATGAAATAGATAACTTTTGAAAGAAAAATTTCTCCCTCTGTGTCAGCCAATTTTTAACAAAGAAAAAATGTACCTGTTGTTGCTGCTTTCTCTCCGCTATTTTTTCCTGCTCCTCTTTGGCAGCTTTTATTTTCCGTTGCTCCTCTTCCCACTCCTCTTTAATACGTAACTGGAAGAGGAAATGTTTTTAGAGACACCATGCAAAATGGAAAGTATGAAAATCAGTGAAAGGCAGACATAAATACAAATATACCTCTTGTTTAGCTCTTTCTGCGCGAGCAGCTGCAAGACGTTTTTGCCGTTCCTTCCATGCTTTCTGAGCACGTTCTTCCTCTTTAAGCCAAGCTGCATGTTGCTCAGCTGCAATTCGAGCTTCCTCCTCTTCGGCAAAAAGTTCTAAGGCCTTCTGTTCCGATAACCACGCTTGATATCTTGGAGATTTTTCCTTAATCTCTTGCTCTAGATAAAATTTGAAAACATAACAAACATACGAAGTTGAAAAACTAATTATTCTTTAAATGAATTTTGATCTCATAATATTAAAGAAAAACCTTTAGAACCTTTTTGTATGGCACTGTCCCGTTCCTTAGCTAACTTTTGACGAATACGTTTTCTTCTCATCTTCTTCGCCTCAGCCCTCCAAATCTTATGGCTGTAATTGAGGATTTCAGTATTAAAATTTTACAAGATGGCACAGAACATAACAAGGAAAGAATGGAAAAATTGAGATTTGTGACATGAAAAGCACTTTAAATAATGACAAACTAACCAAAAATAATAGAGCATCTTTAAGGTAAAATAACACCAGTGGGGTATCAAAAGTAATGAAACAAAATGTTGGTTTTTGGAGAGTGCATTGCTTTAAAATACCAGACATGACAGTTTAAGGACAACAACAAAAAATAGGGGTAGGTGATTTAGTGCTAAATCGTTTAATATTAACCTAAAAAAAGGCAGATATCAAAAGAAAATATTTGAAAGAATGTATAAGAGATTGAGTACTTTAACTTACCTTCCCATACTTTAACCATCAAAGTTTTTTGTTTCTAAAAAATACCTAAACCACGAAGCGAAAAAAAGTCTGCTGTGAGATATCGCAACTTGATTGTCTCAAACAGACGAGAAACTCCCGCCCCAAACTAGGGCTGTTATGACAGGAGCCATTTAAAAAGTGTGTTCCATTTCCATGCATTTGCAGTTCATCTCAATTTCGCAGGCTGTACAATACAATTGAAATAATAAAAATAACGCTTTCGCATTAATACAACTAAAGCAATTATGTTTTTTGAAAATGTATCACTGGCCTTTATTTTTACTGGCTGAAAACCCATCACCCGCCGAATCTGGTCATATTTATTAAATGTGAAACTGCTGCTGGAAACAAAACTTGTTGATCGTCACCCGCTGGTCAGCCGCCGTGTCCAGTCCAGTCTTGTTGGCCCCCAGAATTGTAAGAAGTGAACACCATAACAGCACCACCACTGTCACAGCAGGTGTCGTCGCTGACGTCTGTGACGTTTCAAGGTGCCAAACTGGCATCCGCGAAAACCCGTGAAGAATGAATCTTTTAATTGTGACTCTATCATTATGTCAGCTATCGCTCGTGTGTTGGTGTATGCCGGCGTCCGACTCTGTTCAGACTCTGGCCGACGAATCGTTTCTAAACGGACACAAATATATGTCACACGACGAACTGTCAAACTTTCTGCTAGATCTTGAAACTAAATACCCTCACCTGGCACATAGGCATTCTATAGGGAAGTCTGAAGAAGGACGTGACCTATGGGCCCTAGAGCTAAGATCAAATATAGGTGCTGAGCGACCCGTGGGCCAACCCATGGTGAAGCTGGTTGCCAATATGCACGGCGACGAAACTGTTGGACGAGAGCTACTGATATTCCTTGCACAGTATTTACTTAGCAACTATGGTAAGGTCCCCAGGCTTACCCGTATGCTCAACCGAACCAATATTTTCCTCATGCCATCCATGAACCCTGATGGGTACACTCTCTCGCAGGTTTGAAATGTCTCTTCATTGTATTAAATAATATTTCAGTAAAGTTTCCACAGCTGACTTCTGCAAGCTGAAGTGTGATTAAAATTTCAGGAAGGTCGTTGTGAATCATTAGACAGCTATGCTGGACGTGATAACGCCAATGGAATTGATTTGAACCGTGACTTCCCAGATCAGTTCACTTCTCCAAATAAACGAGCAGAAGATTGTCAAAAGGAAACTCAAGCCCTCATGAAATGGATTGTTTCGGAACCTTTTGTTTTATCTGCAAATTTGCACGGGGGTGCCATCGTTGCTAGCTATCCATATGATGATACACCGTATCCACAGTAAGTTGCCAGTATAAGTCTTATGGCACTCTTTTGCAAATTCAAAATCTATTGGAAATCATGAAGAACCTAGGCTAAACTTGCAGTTATTGTTCCATTGGACTATTGGACCTCTTGCACCTTTAGCAAACATGTTCTTAAGCTTATATTGCATGTCATCTTAATACTATCATATTTCAATACTGTTTTATACTTGGAAGGCTATCACCCTCTCCTTACCGTCATCACCAAATCCTTATTAAGTAGACACATTTGTTTTCTTTTTCTTTCCTCATTAGCAATGGTGAGTCTAATGTAGAAAGTGCGTCACCCGATGATCAAGTTTTTAAATACATGTCTTTAGAATATGCAAAGTCAAATCCTCAAATGTCAAATGGCAAGGCCTGTAAAGGAGATGATTTTCCTCATGGAATAACAAATGGAGCACATTGGTATAATGTTGATGGTAAGTATTATCCTTGAACAAAATATTACTTCGATTTTTACAGTAAATTTACCAATATTGTTTTAAATTTCAGGTGGAATGCAGGATTTTAACTATGTTCGCTCAAACTGTTTTGAAATTACATTTGAACTGTCATGTTGTAAGTTTCCAAAAGTATCTGAATTGTCCACCTATTGGACTAACAATCGTGAATCCCTACTGAGATATTTAGAGCTGGCACACATGGGTATTAAAGGTATGTATGTATATTTAAATTGTGATGATTTTGTATCACAAAATATATAATTTTTTTCCTCTCATTCTTTTAGGAAATGTTGTTGACATCAATAATAACCCAATACCTAGAGCTGATATTGTAGTTCAAAGTATTAAAAAAAATGTGACAACTTCAACTCGAGGAGAATTTTGGCGCCTTCTTACACCTGGCACATACAGTGTCCATGCAAGTGCATATGGGTATGAAACCATTGAATTAAAGTCTAACCTGTTTTCCTAACCTGTTGTATTTAGTGCATGTTAAATGTTCATGATGTTATAAATTCAGTTTTGAGGTTGTAGCAAAATGTTCAAAACTGCTTGATGTGATCAAGGATGGGGGGTTCTTAAAGGATAGATTACAGGGGAAAATCCTATAGATTATTTGCTGATCATCTATTAAGTATTCTTCTACTTTAATACCAGGCCTTTATATTTCTGCTGTTTTCCAGATACCAGACATCTCAACCTTTTTCTGTGACAGTGACAAATACTGATGAACCTGTAATAGTCAACTTCACTCTGCATACCTCTGAAAATCAAGGTAAGGCCTAAAATGTATCCCCCATGTCTTCTCTAAAATTTGTAGTGTATTTTTGGCTTCTAGGTGTTTGTTTCTTTTTGCTTTGTAATTGAGGTCAATGAATTTTTTTGTACGCCTTGTTTGGGTTGTTTGTAATGCTTTTTAAAAATATTTGTTATATCAGCTTATCTTGTGTAGCCAAATGTCTTTGTTTTTACAGACTCAAATTTCTTCATCTCATACAAGTGAAATTCCATAATGAAATCAACCATTTTAAAATCAGACAAGTTTTCATACTTAATGCAGAAATGGCTTTTTTTATCCCTTTTGTTCTGGGATTTTTGATCTCTTACTATTTCTTTACCATTAAACTGTCCATCGGATTTATTTTCAAGTGCATTTGCAAGCTTGGGTATTTTGCTTAGTGTTTTAGGTGGGTGGTGGATTTTAAATGTGTCAATTTTGGGCCCCTTAGATACCATTCACTCTTTTCAAAATGATAGAGTGGCAGTTTATGGTGCCTATTTTTCTGCTTGCTTTCACGTCAGTGGTTTCAAAAGAGAAGTTTCCTTTCAAGCCAAAGTTGTTGTGAAGGTTTGTGCTTTGTAAACTGGCAGGTTCATACAGTCGTCCCTGGAAAACCTCGTGATTCCTCCAACCATTGCATGTATGTACAATTCATTAATAAAGGGATTGAAATAGCAAAATTATTGTGGCGGCAATTTTGAAGCTTTTCACTAAGAGCCTTGGAACTCACAAATCAATTATGCGATTCAAAACAGCTCGAACATCAAATGTACAATCCTGTTATGGTCACAAGAATCAATACGTTTTTCTGGGACAGCCATAGTTAACCACCTCTTTGAAAAACTTATTCATGGTTCAACTGTGCATATTTCTTGAATTTCACCCAAAATTACAGTTGCAACTATTCAGCAGTGAAATGTAAGATGCAAGACAAACCTGCTTGACTTAAAGTTTCATACCGCATGTACTAGCAGATGTAACTTACCTGTATGAAGTTTCTTTAGTTGTTTTTTCGTGTGCTAAGTATTGATCTGACAATTTAATTTTGTGAAGAGTACACATTTATTTTACAAACTTTGCAGTTCACTGTACATGGAATTAATTTGTATTTTGAAGGTATAACATTTTTAGTGTGTAAAATAAAGTATGAGGTGAGACGTTATGGAAATATTGCATGCTTTTCATTTTCAGTCAAGCGTTTGCTTGTGCATGCTGGTTTTAAGCTAACTGTACTCAGTAAGTCCATATGTCAAGGATTCCTACCCTTGATGATCATGAGAAATACATGTACTTGCTCTTTGAAAGTGATTTAAAGGTAAATGATTGTGAATGATATATTCATATAATTTTCTTTGGTGCTGGTTGTATTCATTAGGTAGTGAAGATTTGCCATCTGAAGATATGCAGAAAAATGCTGGTGCTCGTCAAGGTTTATTAGTTCCATTACTGATTATTTTACCCATTAGTACTTGGTTGTCCAATCCAATCATTAGACTGAACTGATTTATGTCTACTTCATTATTTTAATTATTTTTATTATTATAATTATTATTTAAAACCTTAATTAATGAATTAATTATCTTGTGTTTTTCCTAAGTTTAATTATGAAATGATTTTGTGTAATTTTATCATTATGACTGTGGATTCTCTTATGGTTCATAACTGACTATGTTTCCTCTTTACTGGTTTGGGTAAAAATTGAGTCTGTGCTTTATGCCCTGATTTATCCTCTCTCATTGAAAAATGCTTATTCTGTAAGCAATAAATAAATAATTTATTATTAATGTTTTGCATGTTTTATGATGTAACCTTATGTCAAGCAACATATTGCAAGGAACAAATTTTTGGACCATTATCTTAATGATAATGTAGATTGAATCAATTTGTGTTCTCAAAACAATGGAAATTTCGGGTTTCTGTTATCAGGTTTTGATGGTTGAAATATGGTTGGTAAAACTTTAGTGGGAGCAGTGTTTCTAAATTAAAGCATGTGAGGAAGAGACATGCTTGTTAATGTATTTGCATCCAAATTAAGCACTGTACTTCAATCGCCCTTAAAAAATTTCCCCAAATTTAATTGAGTATAGATTGCAGTGAAACATGTGACTACTTCAATCTGTGTATCTTCAATTTTATCTGTTTGTTGGGACTGTGATTTGTGAATGCGCTGTGCTGCTTTTGAAATTTTGATCATAACTTATACGCAACTTTTCTTTTTACCTCCCTCCTTTAAGGACCAGGGAAATCAGGAGATCTTATATCAAATGTAAGACAGCAAATGGATTCTGAGGGTTTCATGACAGACACTGTTTTTACTCACCACAATTATTCTGAAATGGTGCATTGGATGACATTTTTATCAAGAACCTACCCAAAAATCACCCGTCTCTATTCAATTGGCAGGAGTGTCCGTGGGCATGAGTTGTATGTCCTAGAGATAAGTGATAATCCAGGCATCCATGAACCAGGTTCAGTAATTGCATTTATTTTGCTATAATTTTTTCATTTGTGATCTTTGAACTCAATGTGCCATTCCCTCTCAGGAGAACCTGAATTCAAATATGTTGCCAATATGCATGGCAATGAAGTTGTGGGCAAAGAAATGCTTCTTCTGTTGGCCAAGTACCTTTGTGAGCAGTATGGAAATGACAAAAGAATTACTGAGCTTGTAGATACTACTCGAATACACTTACTACCCTCAATGAATCCTGATGGCTATGAGGAGTCCAGTGAAGGCGACAAAACATCAGCTATTGGACGTGCCAACAGCAATAAGAAGGATCTGAACAGGAACTTTCCTGATCAGTACATAGAAACGGAAGTAAGTTTGATTCAATTGTGTATATGTATGCTGTTTCAGAATAATCATAGTGATTATCTCTTGTAGGACAACCGAGTCCAGGAACCAGAAACGCAAGCAGTAATGCGATGGATAAGCTCGTACCCTTTTGTGTTGTCAGCAAACTTACATAATGGAGCTCTGGTTGCCAACTATCCTTTTGATGACACTAAAAATGGACATAAGGGTGCCAACCCAAGTCCAGATGATGCTGTTTTCAAGCGACTTGCTCATACCTATGCCAATGTGAGAAACTTAACAAATTCAGTCATCTCGCTATTTAGCCTGGTATTAACTCTTTTTTTTTTTTTTTCAGGCCCACCCAACAATGTCCTTGGGTGAGCCATGCGGCAATGATCCTTCACTTCTGAATGAAAGATTTCCGGGGGGAATAACAAATGGAGCAGAATGGTATGTAGTCCCTGGAGGAATGCAGGACTACAATTACTTGCACTCAAACTGTTTTGAACTTACAATTGAAATGGGTTGTGACAAGTTCCCAAACCATACAGAAATACGAAAACTTTGGCACGACCATCGCTTTCCTTTAATTTTATACATGGAACAGGTAAATTTACCGAGTGAACCGATTGTTTATTTAAGTTACTGCAATAATTCTTTACTCATTTTTGTGATCAAATCTGCTATATCCCAGGTACACACTGGAGTTGCAGGATTTGTTAGATCAACTACCGGAAATGGTTTAAGAAAAGCAGAAATTCACGTGAAAGGCATTGATCATGTTATAACTACAGCAGATGAAGGAGACTATTGGAGGCTGCTTCTGCCTGGGAAATATACTATCACAGCATCCATGCGTGGGTAATGCTACTTGATTACATTCATTAGATTAGTTGTATATTCTAATGAGGGTCTGATAGTTGCGTTGATTTAATATTTACACAAAAATTGCCTGTAGGTATGAAAGCCAGACACAGACAATAGAGGTGCCTGATACTGGTGCAACAACACACATTCCAGCAAAACCAGCATCACTTAATTTCACGCTTCTTCGAGATGATCTCCTCGAATGGTCTAGTAGTCATGACTTTGATTTGAAAGAAAATGTGCTAAACATGTATAGCTTACACACATTGGAAGACATAAAAAAAAATGTTCATAGCATGGAAGAAAAGCATTCACAGCTGGTTGAAGTGGTTGATGGTATTGCCTCCGAATCTGCATTACACTACAAGATTAGTGATGAGGTACCTTTAAACTTGTTATCTTGTGGAGTTTTGCTTTCTTGAGTGTAAATCTCTAGCTATTTATTTATCCAAGAATAATAAATATTAATTCTTTCTAGATTGGTGCGCCTGAGGAAAATAAATTTCATATATTGTTGATAGGAGGTTTGTGGGGAGCAGAATCAGTTGGTGTAGAACTCATTCCCCGATTAACTAAGCATCTTGTTGCTGCTTTCAATGCTAATGACACCAATGTTGTTCATATTTTGAAAAATGCAGTAATTCATATGCTTATCTTATTTGACCAAGTTCCTGACAGAGCTTTGAATTGTGAACTCTCAACTAATCCAAGTGGAGGGATTGGTCAATTGATTGCCAGTCCAGGAGTTGGGAAGACAGATGCCGAAAATGAACTTAAAGTGCATATTATGAATCTTTTAAAGTCCGAATCTTTAAATTTAATCATTAGTCTTGAGGGAGGTGGTCTACGTCTAAGGTTTGTCTTTTAATCATATACAGTATAGTTTTATCGTTTTTTGTTTTCCCTCTAATATCATTGGAAACATTTCAAATCATGAATATTTAATTTTAGGCACAGCACTCAATCAGATGATGTTTTAAGGGATGCTCTTATCATGTTAGAAAAACAATATGAGCATTCATCAGCCAGTTCGTATATGCCTCGTGAATGTGAGCCTGCTCAAGGTCTATCAGGCGTACCTCAGGATAACATGGAAGACCTCAGACAGAGAATGGTTGATAATGTGTATGCCAAAACTGGCAAACCCATGGTTTGTAAATGTTTTAAAAAGAATTAATCAGTCAATTCACATTAAGACAGCTTTGAGCTACAATCGTATCATTTTTGAATAAATAAATTTGCTTTCAGTTATCCATTCAAGCGAGCTGTTGTCGTCATGCAACACCTGCCACCATTCCAAAACTGTGGAAAAATAATTTGGACAGTCTGATGCGGCTCTTGTCGGCTAGTGTGCAGGGTGTTCGAGGGCAGATTCTATTTGAGAATGGTGAACCAGTACGAGGGGCCATTCTGCACATAAAAGACTCAAACTATGAAGTTCCAGTTTCGCCTAATATGGCATATTTCAAAACAATACTTGCTACAGGTTCCTATGTTCTTCAGGTACCTCCTTTAATTTTCAATCAATTGCTGGTGTTCAATATTTTGATAGGTCTTATGATGTATAATTAATGTGTGCAATATACCGGCACTTATTTGTTAGGTACCAGCTGCATATGGTGCTGAAGAAGTTCCAATAAATGTGGATGAAAACAGTCTATCTGAGGTAAAACTAAAGGTAGCGCAAGTTACTTCAAGCCCATCAGCTTATCATAGCCTTCAAGATGTTAAACATATACTAGGAGAACTCAATAACCGATATCCTAAAATTACCAGATTGTATAGGTATGGTAGCATCTATCCTCAGACTGCAATATGTTAATAATCTTATTTTTCTTTTCACACTTATTATACTGTTTTAGCTTGGGTGACACTTTAGGTGACCACATGCTTCATGTACCAGCTTTAGAGATCAGTAAGCAGTCTAGAGATCCACTCACTAGCACCCCTCCATCCATAGCTTTCATTGGAGGTTTCCATTCAAATGAAGGCATATCTACAGAAATTCTTATTCAATTCATTCAACATTTGCTGCGTAACTATGGGAAAGATCAACGTATAACTAATTATGTTGAGGTAAGTTTGTGAGTCTATGTTAAACTCCTTAAAAACTGGTTTGCTATGATCACATTTCTTTCCCTTCTTTTAATACGCAGAATCTTAAAATCCACATAATTCCAAATGTAAACCCAGATTCTTCTAAGGAATCAGATGAAATCAATGTGGACACTGATTTCCCAGTTAGTAAGTATTTTTAAAGGTTCAGTTCTTTCCTTAAATATAAAATTTGTATCTTTTTTTTTTTTTTGTTAATTACATTATTATTTATTTATTTTTAGGTGGAAAAGATAAGGAACCTCAGCTTTCAGTCACCAAACATTTAATTTCAATGCTTGAAACCGAAGCACCTGTTCTTGCTTTAGGATTACGTGCAGGATCAATGCATATTTCCATTCCCTTTAGCAATACCCACCAACATTCCTCTTTTTCCATGAGTGATGCAAATCCGTTCGCCACTCCTGATGATAAGGTACTTGCCCTGTAAATATTTCATCATAACCACTGTTTTACTGAAATTTTTATACAATTTTTATTTTTTGTGTAGATTTTTAGACTTATTGGGGAACATTATACTGCTCTTCATGAAACCATGTCCAATGGAGTACCTCACTGCAGCAAGTCACCCACAGACATTTTTGAAAAGGGTGTCACAAATGCAGGACAGTGGAGGCCTCGCACAGGCAGTTTCATGGTAATGTTATTGTTTCTGGATAGATTGTCGATGAATTCGAGCACCAGATGATTAACTTATTTATATCTTATGCCGCCTATCTCATTTAGGATTTTGCATATCAAAGAAGCGGTGTTATGGCAATGGAGATATATGTAGACTGCCGTTTACTACCTGATCAGGCTCCCATTTTGGAAACTTGGTTATCACACATGAACAGTATACTTTATCTGCTGGATGTAGTAAATGGTACAGGTGCGCCTGGCTTCTCAGGTAAAGAAAAACATTCTTGCATTTACTTTTATTATCATCTATCAAACGCTCACTCTGCAAGGTTTCCATTGGTTATTTATTATAGGCTATATAGCAGATGATAACAGCAGGCCTGTAGAAAAAGCTCGGTTGAAACTAGATGGTAAACTTTTTACTGTGGTTAGTGGGAAAAATGGTGCTTATTGGAGACTCACCAATGAAGGTAAGTTTATTAAATTGAAATTGTTCTGACAAAATCTTTGAAAAAATCTTGGTATAATTGTGTTTATTTTGTGTACATTTTTAATATTTGAAGTATTTCTTTGAATACAGGGGAGCACACTGTCACTGTAGAGGCTGATGGATATCACCCTGTGACAAAACTGATAACAATTTCTTCTCCTCAACAAGTAAGGGTAATGTTTCATCTTCTAAGGGACGACTCTGTGATGGGAATGCCGCGACTCATTTTTGTTATGTTTGCTGGTAAGAACTAGTAATCACGAGTTTTCACAAGCTACTTGTTCAAAGGTCCTCTGTTTTAATTTAATTTTCTCTCTGCAAGGTTTGCTATGCCTTCTTTTAGTTATTTGTGGAGTTGGTTGTTGCTATTTATATCAACGCCGTTCAAATCGACGACGTGATGATAGCTATTCATTTTCAATGCTTTCCCAGAGAGCAGAAAATTTGGATGGTATGAAAGAAATTGATATGTTTTCAACGCCAGTTTTAAATGGTATGTATGTGCCTATCTAGTTTTTTCAGAATACCATCTTTCTTTAACCATGATATGGACTGTTAATTTTAGTCACATTGAATATTTTTAGAACTCCGAACTAGACCCTATCATGATGAAGACTCTACTTCAGAAGAAGATGATAGTATTAATGGTGAAGACGACATTGTTGTTGTTCGTACAAGCCCAAGCTTTGATAGATAGAGGACCAAAAAAAAATAATTAAAGAATCATCACGTTACTTGTTTGCTAGTGAAATGTGGATTTGTGGTGCAGGTGCTGCTCAAAAAATCATTTCACTTTTTTTCTTTTAAGTCTAAGGTATCTTTCTATACTGGAATTTTTTCTTTAAGAAGCAACAGGATTTTTCAGTAGGCTGACTTCTTAATGTCTTCATTGCCCTATTGATTTTGGGTAATGACATTGTGATAATTTCAATTATTTGTTGTTTAAGTGTCTTGTTTTTTTCTTTTGGTTTGTCTTTTCTGATTTTATTTTTGATGAAATAGGAGGTTTAGGAAAGCAAAAGGGGAGACTTCTTTTTCAATGGTGAATATGTTGTTTTTAATTATTTTTGACTCTTGTCTCCTACATTATCCTGTTAATGATACTATTTTTGAAAAGTATATTTATTGATTGTATTCACAGTTTTCTGGGAATTGTTATGCAGATTTTGATTAACTCTCTGAAAGACTGAAATTCTGTACTATCTAAACATTTCTACCTCATACATTCAAGTAATTTTTATTTTAAAATGTTGGACACGCATTAAAAAAAAAAAAAACTGGAAAAATGTTCAGTTTGGAGTGTGTGTGTGTTTGTGTGTGTGTGTGTTTGTCTACAAAAGAAGTCTATTAACTTTGAAAATTGTGATAACATTGATCCTGATCCGTCCAACTGGTGAAGTCTGCCAGTCTATGCTCAGTTCTGTGATACCTCAATAATTAGGAGTTCTTTCCCAAGAAGAAGACCCTGTAAGAGATAATTTATCATGGTGAATAATTGTGTTGTGAGTCACTTTCTTCATGTTTTATTTATTTATAAAGACTATAAGCAATATTATTGGCTGTGACAATTTATATCTCGATCTTTTACCAATAATCTATAACTTGTTCGAATAAATACTATACAAAAATGTCTTTCATCTGTACTTTTTTCTATCACGCCAACACCAACTTCACAACCTAGTTTCTAAAACCCTGGAGGTAATATATAGAAGTAGGAAAAACAAGTATTTTGAAATGGGAGATTTAATAAATGGAAATTTTTCGTTGGTACCTCTAGAAGACTGTAGGAGGTGAATGTTTTGTACGTGTATAAAAAGGAAAAGTGAAAAAAACTATTTAATTGTGCCTACGTTGATACTCATAAAAAATGAATGAATGAAAATGTTTATTTTGACTCAACTCACCCAACTCACATTTCAATATTCACAGAGTCGCGCGCGCTCGCCTCCCTCAACGGCTGCAAACAGAAGCAGGGTAGGAAACGTCTTCTTTTTTATTACGCCTATCTCCCATGGATAAATGATCCACAGTTTTCACTTATTAGTATTTATGTAATTTAGAAATATTGCTGCTCACCAATTCCTAGTCCTCATAGCGTCTTTTGCCCGTTTATCTTCTAAAAAGTTTTCAACTTTTTTATCGGCCGTGTCACCTAGCCTGTATGCCGGCCAACTACTGTTTGGATTTGAAATTGAATTTGCTGCAAGCAACTGTGTCTAGACTGTGTTTTATTGTACATTTTTTTGTGTTTTACTAGAAAGGTTGGAGCACGTTGGTGGTTATTAGGACTTAAAAAAATATCCGACATTGTTAACTGTTAGTATATTTGTGTCTGCCAAGCATACTTTTATGTGCATTCGTTCTCTACCGTCGAAGTATTTATGATATTTGTAGGTTATACCAGCCGGCCTGGCACAATTTTCAGTGCTTCAATCTGCGTAATGTCATGGAAAAGCCATGGGAAATTGTCCAAAACTTTCAAAAAAATTTAAATCCCGTTCAAATGTCCCTCAATTGCAGGCAGATCAAGTCAGTAACAGGACAGGTAAACATAGCTTGATATGGAATAGTTTTTACTCGTTCTTTATTTCTAATGTCTTTAGCTGTGCCTTTTCACAAATTTTTAGGATCAATTTTATGTGATTGAATTAATCTTATGTGTTGCAGGGAGTAGTTCAACGTTTTCTACCTACAAGGGGCTTACAAGATGCGGCTTTACGGATTAAGAGAGTAAAGGATATGGTGGATGAATCCGTACGGATTGCTGATGAAAGTAGACCACGAGCATTGAATAATACCACAGTCAGCTTTTGTCAAAACTGTAGTTGTGCCAATTGTTTAAATCAGTCGTCTATCCTTGGTGGGCATGATGAAAGCAGACATCAATGGAGCTACTTAAAACTGGATTACTTAAATAGATTTCATTCCTTTTTTTTCAGCTCCTGTTGAAAATAATTTAAACAGCACTTTCCCTGGGCTTCTTCATTCATTTGATTTGTTCCTAAATGTAAGGTTTCTATCATGAAGTAATAATTTATTCTGAACACATTTTTGATATTTCTCACTTTCCCCTCCATTCTAGACTCAAAGGCAACAGTTTATGCAAATGATCCAACAATTATTAACTGGTTAGTGCTATTACTCTTCCAGATATTACTTTATTACTTATAGTTCTTTATTAATCGTATACATTTGATTTTCAGCAACGGATGTGTCCTCCAGTACTGCAATGAATTCAATCTCAGCAGATCCTCCACCAACTGCAGTGGAGTGTGATTCCTCTAATAAAACACAGTGCGATTATTGATGATCATCTTATAGCTTCTAGTGGTATTGTATGTGGTTGTTGTCCATCACTCTTAATCCTTTTTCTCTTCCCTTTTTCAGACCAAAAGAAGATAGGTCTATTGCGGGCGAAAGGTCATTTAATAAATGTGGAGAACAAGTTGCTGCTAACCATATGTTACGGTACCATTTAAAAACAAAAATTATGTGTAGTAGAGTAACTTTGATTCCTTATTTGATATTTTTCTATTCTTAATTTTAGCTCTCCGTGTGAGAAACCTAGCAGTACAGTGCCTTCAGATGAAGATGCATTTTTATCACACGACAAAGCAACAGGAAAAAGCATAGAAAATATCATAGAAAAACACAACTTTCTCAAACCAAACGTCCCAGGAAATTCAGAAACCTCTAGAAATTCAAAAACCCATGTCAGTAAAGATGATTCTAAACATGGGCCAAAATTAAATTTGAATGGGTCATCTAAACATCTGAATACAACCAATTTATACTGTGATCCTTCATTTTCGGATTACGAGGACGTCACATTTAGGCCTGTGAGAAAGTCGTCATTTGAGAAATTTAAAAATAGCGTTCTTGAAGACCAGCAAACTAGTTTTTATAGTGAACCTGAGTCTACCTGCACTATGTCTGATTGTTATGTTCCACTAACAAATTGCACATCTGATAAAATTGTTGAAAAGAGTAAAAATGCTAGAGCCAGAAGTAATCTACAGGATAGCACAACTCTTCCTTTAGAAGCTGTTAAGAGGATGGAGCTAATCTCTGAACCAACTAACCCTGTTACTAGGACTAGGTCTGGAAGGACAGTTTCCAAACCTCAAGAATATTGGCTGTCTAAGAGACCTTGCACAACAGTTTTGGAGGAAATTTCTGAAAGAAAGTCAGGTATGAAAGTGTTAGACCAAAATGAAAACAAGCCTTTGTTAAAAGGTAATTATTGTATCGGATATCATCCCTATCTAGGTAAAAAGCGGGCAGCTAGGCCTAGGAAACAATCTCCCCAAAGTGGCACAGTTGTAGCAACCAATAATATGCCTAAATTGAATGGGAAAAAACAGGTATGCGTTCAAACATATTAATTAATTAATTATGTGATTCTTTTCTATTATCACAATTTTGTCAAATAACTATTTCTACAGGTTGATGGCAGAACCATCCAATCTAATACCCTAAAGAGGTCATCAAATGTTGTTTCAGAAAAAGCAGAAACAGCATTTGCCTCAAAACAAAGGTGCACTTCTGTTTTTATTGACTTTAATGCTTTTGACTTTGATAATGTTAGAGATGTTGTGTAACCTGTAAGTGTGTATCTTTTCTGTTATTATCAAGCCACAAGAAAGCAAAAGCCACTGCAGTGAGAAGGAAGCAGTCGCAGCAGAGATCAGTTTGTAAAAGTAATGATGGCACTAGAGCTGGAGAGGTAATGCTGGTGGTATAATTTTTATTTTTAAATAAATTATTTTCCTTTTAAACTGTATTCAAATAACTTAATTGCTCCACTAGGAAAAAACAGTTCAAGAAGTTGATGCAAGCTTACATTTAGGTAATGCTGAAAGGGTGGCCAATATTAATCAAGTTGATGACACGTTCAGGAAGAATAAAAATGCCACAGATAAAGTCACAAAAAAAAGGAGAAATATGGTCGCAAGGAAAGAGGTACACATTTAAAAGCCTATACACTCAGCGAGTCTGCTGATGTCTGATTTCTCAGGTCCGCTGTCCGCTGTTATTGGCAAAAGATTAAAAGCTATGAAGACATAAAAATATAAATATTAGCCAATTTTCATTTCATACTAGCATTTTTTCATAATAGCATTTCATTCTTGCCCGAAAACGGACATCAGCGGCTGCGTCGCTGAGCGCACGAGCAACTTAAGGGGGCTGTTTTGACAATCACAGCTTTCAGTCCATTGGTCCATTATACATTATACCTTTCTTTCTTAGGTACCAGTTCAAGAAACGGAGAACAAACTGATTGATAAAAAAGAAGATAAAAAAGGAAAGAGGAAAAATCAATCGAATTCAGTTACTAATAAGTATGTTGCGGCTGTTCTAAATGAACTTATCTCAAAAGCCTTGTTACTATCTATTCTGAATTATATTTTTCATTTGCAGCACACAATGCAAAAGACAAAAACTAAAAGTTACCAGGCAACCATCAACAGAGTCAATGGAACCAGAGTATGAATGTTATTTTGCGGTAAGAAATCCCTGTCCCAAAAGACATTATTGTCCTTTTAATTTTGTAAACTTCAGTATAAAATTGATTATTAAACCTTTTAATTTCTCTCTTATTCCCTCTCAGGATTCTCAAGAAGATTCTTGGATTGAAGCATGAATGTTTTCTTGGAAAAAATCTGCTTTAACTGTAGTGCCTTACAACTATAATTTTGACTGTTTTATGTTCTATATTTTTTCAACATGTTTTATTATTGTGAACGAATTCAATATATTTATTCAGCATTATTGTATCATTAAATTAGGTCGTTTTTGAATTCCCCATCCCTCCCCGACTGCGTTGGGTGGCTGACCAAAGCCACCAAAGCATTGCCCATTGCGGTTTGCACGGGTGACTGTACTATAACTAATTCAGCCGCAATCACAGCTTGCGCAGCTTGCTCCCAGCCGTGGCCGGGCGCCGGGGCGGGGCGTCAAACTTGCATGGGCTCGGGCACAAAGTGGAAAGAGGGGAGGGGGGCAGTCCCAGGACGGCCAGGACTCTAGCCGGAGCCAGAGCCAAGCTCAGGGCGGCAACGGACAGTCATAGCCCGGACGGCCAACTAATTGACATGACCTGTCCCGTCCCTCCCTCCGTCCTTGTCGCAACCATGGCGGTGCCCTATGCCTACGTCGACCCTGCCGACTGATTCAGAACATCGGTCCCTCCCTCTGTCCTTGTCTCACTCATGGAGCAGCTCCGTACCCTAGAGGGTACACCTTCGTGAGTACGACAAGGACAGAGGCACGGTAGAGATGTTCTGAATCAGTCGCGGCTGGCAGTGCGAAGTCTCCTTTTCTACTTTCTCTGTACTATTCTTTTTTAGAAAACTTTACACTAAGTAAGGACACAAACAAGAAACCTGCATGCACTTTGCGGTGTAACAAATTTTCACTCCCCCTTTCGGCCTGCGTTAGTTCAAATACCCCCCAATAAAGCCTTCATTAAATTAAACTGAGCATGAGCTGAGGCGGCTGGCTGAGTGATCAGAACTGGGCCACGCCACGCCACACCTCGCGCCTCCGTTAGGGCACTTTCCGTCTTTAGGGCCGAGCAGCCCCAGCAGGTCCTCTCGACGCGCCGCGCTGCGCCTGCCAGGGCCAGGCACTGCTCCTTGTCCTGTCCGACTGCGTAGCGTAGCGTACGTCTGTGTGTTATGTATTAGCCTCCCCAGGGCCGGAGTGGCAACGCGTGTGCTGCGGGGCGGGGCGGGGCGGCAGCCACTCTCCTTACCCCCTCCCACCTTGAGCCCGCCCCGCCCCGCCCTGCCCTGCCCTGCGCCAACTACCCCACGGCGGAGGGAAGTCCTGCATGATGGATAGGCCAACGTGATGTGTCAGAACCGTAATAGGGGCGCGTCGGCCCGCCGCGGAGAGGAGCGGTGCGAGCTAGAGAGAGAGAGAAGGGAGGTGGGAGAGACAGAGTCTGCGCAGCCCGCCCACCACGGCCAACGGAGCCCGCTCCGCGCTCGGCCCGGCCCCGGCCCGGCCTGCGGTGTCGCGATCACACCGTACTGCTGACTGATTCAGAGGATCGCCCTCGTCCCTCCGTCCTTGTCGCACCCATGGCACCGCCCTATGCTGGGTATGGCAGTGCTACGTGAGTGCGACAAGGACAGAAGTGCAAGAACGATCCTCGGAATCAGCGGGCTGTACGGGACGGGCTGTGTTGGGGAGGGTCAGGTCGCGAGTGGCGGCGGCATGGCGCCGCAGCATGGCGTCCACCTAGCCGGGTCCGAGCGAGCTAGGCTAGCGGTGCCAGAAAAGTAGGCGATACTGGGTCCAAGCCCAAACACAGTGGAGTAAAAGGGGCTGCGTCTGCGCTTGCCTACGAGGCAACACCTTAGAACTGACCCGCCCCACCCGTCCTGCTCCCCTACCCTAAAGCCCTAGAGTGGTGCCCGGGCGCCCGGCCCGGCCCCCGGCCCCCGGCCCACTGACTCTGACGTTAGGGGTGTCCGACCTGGCGATTCCCCCGAAATCCGAAAAAGCGCTGTCCGACCTGGATTTTCTCCGACCTTGTTTACACGGGTAAATTGGAGGTAAAACCATTCTGAACGTCGAAGCCACTGGATTTTCCGAGTCGTCCCTAGGTTATGATGTTAAAGTTGTATCAGCAGACGATCCTCTTGTTTGTTGTGATGGATCGAGAGGATCGAGAGCCCCCCTCCCCTCCCGTCCTGACCCGATACCCGATCAGGCTCAGTAACAGCTTTCAGATCTGCAAAATTCGTCAAAAAATGTACGATAATAATTCACGAAAAAGTCGAGGCATCGCAGTTATTGCTACTTGAATATCTTATGTTCACGCCGATACTTTGCACAGATGCTAAAAAAGTTTTCCGTCACGTCAGCTGCTTTTTTTATTTTTTTTGCCAAAATGGCAGTAAGCACATCTACTCAAATCCGGAATTTTTAATGCATCAGCAACGAGTGCGGTGAGGTTGGATTGAAGTTGGCAGCCCCGCAGTCAGTAACGGTTGAAGGGACAGTTTGAAATGAAGCTCAGTGCCGCGGTGTCGCCCGAAGGTATCGTCTCGTCTCGTTCGGTACGGCGTTTTTATTCGTTTTCGCGGTTTGAACAAAACTTTTAGCATCTGTGCAAAGTATCGGCGTGAACATAAGATATTCAAGTAGTGTCAGGTTAGACTATTCTTCGGTAAAAGTCATAAATCGGGACTGTGTGTGATGTCAAGATCGCCAATAACATGGCCCACCCACGGCCTGCCGCTGGTAACCTTTGTCAGCCGCCATTTTGTGGAACGCTGACTGGATGAACGTCCCCGGGAGGACTCCGCTGGTAAGTGTTTTACCTCGACGGTCTTGTTCAATGCTAGTCATCCTGGGCAAACATCGCAGTTATTGCGACTGTCACTTTATCCGAGCTGGGACAAAATCCAGGTCGGACAGCCCTTTTTCGAATTTCGGGGAAATCGCCAGGTCGCACAAAGATAGGTCGGACAATCTAGCTGCACCGGCCGATTTCGACGCGCCCGTGGTCGCCTGTCCTGTCCAAGTGGCGCTATTGCGATGAGGGGCGGCGCGGCAGGCGGGAGGCGGGCCAGGCCGGGCCGGGCCGGGCCGGGCCGGGCCTGGCAGGGCCTCCATGTAGGCGGCAGGCGAGGCGGCGCTAGCCCGCGCTAGCCTGCCCTGCCTGCAGCAGTCGCGGGTTGGGTGTTGGGTCGGGACCGACCTGTCAGTCCTAGTCCTGTAGGCAGTTAGCAGCGATGGCCTTTCAGGGAAGCTGCCGCCGCACTCCGCACCACCGCGCTGACCCGACCTGACGGCACCAAAAAGCGCCGCGGCGGCGGCGGCGGCCTCCGCAACGGCGCGGTGGGGCGGGGCGGGGCGGGGCGGGGCGGGGCAGCGGTGCTCACGTCGGAAAAGTAATTGGCCTCGTCTTCGGTCAGTATGCGCACTACAGCGCCGCGCCGCCCCGTATTTCTGTGCATGGCACGCGAAACCAAACCAAAGCGATTCGCAGTACAGGGCAGTGTGTGTGTGTGTGTGAGTGAGCGCCTGTGTTCCTGCCCGTACCGCCGCCACCGCCGCGGCTGCTGCCCCACATATTGGGAAAGGGAACGCTCCCGTTTCCAAGTCCGACCGAACCGACCGGCCGCCCGTAAAAAGCCCGTAGGCGCGGGGCGGGGAGGGGCGCTGGCGGGGCGGGCAAACGAACATGTTGGCATTACAGCTGAGCGGGTCGGCCCGGCCCGGCCCCTTTCCACACCCACGCCTACGCAGCCGCCCCACCCCGCCCCGCCCCGCCCCGCCCCGCGCAAGTGTGACTTATTTCCATTTCCTCGGCGTGCAGCAGGTCCTCGTCGGGGGGTATGGCGTGGAGATGGGGCGGACGGGAAGGGTTTTTTCTCGTTGGTAGATAGCTGGGGTCTGGCGGTGCATAGCGGAGCGGGAGGGCGTTCCCTACGCTCCTGCCACCGCCAATCTCCCCTAACAGATGAGTCCGAGTTATAACTCACGTATTTCAGCAATTGGCCAGAGGGCTGCCCTTGCCCCCAACCCTAAGCGTTTCTACACTTATTCAGCCGTTCCGGGGACCTCCGAGACGGCGGCGTGGGCGTACCTCGAGGGAAGGCGGAGGCGGCCGCAGGTTGTCCCAGTGTGCAAACGGGGCCGTCCCCGAGGGTCCTGCGCGCTCGGTGATCCCTGCCCGCCCTGCCCGGCGGAGGCGACAGGAGTGCGGGGAATTCAATAAGCCTGTCGAAGCCGCGACGCGACGGCCCACGTACCTAATAACATTCTCTCCCTCTCCGCGCCCGGTGCCTCGCCCTGTCCTTGTCGCACTCGTGGGGCACTGACTGGCCCAGCCTAGGGCACGGCCGTGAGTGCGACAAGGACGGAGGATCGGCTAGCCTGCAGCGGTGTCTCCAGGCGGGGCGGGGCGGGACGCGCCGCCCTGCTGGCCGCCCTGCTGGCCCTGCTGCTGCAGGAGCTTTGATCTCCTCAGCCCCGCCCGGGGCCCTGGCAGGTGGCTGATGTATTACAGGGCGCATTGATTTGACACGCGGGGGCGGACGGGACGGGAGGCGCGAGGCGCCGGCCAGGGTCCCCCGGGGCGGGGCGGGGTGGGGTGTGAGATCAGATAGGGCAGGGCTGGCCGCCGCAGCCCGCCCCGCAGCGTGGCGCGACTTACCTCACCGCACCGCCCGGCCCAGCTCATCTCACCGCCCGGCCCGACCCGACCCGACCCGACCCGACCCATGCACCGCAAAAACGCCGTTGGGAGTGTCCGTGGCGGCGGGGCCGGGCAGCGCGGTGCAAACTGCATTACGCACTGAGCATTGTGCGTGTGGCGCCAGCGGCCCTCAAGTACAACCGACATGAACAATGAAAGCAGCAGCTGACCGACCCGACCCTGCCCGACCCCCCGACCCACGCTCAAGGTGTGCAGCGCGGGGTGGGGCGCAGCGGGGCGGGGCGCGGCTCAGAGAGCTCCCTCCCCTCCCCCGCCGCGCTCCCCGGCCCGGCGCACCAGCACCATCGCATTTGCGATGCCGGTGATGCTCCGGCGCGGGGCGGGGCGGGGCGGGGCGCGGGGAGGGGAGGGGCGAGTTGTACGCGCACCATTTATGCAGACGGTTTGAGCAACCTTCAAAATATTTCATTCATGGCGCTGATTGCGATGTGAGCTGGGGCGGGGCGGGGCGGGGCGGGGCGATGGGGATATCACAACCTCCTCGCGCATGGGATGGGAACAGCAGCGGGCGCGCGCCGCGCGGGGCGCAGGCGAGAGGCGAGGCGAGGCGAGTGGAGTTTGGAAA
This sequence comes from Frankliniella intonsa, assembly GCA_033675135.1. Lineage (NCBI taxonomy): Eukaryota > Metazoa > Arthropoda > Insecta > Thysanoptera > Thripidae > Frankliniella > Frankliniella intonsa. Next base: position 9,075,886 of record CM066248.1, read on the forward strand.
TGTATCTAGGAACCGCCCAGCCTACGACAGCACGCCGCGCCCCGCCGCTTCGTCTCGTCGCGTCGCATCGTCGCGCCAAATCCGCTGCGTAAATGCTTTTTTACTTTCGACACGTCGCCGTCCTCTCCAATGTCTTCAGGTGGCAAACAAAAAAAAAAAAAGAAGGCGAGTAACGGCATGGCACGCTTGTCGGCTCTTTTCTAATACATAATATGACCTGAAGTTCGCGAAAATAAAATCAAACGCAGATGGCTGCAGCGCGTCAGCACCTTATCGCTTCTTTAAACCGGACCTAATGAAAAGTACAAACTTTCTTTGTTTGTTCACGGTGGTGATGGTATTAATTATGGAGAGGATCACCGGGCACCTGGCGCATCATTAAGAGCGTCCGGTCCCGAGGGGCGGGGCAGGGCAGGGCGGGTCGGGGCGGGGTGACCTCGAATGTGATATGCACACCCCTGCTCCGGGCCGGCAGGGCAGTGCGAAACACGATACGGGACGGACTTCGGCCCTCCCCTCGTCCTCTACCCTGCTGGCTACCCCATCGCGTTGTGCCCTACAACTCCCTCCCTAATGTCTTATTCGTTATGGAAAAATAAGGGAAGATTCGAAATCACCAATCCGATCCTTTTTGGCCGAGCTCACTCTAACTGAATGATCCTTGACCCTCACGATGACCACACGCCGGTGGTTTTATTTCCACCTCACATCGTGCGCTGGTTGTGCTGCCACCGTCATGGCGTTCCCCCGGGTGTATCACGCGCGGAACGCCCCGCCCCGCCCTGCGCCACTCTGGAGCGGCGCTTTTGAAATAACGTGTCGAGGTGTGAGTGATCAGGGCCCGGCACGGCCGGTGTGCCAGGGTAATTACTGCGGCCAAGTCCGAGTCGGGAGGAGGGCGACGCAACTCTGGACGACTCGCGACGCCTGCCCCGCCCCGCCCCGCCCCCCTGTCCGCGGCTCCGTTCCTCCGTAGGCGTGCCACCTCACGTACGCTAATTTCGCCTCGCGGGCTCGTCCGGCGCCCCGCCCCACCCCGCCCCGCCTCGCCCCGCCCCGCCCCGCCCCGCCCCGCCCCGCCCCGGGGCTCCTCACGCAGGCCGCGGGGGAGCGGACTGGACCTGGACGCGCTCCGCTCAGGAAGCTGAAAGACATCGAGTCCCCATGAGAGTCCAGTGAACGACAACTCTGAGATAGTGGAGTTCTGAGAGTTTTCGACAAAAGTCTTTCTGACCGTCAGGGGACGCGAAGCGGGATCCCCGCCCTGCGCTGTCGACACACGCTTCGGCGGGGCGGGGCGGGGCGGGGCGGGGCGGGGCGGGGGGGGGGGGGCGGGGCGGGGCGGGGCGGGGCGGCCGCGCGCGGCCGTTAATTGCGCCGCTGAGTCGTGGTGCACGAGCCGGGCCTGGGCGCGGCCTGGGCTCGGCCGCGGTAGGCCCCGGCGGGGAAGGCCACTTTTACACTAGCTCACTCACGCTTCGATCAGCCGCTGTCCGCCCTGTCCTGCCTGTCCGTCTGCCCGCCGCGCCGGTCGGACAGCCACTCGCGCCACTGACGCCACCTCTATCGGCCCGTCGCGTCTCGTCGCGTGGCGAGCCGCCGCCCCTCCGCTATCGCACTAGCTTCCCGGTCACACATTCGCTGACAGATTGCTAGTTGTCTAGACTGACCGGCCTAGGCCTACGCGCCAGCCCAGGCCTTAGCATTTTGAGACGTTTCCTCATGACGGCGTTTCTATGAGGTTAGGCAATCCGCCTGGTCGCCTGAGTGTGCGGGCTTGCCTACCCCGTCATTCGGCAGGCGCTGGTCAGGCAACCACCACCCGAAAATACACTTGTACAGCAGAGGTGTGCGACTTACCACCTTTGGCTCGGCTCGGCTCGGCTCGGCTGGCACTATGGCGTCCGGGCGAGGCGCCTAGGCGCCTACTTGGGCGCCGGCCAATCAGATCGCGGTTTGGGGTTTGCTGGCCGGCGGCGCCGCCAAGCGGCTTGACGCCTTGCCTCACACTAACACTCGGTTGGTACACACACACACACGGACACACAAGCACACCAACACACAAACACACGCGCGCGCACGCCGCCCCAGGCAATCGAATTCATCAGCGCTTGTATGAAACCGATCCTGCCGGCCGCAAACAGCTTCTCGAGGAGGTGAGCGGACCACCCGGCCGCCAGACATACTAATAAATATCACACACAAGTAATAGTGATATTACATTCACATACGTGGATTTCCCGTGTGGTAGTGTACTACTACTTCCCGCCGCCCCGCCGCCCTCGCCTGAGCAGATGAGCAGCCCATTCATCACACCAATTAGTACTCACCTAATGTAAAGCCAAGAGCTTGGCTCCTCTGAGCCCCTCGAGCACCCAGACCACCACGAGTATACAGTACTCGCTGCGCGCCGCGCCTCGGGGAGGAGCTATCCACAACCCTCCAAAAGCCTTACTCTTGGCAGAGCATGGACAGCGGGCGCCCCGCCCCGCCCCGCCCCGCCCCGCCCCGCTCCGCCCCGCCTCGCCCCGCTCCGCCCCGCCCCGCCCCGCCAAGGATTGATGACTCCGTAACTAACTAGGGCTGTGCAGGAGGCCTGTAGTTAAAGGGCACACCGTAACTCTTGACAGGGGGTCGTTTGTTTCCATCGCTGAATCCATGGCAAGCAGCGGCAGCAGCAGCAGCAGCAGCAGCGGCGGCGGCCCTTCCGAGGCGGGCGTCTGCATCGATCCACTTCAATTCATCGCTGGGCTCGCATTTAATTTTTCCCCCCACCGCCATAAACATTGATGGCGCTCTGCTCAGCTGCTTCCTGCTGCTGGTCCTGCTGCTCCTGTTGCTCCTGTTGCTCTTACTCTACTGACTCCCCGATTCCCTCTTTCGCTAAGCCCTGCTGGCCAAATCAGTATAATTTGTAAGCGGAGTGGCTCGCAAGCGCTACAGATCACAACCGCTACAGGTCACAAGCGCTACAGCTCGCTAACGCTACGGGGTCGCAAGCGCTACGAGTCACAAGCGCTACAGCTCGGTAGCGCTACGGGTCACAAGCGCCACAGCGAGAATCCGCGCGTTAGGCGGAGCCGAGCCGAGCCTAGCTTAAATCTTGAAAATGACGCACGTGCTCTGTGAATGAAAGGATGGCGTGAAAACATGGAAAATTTTTTGCGACAGTAAACCTCCGAAGTGAAAGCCATTACTGGCCATTATTACAGGAGTTAAGCGCACGCGTCCTGGGGAGCTGGAGGCGGGCGGGCGGGCGGCGGGGCGGGGCCGGGGGCGATCATGTACATCACGTCTCAGAATTCCATATTCTTCGTGCCTTTCTCAGCGTTGGCAGGGGTAAAACCCACAGCGGAGTAAAGTCGGCTACGCCCGCATACCAGGCAACACCTATGCATTGCTTGCCCAGCCGCAGCCTCTGTCACCCGCCGTGCCGTTGAGCTGAGTTTCACTCATAGCCCATATCATGGTGTTCTATTATGGTAAATCCCAGCTTGCGGATTCCCGCCGCCCGTGAACTCAATACATACTCGTAGGAAGTGTTGGTGGGCGAGGTGTGTGGTGTCCCCTGGCGAAATATTTGCACTTGCGCCCATCAGTGCGTGCTTGCACAAGCGCTACAAGCGTACAGTATCAGGCCACGCAGTTAAAGCAGTACACTTCACGCTTGTATCGCCCACACGCTCATTAAACATAACACGTTTGCCACTATGATCAGCGGGGATCGCGCGCGTGGGCTGGCTGATTACCGTTCTGGACCTAGATCCCACACAACGCACAATATTCACATTGCGCACACAGACTTCACTAGCAGGTGCAAGGAATAACCCCCCACCCCGCCCCTTCCACTGAATACTTTTTCCTCAGCGCTGAGCTGCAGCTGTGTCTTCCCACGATCGAATCTCTGTAGCTGAGTTAATACGCTCAGTACAATACCCACACTACGTGCATGCCTTCTTCCTCAAAATGCCCATATATCGGCAGATTATTCTCAGCCGTTGGCCACGCAATGGAACATAACAGATATATATTATGACATATCACCACATGCTACACAAGATAATCTTCACTTTGAGGTACCATAATGCGTTTGACAAGTCATGAGTCTACCGGCTGAGTCGCCGCAGCAGGTAAAGCCTGACATTGCAGTAGGAGCCGCGGGTGGTCTATGTCATGCCTCTCAGATATCACACATCAATTTCAGAAACGGACGCAAAGGATTTCGCAATGGAGAGATTGTCAGGCCAATCCATGCGACGAGGAAAAAACAGCGGCCAATTTGGTTTTTGGTTTTGCTCTCTGCAATCGGATCGTAGGTCACAGCGCTTACAGATCACAACCGCTACAATGCGCTGCGCGCTAACGCTACGGGTCGGTCAAGCGCTACAGCCTCGGTAGCGCTGCTCGCGCGCTCATGGGTCAAATACAAGTAGCATATCGCGCGTTAGGCGGATTTAATATACCTCGAAATGGCACGCGGCGTGGAAACATGGAAAATTTTGCGATTGTAAACCTTCCCGAAGGAGGTTGCGGTTCCCGCCAGGTACAGGGCTTTACCCCCGTGGCAGCCAACTACTTCGGTGTTCTTATGGGAACTGCGCTTTTGACGCATCCCGTCGCGCAATTGACAGATTTGATCCCGTACTGCTGATTTAGTTGCCGGTAGTTAATTCGAACTGCCCTGGTCTACCTCAGAGCATGGAATAGCCATTATTTATCAGATTTAGACTTATGACTTCCATGATTGACCACCATCGCCGTGGGCATGGGATCGAATCTTCTCCGTAAAATCGTTGTCGCTACCAGTGAAGAACCTTAGCGGAGAATCATTTCCGAGTCTCACAGACACTTCATCGGCTTTCGCGGCACATTAGACACTTCAGATCGTCGGCGCTATTCCACGAGGGAGCTCGGCTGAAATGGGGGCTTGAATTCCACTCTCCAAAATTGGTTGCTGCTCTGCAGAAAATTGCTTCTGGTAAGCATCTCGAATCTTCGTCTCAGATGCTGATGCGGACACTATGCCGGCACGGCTACGACGCCATGGTACCAGATGCCGGGACCACTCAGGGAGTCATGCTGCGCGAGAAGCCACAGAATCACCGATGAAACGAACCCGGTGTCATGGAGTGCGCCGCTCTCCGGTCAGCTGTTGCCGGCCGCGTAGCGTCATTGGTATCGACGCTGCTTATTGCAATACAAGGTGGGCAGAGGTTCAAACACTTTCATGTATTGTTTTTTTGCATGTTATTTTTTTTTTTTTTTTTTTTTTTTTGGACCAAGTGCTCTTACAGCTATATTTCTGTCCTTTGTGATCTTAGGCAACTGCAAAAAGGCACTCGGAAAGAGCACTTTGGTCCAAACAAAAAAAAACTAACAAGAAACAAAAAATACGTGGTTTTTGAACCACTGTCCCACCTAGTGCAATGTTAAGCAGCGTCGATACCAATGACGCTTACGCGGCCGGCCCAGCACTGGCCGGAGAGCGACGCACCCATGGCGACGCCGGGTCCTGTTTCATCGGTGATCAGGCTTCTCGCGCAGCACATGACTCCTAGTGGTCCGGCATCTGGTACCGTGGTGTCGTAGCCGTGCCGGCATAGTGTCCGGGCGCGGAGAGTTGCAGGGACGAAGGTTCGAATCTTTACCAAGAAATTTAATTTTTCTGGAGGACAACAATGTGGGAGAGTGGAATCGGCCCCCATTTCAAACCGAGCTCCTCGTGAATAGCCGACGGTCTAGTGGTCTAGTGGTGCCGCGAAAGCCGTGGGTGTCTGTGAGACTCGGCACACATGTCTGGTTCAAACCCAGGCAGGTTCTCTTCACTGGTAGCGACAGCGGGTTGCCAGGAAGTTCCAATCCGGCGCTCACGACTGGTGGTCGGTCGCCCGGGTCATAAGTCCCAGAATCTGGGCTCCAAAAAATAGCTTATTCCATGCTCTGGGGACAGGGTGAATTCGGTTAACCACCGTACGACTCAAATTTGGCAAGTACGGGGATCAAATCTGTCGAATTACGCAAAAAAGGACAGGATCGCAGTCCAAAAAGCACCGGTTCCCATAAGAACACCGAAGTGATTGGCTGCCACGGGGGTAAAAGCCCTGTGCCTCGGCGGGAACCGCAACCTCCTTCGGGAGGCTTTACTGTCGCAAAATTCTTCCATGTTTCCACCGCCACGTGCGGTAATTTTTTTCATGTAGTAGTTTCGGCTCGGTTCCTGCCTAACGCGCGAATTTTCGCTGTAGCGGCTTAGACCCGTAGCGCTAGCGAGCCCCAGCGCTACCGAGCTGTAGCGCTTGCGACCCGTAGCGTTAGCGAGCTGTAGCGCTTGTGACCTGTAGCGGTTGTGATCTGTAGCGCTTGTGACCTACGTCCATTTGTAAGAAACAAAAAACCAAAAACCAAATTGGCCGCTGTTTTCTCGTCGCATAGTTTTGGCCTGACGAGCCTCCCATTGCGAATCCTTTTACGTCCGTTTCTAGTGTGTGTGTGTGGGGGGGGGGGGGGCGTGTCTTGTTTGACATGAACCACCCGCGGCTCCTGCTGCAATGTCGGGCTTTACCTGCTGCGGCCCCGACTCGGCCGATCGGACTCATGACTGCAATCCAGGCCCGCGTGTGCATGAGTGCCAAAGTGAGGGCCTCTTTTTGTGTGTGTGTGTGTGTGTGTGTGTGTGTGATTGTGGTTCCATTACTGGCCAACAGCGGGAACTAATCTGCCGATATGGACGTTTTGAGAAGAATTGCATGAGCGTGGTGTGGGTGTGTACGAGCTTGTGTGCTCAGCGGAGTTGTGATCGTGGGAGGTTTTTGCTGCGGCTCGGACACGTTATTTGGGAAAAGAATTGTTCGGGTGGAAAAGGGGGGGGGTGTTGTTCCTTGCACCTGCTCTCGGTCTTGTATGTGTCTGTGTGTGAATGTGCGTGTGTGTGCGTGTGTGGGATGTAGGTCAGAACGGTATCGGCCAGCCGCGCGCGCGTCCCCGCTGATCATAACAATAACAAACGTGTTATGTTTAATGAGCGTGTGAACGATACAAGCGTGAAGTTATTTTTAACTGCGTGGCCTGGCCCGGGCCGCTACTGTACGCTTGTGCGCTTGTGCAAGCACGCCGTGGGCGCAGCGCGCAAGTGCAAGTATTTCGCCAGGGGGGACACCACACACCTCGCCCACCAACACTTCCTACGAGATTTATTGGGTTCACAGACGGCGGAATCACTGTAAAAACAGGGAACACCGCTGTGCCCGTATTGTAGGCTATAAGTAGCTCAACCACAGCAGCGGAGTACAGAGGGCTGCATCCCTAGGCAACATGCATAGGTGTTGCCTAGTATGCAGGCGTAGCCGACTTTACTCCACTGTGTGGGATACTTACTGCCAACACTGAAAAAAAAAAGCACGAAGAATATGGAATTCTGGGAACGGACCTGACCTTAATAATTGTACCGCCCCCGGCCCCGCCCCGCCCCGCCCCGCCCCGCCCCGCCTCCAGCTCCCCGGGGACGCGTGCGCTTAACTCCTCCTGTAATGGCCAGTAATGGCGAGGCAGAGCCGGACTGACTGGTCTGAGCGGGGGCGGCCGAGGAGAGAGAGGGAGAGAGAGAGAGAGAGAGATAGAGAGAAAGAAAGAGAGAGAGAGAGAGAGGGGGGGAGGGTAGGGGGTGAGATAACTCCAACTGCGTTGAGTCAGTGCGTGGGCGACTGACCGGGTATATGTTAGTTGTAGCCGCGGGGTCGTAAAATCTCTCGCGAGCGATTGAGTGAGTGAGTGAGACATGATGAAGCAGGGACGAGGAGGAAGAGGCTGGCATATCGGTCGCGCAGTGAACGGCCCGGCCGGCTATTGTAGCGTGCGGTAACTCCAATCTCCACGGGGCAGCCCAGCCGCCCTGTGGCTGTAGCCCTTGGCCGGGCCGGGCAGGCGCAACGCGACGCCGGCTGACCCAATATGCCCGGCCGGCCGGCCATCAACGACGCTTTTGGCGAGCGGCCCCGCCGCACCACTGTAGCGGCTGGGGCGGGGCGGGGCGGGGTGGGGCGGGGCGGGGTGGCGAGGGCGTGCGGTGGAGGCCGGGTATGCGAGGGAAAAACAAACCAGTTCAAAGCAGAGCGGCAGTGTGGCGTGGCAGCAGCCTTGTGAACCTCTACCCCGCCCCGCCCCAAAATCAATTCGACCGCAGTAATTGGGTTTGTTTCCCGGGGTCGCTGAGCGGCGACGGTAAAGGTATGTCTGTTCCAAAAAAGTTATTGCACTGGTCTCTGTCCGAACGCATAGCGTCGTGGGGGTTGTTGTTGGAACGCCAAGAGTGTGGCTGTGGGGCGGGTCCACAAAAGTGTCTGAAGTTACCAGGAAATTCCATGGAAAATTTACGTCTTCACTAGTTTGAGTATGTGAATAAGAAATGCACACACCCACAAGTGTGTGAGTGGGTTTCCAGTGTGTGTTTCTGGGTCCATAGTGAGCACGACGCCGCCTTCCAGGTGCACGCATGACATGTCCCGGCCCTGCCCGGCCCCTAGGCCGCCGCAGCAGAATGTCGCCGGTGCGGTGGCACAGGCACACCCCCCGCCCCGCCACGCCCCGCCCCGCCCCGCCCCGCCCCGCCCCGCCCCGCCCCGGGCTCCGGTACCGATACGAGGGCTCATATGCGACACGACGCACAGCCGGGTTTGAAAACCCGCTCCGCCCCGAGCTTTTGCAGAGCAGAGGGCTCCTGTGGGGCGGGGCAGGGCGGGGCGGGGCGGGGCGGGGCGGGGCAGAAGGAACATAGACGCACCTGCCTGTCCGGGCCGGGCTGGGCAGGGCCGCCGCGGGTTGGCATGCAGTACGGCTTGGTGCCAAACCAGCCAAACACGGCGGGGCGGGGCGGGGTGGGGCGGGGTGGGGCGGTGAGGCGACGCGTTCAGGCCTATGTGTGTCGGCTGGACAAACAGCGTCCTGGCCCAGGCAGGCAAGGCGGACCGGACTCCTAGACAAACTCCCTGTGTGCTTTTCCGCACTGCTTACCTCGGGAGATGTGAGGCGTGTTCGCGCTTTTGTCGGTGCGCACCACCGGGCGCTCGCACACAAACTGGAATCTCTTTATAGTATCTCTATGATGGCGTTCGCGTTCGCTAAAACGTAAACTAGAAATCAAAATCAATATTTATTTATTTTATAGGCATAATAGAATCGACGCAGGCAAGGTTTATTATTTTTTGGGGGGCAAAAGTTGTCTTTTGTGTGAGCGCGGGAGCCGTGATGCCTCGCTGTGCCGTGCTACAGAGCCACCTGCTGTCACCACATCGAGCTCTAGCCGTTAGCAATGCGCCAGCAGCAAATGCGTCGCCCCGCCCCGCCTCGCAACGCGTCGAGTGGAGGCGCCCCGCCCCGCCCCGCCCCGCCCCGCCCCGCCCCGCCCCGCCCGAGTGTCCTCACTCAGAGCTGTCCTAATGCCAACTCATGGAGGGGCACGGCCGCACTGCACTGCCAGGGAGTGACAGCGCGGCCCGACCCGGTCCTATGTGGCAGCTGAGGGCTGCAAAGTGGATCGCATCCTGAGCCGAGACTCACTCTGATACACATCATTCGGATTACTGCCGCTACCCGGATGTAAAAATATACCATTCCGTGGCCAAAATCCCTGAGGCCTTCTACGTAAATTAGAGAGCGATAATCAAGAGTCCAAGTCCAATAACGAAACGTATATATCGATGAAAGCCCATTATTTCCCAATGCATCATGTATATAGTCTATGATTTACGCCGGCTGTCGCTGGCCCGGCCCAGTCTACCTCCCCCCGGGTCTATTTACTCTGTAATGAGTTATTATTCGCCCCGAGCGGCTGTTGCGCCCGCCCGGCCGGGACCAGCGGGTACGTGACACGTGCGAGCCGGGAGGAGGGGGGGGGGGGCTACACTAATAAAAAGATGTAGTATTAGATATAAGAGGCGTGCTTAAGGAAATAAAAAGGCAATGATTATTTTAGGGAACGTCAAAGTAGTGGGCTATGACGATGGGCGGATCGAAACTCGATCCCCTAACTCGTCCCCTACCCCACCGTCCCCTACCCCACCGTCCCCTACCCCAGCGCGCTCCTGCTCGGCCCCTGGTCAGGCCAGGCCGGCGCTGCTCGGCGGGGCGGGCAGCACGCTGCAGGGTGACAGGCGGACACACTTGGGCCTGCAGGACCCGCAGGTCTGTTGACAGCAGACAGGAGCAGGAGGGCTGTGGGCACGACACGGCAGCGCTGTGCTGCAGGAGGCGGGGGCGCAATTGACACATCACAGGGGAGGCCCGCCCAACCCCGCCCCACCCCGCCCCACCCCGCCCCACCCCGCCCCACCCCGGCAGATGTAATTATGTACCGCCAGGCCGGGCCCGGCACCACCACCCGGTCTATGGCGGCCTACTCCCTGTCCGCCTCGCCGTCCAGGCCCCTGTCAGACAAGGACCGTACTTCACTCTTTGCGGGATTGTTGTTAATTTGAATTCTTAGCCATGCATATTTGAAGATACAGTACGTCGTCGGATCGAAGGGTAATCTAAAATTATGGGTGACAGGGGACAAATGGATAAGCCGCAGTGTTGCAATTTCCCGTAGGTTTTTCCTAACACTGTGTGGCTGTCATGACAGCCTGTTATTTTGGCAGTCAGTGGGGCCGACAGTCGGTGACGCGCGGGCGATTGGAAACGGAGCGGCCCGCTGCGCTGCGGCCACCTGCAGCCACCTGCTGCAGCCACCTGCTGCAGCAGGAACGCCCGAGGCGGGGCGGGGCGGGGCGGGGCGGGCAGGTGCGGGATGATTACTATTAGGAGCAGTGGGACAACATAGCGCCACGCCCCGCCACGCCCCACCCTCGCACCAGGAAGAATAGCTGACGTGGTCGCTAGTTGGTGACCGTCCAGAGGCACTGTGTGTCCACCTCGCCCCGCCCCGCCCCACCCCGCCCCGCCCCGCCCCGCCCCGCCCCGCCTTGCTCCCAGCGGGTGGGGCGGCCTGGCCGGCCTGGCGGCCGCGCTGGACAGCTGGGACAGCCCTGTCCTCCTCCCCCGCAGTGCCCGTGTGCGTGTGTGTGTGTGTGTGTGCAGTTGCACTGGTGCGGAGTGTAGAAGGTAGGTCAAAAGCCTTGTGCTTCCTCAACGAGCCATTCCCGTACGGAGCCGGGTTGGCCTGGACCAATCATTTGGCATTGCTGCGGCGGCCGCTGGCGTGGCGCGGCGCGGCGTGGCGTGGCGTGGCCGCTGAGCGCGCGCGGGCCGGAGGGGCCGGACTAAACACACAAAACGAGCACAGGCGCGCGCAATTCTCACGCTGTTCCATATGCGGTAAAATTGGGCAAGCATCTCAACAATCCCACCAGAATGCACATGATAATTGTGTCGCGATTTCACAATACTAAAAACAACAATAACGCGAGGCCGCTCTCCTTGACTGGATCCCGTGCGACTCGTCTCGTACGAGCTGGTGGCCTGGGTGCCGCTGGGTGCCGCTGGGTGCCGCTGGGTGCCGCCGGGTGCCGCTGGGTGCCGCTGGGTGCCGCCGGGTGCCGCTGGGTGCCGCTGGGTGCCGCCGCACCTCCTGCAGCTTAGCTGGCTGTCATCTTATAGCCAGCTTATGACTTTGCTCACGCACACGTATCTAAAGCGAGACGTCATTGCGTTACTCGGATTTCACCGCTGCCAGGGAGACATGTCACGCGTACATGTACATAGTCGGGCAAGCGCAAAAAAAAATAAACCATTTCTGATTTTTTTTAAAGAAAATAATCAAGACAGTTTTAGAGAAAGATGGAGGGATGTGGGCGCCGTGCGATAGTCGAGTAGGCAAGCCCGGCGGGCACGCCTGTTCGGCGGGTCGGACTACCTCCCAGGGGCTCCACAACGGCGCGAGGCGGAGCTCCGTCAGGCACGCACCGCCCAGTGCCGATCAAAATTTGTACTATACGCCAAAAATTTGTACTAAGATAGTAGCGATGCTAACACAAATCGATATTGGGCGGTGCTTGACGTTTCTCCACCGACCAATTGCCGTAACGCAGCAGTGCATTCTGACCGGCAGATTGTGACATCGGAAAACTTGGTGACACGCGGTGGGGCGGCGGTGAAAATGAAATCATAGCCTGGACCTAGTGGCGGGCTGCCCCCCCCCCCCCTCCACTGATAACCCCCTCTCCCTCCCCTCCAGTGCAGCTCCCGAGCGCCCTCCCCTCTCTCGGCTTCTTTCCAACACGTTAATAAAAGGAACACAGAAGTGTGCGTGTGTGAGTGTGTGTAAGGGAGGGGGCGCCTAACCTCGACCCATATCCCCCTGCTGCGGGCTGGCGGCGAGCCTACGGAGGGGCGCGTGAGTTTTTCCCCCAAGAGGTTATGCGACCCCGATGCAAGCGAGTACAAAAATCACTCGATTGTTCTTTGTAAGATGTCTTTTGTTCCGGCACTTCTCGGGGCTCGGGTGGTGTAAGGTAGGTGGATGTTTAATGGTCCGGGTGGATGGTTGGATGCTGCAGCAGCGGCGGGCGGTGTAGGTGGTGAGGGGGATGTTTTACGGTCCAGATGGATGGTTGGATGCTGGCTGGATGCTGCAGCAGCGGCGGGCGGTGTAGGTGGGGGTGAGGGGGATGTTTTACGGTCCAGATGGATGGTTGGATGCTGGATGCTGCAGCAGCGGTCCAGGCTCGGTCCATCGTGCAGGCCACTTGCATCATAACAATATCGGCCAACAGCGCTGCGCTGCGCTGCCCGGCGAGAAGGGGGGCTCCGCCGGCGCCCCGCCCGCGCCCCCCCCCCCCCTCTCCCTCGCCACCTTGTGCTCTGCTCGGCGCGGAGCCCCCCAAAGACCGGCAGGCAGGCAGGCCTGCGCCGGGCCGCTCCGTGCCCCCCCCCCCCTGCCCCCTCCCCGGCCGCGGCCCGCGACGCCCTTGTGGGGTTCGGCGGGTCGGGCGGGCCGGGCCGGGCCGGGCCGGGCCTGGCCGCAGTCAGTCGTGCATGAGTGCGACGGGACGGACCGACGCGACGGGCCCCGCGCTAGAGCCTAGACGCTCAGGACCGCGTCGTCATCACCATGTCGTCCCCGGGGTGACGGGGATGCGCGCGCCGTCGTGACTGTGACAGTGTGACAGTGCCGTGGTGACGTGACGTGACGAGTGAGGCGTCAGCCCTGTGTGTCTCAAGGAGTACGACGCCGTCTGGGATTAACTTATTCAGCGCCACCTAGGAGTCCAGCCCGTCACCAGCCCGTCCCCCGTCACCTAACCTCTCCACACGCCTGTGTAGAACAACCAGTGCGGGTGAGTGCTGCCCAAATTTTCAAAATAATTATCTTTGATTTTAATATCCTGCACCGCCTGTGCGCGGAGACCTGAACGTCCGAGTGGGCAGCGAGCGGCCTGGGCCTGAGGCTTAAATTGTCTAAAGTTTTCTTCAACTGCAGTTTTCTCGAACTGGAGTTTTGGCTTTAATTTTGCTTAACTTACTTGTAACCTATGCGAAATTTTGTGACATTGCTCCTATTTGTTTTTCAATTTATCTGAGGTGTACAAAATTTTCCCATCACTGTTGGCGCGGAGAGAAATTGTAGATTTGTCAGTTTTATTCTTATGTTTGAGACGGTTCTTCCGCGGCGGATTTAGGGGATATTAACTATCTGACCGCTCTGCTCTACCGTGGCCCGTTTACCAGACCGCTCCGCGCTACCGCTTGAACTCACCTTATCTAAACGCTCTCTATGGGACGGCGCGGCGCGGCGCGGCTCGCCGGTGTGACGGGCACCCGGGCCAGCCCAGCCCGGGCTCCGGGTATCCGTGCCGGGCTGTCCTTCACCCCCCGGCCCCGGCGGCCCGGCCAGGCCGAGGACGTCCACAGGACGAGAACCTTGGGGACCGGCCGGCCTTAGCCCCATAGTGACGCATATAGATGTCACACGTGTCGTGGTCCTGGACGGCTCGCGGCTATTTCGTAATTGGAGCTCGCTGTGCTGTGCGGCTGTTGGCTGGTGCCAGGCCAGACACACAGGGCACACCACCTCGGTGTCACTGGCCTGGCTGCCCCGCTGAGTGCATTGGCCAACACAACCGGGCCGCCGCCTGCCTGCCTGCCTGCACGGCTTATACTATAACTCCTGGACTATTACTTAGTATCGCATTGTGCCCGGCCCTGCCCGGCCCAGCGCTGCAGGCGGCCGCAGGCACGCGGGCCGGGCGGGCAACGGCGGGGCGGGGCGGGGCGGGGCGGGATTACAGCCGTCGTATTTTTACATGGAGGCCGCGGGGCTGGGCCGGACCGCTATGGCTGCTGCCGCTGGGCTCCTGTATCCGAAATGAGTTATTAAAGTCGGTCGAGTGCGTGGGGCGCGCTGCCCTGCCCTGCCGCCTGGACGACGACAACGCCCACCCACGGGGCGGGGCGGGGCGGCGGCCTCCTGGTCGGTGCGACCCACCGACCCACCGAGAGTGAACGCCCCGGCCCGGCCCGGCCCGACACGGGGCAAACCGCTTCCTATTTCGTACACATGAATATTTAGCAAAAGTGTCCGCGCGCCTGTGCGACACTCAGACTTTTCGTTCTCAGAGCGACTATGACGTACCCGCGCGCCCCAGCGCTGCAGCAGGCGGGCGGGGCGTTCGTCTAGTCATGCTCTGCGCGGCTCTGCGCGGCTCGTCGCGTCGCTCATTTTGCAACTTTAACAACTCTCCTGGGGGCGGGCCGTCGCGGCGCGGCGCGGTGCGGCGCTCATGCCACTCGGACGGGACCTATCTCAGCCCCATCTAGGGGGCGGGCCGCTGTTTCTGTCGCACTCGTGCCGCGCCCGGCACCTGCACGCCGTCGCTCTCGCTCGCACCCGCGGCAGGGCAGGCCCTGCACGCCCTGCCCGAGCCGCCCGTCCGGAGATGAATCACGCCCAATGACATCAGCAATGCATGCCAATTGCCTTAGCGAACCGTACCGCTGTGCCGCGCCGCGCCGCGCGCTCGGCCCGTCCCGTCCCGGTGTAATCTGTCACTGAGGCCAGAGGCAGCGGGGGCGGGGCGGGGACAGTGCTGTCGCGACTGGTCGGGGGGAACGATCCGCCCGCGCCGCGCAGAGCAGAGCACACTGGAAACACTATAGTGAATGAATGTCACACGCTTGTGCGAATGGTTACCCCTTCACTTGAGTGAGATTTCTAGGAAAATTCTCTCATTTTCTTGTATATTTGAAAGAATGAAAATTCACACCCCTACATTGAGACACTTGGGTCTCCGTTGCAGTCCGCTTGAGGAGATTATTAGACACATGGGGGCACCGGTAGAGCTGCATTGCGGCCAGCACGGGCTCTGGCCGGCTCTAGCCCGCCCTCATGCCCGGGGGGCAGGCGCCGCGCCGCGCCGGACACCTACAGAGCCTGCACTGCGCCGCGCGGCGTGCGCGCTGTTGCAGATAAACTCTGTTGTTGAAATGCTCCGGGGCGGGGCGGGGTGGGGCGGAGTGCGCCGGCCGGCTCGAGCGGGGCGCGGTGGTGCGTGCAGGGGCGGGGTGAGGCGGGGCGGGGAGGGCGTTCCTGCATGAATGACAGCCCCGCAGGGTGCAGCAGGAGATGTATTAGCGTTGTCGGCTTCACGCTATCAGCCGGTGCGTGGAAGTGTAAGATCCCTCGAGCGAAAACGTGTTGAATCTGCCACGTTGCAAAAACCACCGGGAAATATATCTCGAATGTGTTGCGCGAAATTAACGTCGCGAGTTCAAACCAAATTGGCCTAATTTTTTAAATGCGGTTGAATTTTGTTTGGACTGAATTCCTTTAAAGCTGGCTTCAATTAGCCTGGAGTACTCAGCTTCAAATTGGTGAGAAGCACATAATCTGTTTTTTTTTTCTCCTACACACCTTTCAGGCGTCTGAATATTTTTTTTTAAACGCTGCTTCGTTGGGGGCGTGGCGTGGCGGTGAGCGTAGCGTCGTTAAGGCACCTTACCTCTCGTATATACATACTTGAATGGCCGCGCCTTGTACGGGCCCGCCCCGCCTCACGCCTGCTAACGCACACCCGCCCCGCCCCGCCCCGCCCGGCCAATTAGGGCGGGGGAACAGTGTGAATAAGGCTTTCTGGAATAAAATAAACCGAGCCGCCAGCCCGGCCCGGCCCGGCCCGGCCCCGCCTGCAGCAGACTGTCCCCTCACTGCTCCCGCAGGCAGGCCGGCCGAAACAAAAATATATATACACAATGAGGGGAGGAAAAGAAAGAACAAGAACACGGAGGCGTTGGAGTGCTTGTTGCGTGATCGGGTGCAGCCGGCCGGGAGGCGTGGTGGCGTTGGCGATCACGCCGCCCTGCTCCTTACCGTCTTGTCTTGTTAGCAGGCAACGCCTCTTCCTCGCCGCCCGCCACGCCGCGCCACGCCACGCCACGCCGCGCCACGCTCCAGACCCACAATTAATCTACATTGCTTATCGCAGCCGGCCTGGCCTGGGCTGGCCTGGCCTGGCCCGACTGGAGCCTCCAGTCTGGAGCCTTTCGTTATTTGGATCTGCGCGGCGCGGGGCGGGAGCGTTCGCCCGTTCGGTCCGGCCTGCTCCAGTCAGTCTTAATAAGCCTCCGTTCGGGAGCCTCTAGTCTGCAGCAGCGTTTAGGGTAGGGCTTCCACTTCTGATGCATTCATCACATCGTCGATCACACATCGACTTTGATAAAGATGTATGCCTAAAATCTCTTTCGGTGTCATGTGAAGTACGCATTCCCTGTGCGTTACGTGCCGTGACCATCATATGGCCACGCTTCGCGAAGCCTTCACCGTCGCACGTTTTGGCCGAGGTAATGAAAACAACTCGTTCAGCACCGGGGCTTAACATGTATACTGGTGCCAACTCGACTTGTTAATTGCGAATAACCGAGGGGGAAAAAAAAAGACCTCCACGACGAAACGCAGGTGCGAAGAAAAAAAATAAAAACACGGTGTACGGTACAGCAGCCGTCCCACAAATCAATACCGGTGCCGGTGATGATGGTGTTCGGCCGGTCAGCCCACCATTTAGGCGCGGGCTAACGCGATGAGGCGCTAATCCTGTATGGAGAGTGGCGGGGCGAGGTGTGGCGGGGCGTGGTGTGGCGGGGCGTGGCGGGGTGTTGTGTGGCGGGGTGTGGCGGGGCGGGGCGAGGTGTGGCGGGGCGGGGCGGCCAAGGGAAATTGGTTCAAGGTGTCCGGGCCGAGCCGGCAGGCCAATCCGATGCGTAACAAAGTGCTGCTCGCCGTCCTCGTCACCGTGAGCATGCTCATGACGGAGAGAGAGAGGCAGAGAGAGAGAGCGAGGGAGAGAGAGAGAGATATGGGCAGAGGGGCACAACCTGTCGTGCGGCCTACCAGATTGGATGATGGGACCGCTCCAAGGTGAAACCTGATAAGTTGATTGACGAAATAGAGATGATCCCGTCGTCTAGCGGAGCCGGTCGCACGGCCGGGCGCGTGGCGCGTGCCGCCCGGGCCCAACCAGACATCAAAACGATACTTTTTAGCAGATGATACATTGTAGCTAGCCTTAACTTTAAAATAAATATAAAAAACAATGTGTCAGCTAGCTTGTACTCTCGAGTCCAGAAACCAAGCGCGTAACCTTACAATAATATAGCGCGGCGCTGCATGGGGGGAATAGTGGCTGGCTGGCTGGCTGAAGCGCAGCCTGCGCGGAACACTGACACCTCCTCCCCGCGCGCAGCCGGGCGGGCCAGGCAACAATACTGGGCACCTGCGCGGAACACTGACATCTCCTCCCCGCGCGCAGCGTGTAACACTAACAGCTCCTCCCCGCCAGCGACCGCTAAGGTCCGCCACGCCGCCGCCGCCGGCTCTCCTAACAAAGCCGGCGCCGGCTGTGTAAAAATATATAACAACAAAATGTATCATCTGCTTTCAATTCCGATCTGGATTGAGATTTTTTTTATTTTTCGGCTTCTACTTGAGCAGGAAAAGCGACCACGACAACGCAGTTGTTTTTGAATCGTTGTGTGTTTGGTCGAGGTGATGGTATAACTACGACCGCTGGTCGGAGAGGTGACAACCTTTACGATCTAATCATGTCTGCCGGGCCTACCCGTGCTGCGACACCGCGGCCACAGAGGGCGCTGCATGGCGACACCTCCCGCTCCTCTCGCCTCCCCGTCGCGTCGCGTCGTGTCCTCGCCCTCCTCGCCTTCACGTTCCAGATTCGTATTGGTATTATTAAGTCTGTGGACGCTTTACGGCCAGGGAGCCCGCGGGGCCGGTACGGTGGAGCGGCCAGGCCGGCCGCACCGCCACGCCGCGCCACGCCACGCCACGCCACGCCACGCCACGCCACGCCACGCCGCGCTACCAAACGGCCATTAAGCCGGAGTCGGGCGGGCTGGGCCGCACCTTCTAACGACCACCTCTCCACACCCGTGGACCGCATCCAAGTCGATTATTTGGACACATTATTGGAACGCGCCGGGTGTTACTATCAGTATATTAATTTCGGATTGGGTCGCGCCGAGTTGTAAGGAGAGCCGCGGAATCATGAGACATTCGCTCTCGGAGTGAGGGACGTTGTGTCGCGAATTTACAACTACCTTTTTCAATCCGTTTCTCCCACATTTCTACGCCGTGCCCGAGGCCGTGCCCGCTATGCTTGCAAACACGTTGGCATATCCTTTTATGAGTGTTGAATTTTAGCACTCCTTTAAAAAAAAGGGTGCGAATAGCACGACAGGGCAAGAAAACTGTCGTGTTCGGATTGCATCGACCCCGCTCGTGTCTGCGAATAGCACTGCCGCCGTGGCGCGGCGCGTCGCGTCGGGC
Organism: Frankliniella intonsa; assembly: GCA_033675135.1. Lineage (NCBI taxonomy): Eukaryota > Metazoa > Arthropoda > Insecta > Thysanoptera > Thripidae > Frankliniella > Frankliniella intonsa. Next base: position 9,094,652 of record CM066248.1, read on the forward strand.
CGAGGACGAATAATAAAGCAAATTATCGACGCTGCATCGCTCGCCTCGGAATAAGTGTGTCGTCGGCGCGAAATCGGTCGCTCCGGCGGCGTGGCGCGGCGGGGAAGAGCAGGCGAGCAGCGTCTGCTCGCTCAGCAGCCAATAGCGGAGCAGACACCTCGTGCCCGATTAGCATAGAGCAGCGGCAGAGCCGCGGAGCAGCCCAACAAAAACTGCACTTATCGAGAGAGAGAGAGAGAGAGAGAGAGAGAGAGAGAGAGAGAGAGAGACCTGGCTGCGGCAGCAGGCCTTGGCACATTAAGCTAGATGCGTACACACACTGCTCATACACATACGGTGTGTCATCACCGCGGCATAGCTTGTTGACACACACACACACACACACGCAAACACAAGGGCGCGAGGTCTGAAAACAAAAGGCATAAAAAGGTGTTGGAGGTGTCTCCAATACACGTGGCCTGGGCCTGGCCTGGGCCGCAGCCCGGGGCGCCTCGCCCGGCCTGGCCCCACAGTGAGCCCCCCACCCCCTCGTCCTCGACCCCGGGAGGGACTCTCGCAAATGCCCGCGGCGCGTCATGGAGATGGTGGCGACACCCGAGACCGTAGTGGCCATTCCTGCCGCGGGGGGCCCCTGTGGACCTGCTGAGTCCTGCGGGGCCTGCGGGCCGTGCCGGACACTGTGCACTCCTGCTGGGCCCGGCACAACAGGGACCAGACTGGAGCACTACAAGTGCGCGACCTCCATACACGCAAACATTGTCGCTCCGAATTTATTTATTTTTTCATGTTTCAAAGAAGCAAACAGTACGTCGCGAAGGGAGAGTGGGGACAGTCGGCCGCGCGGCTCTCTGTAAGCCGATACAGCCCTGTGAGCTTGCTTGCTCCTCGATGTCCTTTACTGTCCTTCGCATTTTTCTCGCATCGCAACGCCTCGCGAAATGTCACACCGCCTTGACGCATGAGGTTTGCGGTGAGGACAGTCGCGTCGCGCGACCGCGCGGTACGGTGGAGGGGAGGCGCGGGTTCAAGGACGCGGAGCAGCGGCGACCTGACCTAGTCAACGCCCCTCCCCTCCCCCCCTCCACCGCCTGGGGTTGTAGAGCTATGGCTTGCACAAGAGGCGCGAGGCGTTGTTTGTTTGTTTGTTTGTTTGTTTGTTTGCTTGCCCTGGCCCCTCGCCTCACCTCAGGCCGCATGGCCCGGTCTTGTCCGGGTCCTGTCGCTCTCGGTTACTTTTTCTCCGGCGAGCACGGTACCGAGGTTGGCAGGCGTGGCACGGCCCCGGCGCCGCCCGGTCTCCCGTGGCTCACAGCCACGCATGCACTCCGGGGCATGTGCCAGGGACGGCACAGGCGGCTCACTCCAGAACGGGTACTGTCACAAATAGTTTAGTGAATCTGTACAATAATGCAAACTTGACCATTCACCGCTTTTCACAAACGGGGTTGTAAATTTGCGCTGTATCACGGTGTATATCGTAAATTTCCGACAGGAGTATTCTTGGTTGGCGGAACAAACCATGTTTATCCATAGTGACCTCGAAAATTTTGTAATTTTACAGTATTGCAATATTTCTAATCGTATTACTTTAAAAACTTAAAAAACTTCCTGCAAAAGGACCAGGCTCGGTAAGGTGCTGTAGACAGGGGGTGGGGCCGTGCCCCGTGGGTTGCCTACAGCCCGCCCCGTCTGCCGGCACTACACAGCGCTACACGGCGCAAAACAGCGCTACACACCGCTACACACCACTTCTTACCAGTACAAACCTCTACAAACCCTTACGCACCGCTACAAGGCCCTACACACAGCTTCACACCGCTACACAGCACACAGCACAAATATGCTGTTAACGAAAATTGGAAGGTGTATCTCGATGTCCTAAAGACGAAAAAACATCCCTCGGAAGTTAAGCCAGCAATGCACACCACGAGCGTCTCTCCTATGCTGGGTTAACTTCTGAAAATCACATGGAAGGTGTATCTCGATGTCCTAAAGACGAAAAAACATCCCTCGGAAGTTAAGCCAGCAATGGAAAAAAGTTGCGTGCGATAAATGGTTCAAAACTCGACGAAAATTCGTAAAAAATTCACACTATCGCCCCTAGCGTCTCTCCTATGCTGGCTTAACTTCTGAAAATCACATGAAAGGTGTATCTCGATGTCCTAAAGACGAAAAACATCCCTCGGAAGTTAAGCCAGCAATGGAAAAAAGTTGCGTGCGATAAATGGTTCAAAACTCGACGAAAATTCGTAAAAAATTCACACTATCGCCCTAGCGTCTCTCCTATGCTGGCTTAACTTCTGAAAATCACATGGAAGGTGTATCTCGATGTCCTAAAGACGAAAAAACATCCCTCGGAAGTTAAGCCAGCAATGGAAAAAAGTTGCGTGCGATAAATGGTTCAAAACTCGACGAAAATTCGTAAAAAATTCACACTATCGCCCCTAGCGTCTCTCCTATGCTGGCTTAACTTCTGAAAATCACATGGAAGGTGTATCTCGATGTCCTAAAGACGAAAAAGCATCCCTCGGAAGTTAAGCCAGCAATGGAAAAAGTTGCGTGCGATAAATGGTTCAAAACTCGACGAAAATTCGTAAAAATTCACACTATCGCCCCTAGCGTCTCTCCTATGCTGGCTTAACTTCTGAAAATCACATGGAAGGTGTATCTCGATGTCCTAAAGACGAAAAACATCCTCGGAAGTTAAGCCAGCAATGGAAAAAAGTTGCGTGCGATAAATGGTTCAAAACTCGACGAAAATTCGTAAAAATTCACACTATCGCCCCTAGCGTCTCTCCTATGCTGGCTTAACTTCTGAAAATCACATGGAAGGTGTATCTCGATGTCCTAAAGACGAAAAACATCCCTCGGAAGTTAAGCCAGCAATGGAAAAAGTTGCGTGCGATAAATGGTTCAAAACTCGACGAAAATTCGTAAAAATTCACACTATCGCCCCTAGCGTCTCTCCTATGCTGGCTTAACTTCTGAAAATCACATGGAAGGTGTATCTCGATGTCCTAAAGACGAAAAAACATCCCTCGGAAGTTAAGCCAGCAATGGAAAAAGTTGCGTGCGATAAATGGTTCAAAACTCGACGAAAATTCGTAAAAATTCACACTATCGCCCCTAGCGTCTCTCCTATGCTGGCTTAACTTCTGAAAATCACATGGAAGGTGTATCTCGATGTCCTAAAGACGAAAAACATCCCTCGGAAGTTAAGCCAGCAATGGAAAAAAGTTGCGTGCGATAAATGGTTCAAAACTCGACGAAAATTCGTAAAAAAATTCACACTATCGCCCCTAGCGTCTCTCCTATGCTGGCTTAACTTCTGAAAATCACATGGAAGGGGTATCTCGGTGTCCTAAAGACGAAAACACGTCCCTCGGAAGTTAAGCCAGCAATGGAAAAAAGTTGCGTGCGATAAATGGTTCAAAACTCGACGAAAATTCGTAAAAAATTCACACTATCGCCCCTAGCGTCTCTCCTATGCTGGCTTAACTTCTGAAAATCACATGGAAGGTGTATCTCGATGTCCTAAAGACGAAAAAACATCCCTCGGAAGTTAAGCCAGCAATGGAAAAAAGTTGCGTGCGATAAATGGTTCAAAACTCGACGAAAATTCGTAAAAAATTCACACTATCGCCCCTAGCGTCTCTCCTATGCTGGCTTAACTTCTGAAAATCACATGGAAGGTGTATCTCGATGTCCTAAAGACGAAAAAACATCCCTCGGAAGTTAAGCCAGCAATGGAAGAAAGTTGCGTGCGATAAATGGTTCAAAACTCGACGAAAATTCGTAAAAATTCACACTATCGCCCCTAGCGTCTCTCCTATGCTGGCTTAACTTCTGAAAATCACATGGAAGGTGTATCTCGATGTCCTAAAAACGAAAAAACATCCCTCGGAAGTTAAGCCAGCAATGGAAAAAAGTTGCATGCGATAAATGGTTCAAAACTTGACGAAAATTCGTATAAAATTCACACTATCGCCCCTAGCGTCTCTCCTATGCTGGCTTAACTTCTGAAAATCACATGGAAGGTGTATCTCGATGTCCTAAAGACGAAAAAACATCCCTCGGAAGTTAAGCCAGCAATGGAAAAAAGTTGCGTGCGATAAATGGTTCAAAACTCGACGAAAATTCGTAAAAAATTCACACTATCGCCTCTAGCGTCTCTCCTATGCTGGCTTAACTTCTGAAAATCACATGGAAGGTGTATCTCGATGTCCTAAAGACGAAAAAACATCCCTCGGAAGTTAAGCCAGCAATGGAAAAGTTGCGTGCGATAAATGGTTCAAAACTCGACGAAAATTCGTAAAAATTCACACTATCGCCCCTAGCGTCTCTCCTATGCTGGCTTAACTTCTGAAAATCACATGGAAGGTGTATCTCGATGTCCTAAAGACGAAAAAACATCCCTCGGAAGTTAAGCCAGCAATGGAAAAAGTTGCGTGCGATAAATGGTTCAAAACTCGACGAAAATTCGTAAAAATTCACACTATCGCCCCTAGCGTCTCTCCTATGCTGGCTTAACTTCTGAAAATCACATGGAAGGTGTATCTCGATGTCCTAAAGACGAAAAAACATCCCTCGGAAGTTAAGCCAGCAATGGAAAAAGTTGCGTGCGATAAATGGTTCAAAACTCGACGAAAATTCGTAAAAATTCACACTATCGCCCCTAGCGTCTCTCCTATGCTGGCTTAACTTCTGAAAATCACATGGAAGGTGTATCTCGATGTCCTAAAGACGAAAAACATCCCTCGGAAGTTAAGCCAGCAATGGAAAAAGTTGCGTGCGATAAATGGTTCAAAACTCGACGAAAATTCGTAAAAAATTCACACTATCGCCCCTAGCGTCTCTCCTATGCTGGCTTAACTTCTGAAAATCACATGGAAGGTGTATCTCGATGTCCTAAAGACGAAAAAACATCCCTCGGAAGTTAAGCCAGCAATGGAAAAAAGTTGCGTTCGATAAATGGTTCAAAATTCGACGAAAATTCGTAAAAAATTCACACTATTACCCCTAGCGTCTCTCCTATGCTGGCTTAACCTCTGAAAATTACAAGCAAGGTGTATCTCGATGTCCTTAAGACGAAAAAACATCCCTCGGAAGTTAAGCCAGCAATGGAAAAAAGTTGCGTGCGATAAATGGTTCAAAACTCGACGAAAATTCGTAAAAAAATTCACACTATCGCCCCTAGCGTCTCTCCTATGCTGGCTTAACTTCTGAAAATCACATGGAAGGTGTATCTCGATGTCCTAAAGACGAAAAAACATCCCTCGGAAGTTAAGCCAGCAATGGAAAAAAGTTGCGTTCGATAAATGGTTCAAAACTCGACGAAAATTCGTAAAAAATCACACTATCGCCCCTAGCGTCTCTCCTATGCTGGCTTAACTTCTGAAAATTACATGGAAGGTGTATCTCGATGTCCTACAGACGAAAAAACATCCCTCGGAAGTTAAGCCAGCAATGGAAAAAGTTGCGTGCGATAAATGGTTCAAAACTCGACGAAAATTCGTAAAAAATTCACACTATCGCCCCTAGCGTCTCTCCTATGCTGGCTTAACTTCTGAAAATCACATGGAAGGTGTATCTCGATGTCCTAAAGACGAAAAAACATCCCTCGGAAGTTAAGCCAGCAATGGAAAAAAGTTGCGTGCGATAAATGGTTCAAAACTCGACGAAAATTCGTAAAAAATTCACACTATCGCCCCTAGCGTCTCTCCTATGCTGGCTTAACTTCTGAAAATCACATGGAAGGTGTATCTCGATGTCCTTAAGACGAAAAAACATCCCTCGGAAGTTAAGCCAGCAATGGAAAAAAGTTGCGTGCGATAAATGGTTCAAAACTCGACGAAAATTCGTAAAAAATTCACACTATCGCCCCTAGCGTCTCTCCTATGCTGGCTTAACTTCTGAAAATCACATGGAAGGTGTATCTCGATGTCCTAAAGACGAAAAAACATCCCTCGGAAGTTAAGCCAGCAATGGAAAAAAGTTGCGTGCGATAAATGGTTCAAAACTCGACGAAAATTCGTAAAAAATTCACACTATCGTCCCTAGCGTCTCTCCTATGCTGGCTTTACTTCTGAAAATCACATGGAAGGTGTATCTCAATGTCCTAAAGACGAAAAAACATCCCTCGGAAGTTAAGCCAGCAATGGAAAAAAGTTGCGTGCGATAAATGGTTCAAAACTCGACGAAAATTCGTAAAAAATTCACACTATCGCCCCTAGCGTCTCCTATGCTGGCTTAACTTCTGAAAATCGCATGGAAGGTGTATCTCGATGTCCTAAAGACGAAAAAACATCCCTCGGATGTTAGGCCACCAATGAAAAAATGTTGCGTTCGATAAATGGTTCAAAACTCGACGAAAATTCGTAAACAATATCACACTGTCGCCCCTAGCGTCTCTCCTATGCTGGCTTAACCTCTGAAAATCACATGGAAGGTGTATCTCGATGTCCTAAAGACGAAATAACATCCCTCGGAAGTTAAGCCAGCAATGGAAAAAAGTTGCGTTCGATAAATGGTTCAAAACTCGACGAAAATTCGTAAACAATATCACACTATCGCCCCTAGCGTCTCTCCTATGCTGGCTTAACTTCTGAAAATCACATGGAAGGTGTATCTCGATGTCCTAAAGACGAAAAAACATCCCTCGGAAGTTAAGCCAGCAATGGAAAAAAGTTGCGTGCGATAAATGGTTCAAAACTCGACGAAAATTCGTAAAAAATTCACACTAGTGCCCCTAGCGTCTCTCCTATGCTGGCTTAACTTCTGAAAATCACATGGAAGGTGTATCTCGATGTCCTAAAGACGAAAAAACATCCCTCGGAAGTTAAGCCAGCAATGGAAAAAAGGTCCGTTCGAGCAATCGTTCAAAACTCGACGAAAATTCACATTATCGCACCCAGCGAACTAGCGTCTCTCCTATGCTGGGTTAACTTCTGAAAATCACATGGAAGGTGTATCTCGATGTCCTGAAGAGGAAAAAACCTCATTTGGAAGTTAACCCAGCAATGGACTCTTTCGGACGGAGCGGTCGCACTTCGGACTTTGTTAGGTGAGGAGCAATGCAGATCGAACTCTTTCGGAAGAGGACGCTAGCACTTCGGACTCTTTTATTAGGGGCCATCGAGTAGTTTGCCACAAAATAATACATAATTTCTTTTTTTTTTAATGGTAATAACATCTTAAAAATAAAACTATGTATTGGGAGGATCAGAGCAAGGGAAAAAGAAAGCCTCCTAGAGCATAAATGTTCTGGCAATAATAACAGCAGAACAGGTCCCAGCAGCAGCAGTCTCCTCGGTGCGGCGCGGCGCGGCTTCAACAACTTACAGGCACTTTATTATGCATGAGTTTGTCGGGAGGGCTTTGCGCCGCCCCTTGCCTCTGCTGCCGCCCGCGGGCCGCGGCCCTGGCCCGCCCTACCCCACCCCACCTCACCCCGCCCTACCCCACCTCACCCCGCCCCGCCCGAGACCAGACCGTCTCGTTCTCTACGTCTGTCGCGGCGCGGCGCGGGCGGGCGCGGGGCTCTGCCGGTGACGCCGCGCAGCGCCCCGCAGGTAGTTGGAAGGTTAATACTTGATGCGTGGGAAGAACCGGCTGTGAAAACCGTTCGCGATGCCCTTATTGCACACCGCTACCGCTAACGCCGATAATTGAAACCAAAAGAGCGAGGGCCCGCCCCGCAACGCTCCCCTATCCACACTCGGATTCATCGGCAACCTCGGGCGGGGCGGACGAGCTGCCACGCCGCGGGCCGGGCCGGGCCTGGCCAGGCAGGGGCAGTGCTTGAGGATTGTGGTTTTATGTAAATTCCACCACGTCCGCCCCGCCCCGCCCCGCCCCGCCCCGGCCGGCGAGCCGCCCCTGTAGCGCGCCCGGATCCTAGCGGAGGCGGCCTCCGCCGCACCCCGCCCCGCCCCGCCCCGGTGTAGTACTGCGCCCTTTGTTGTTAGGCATGGAAACACACGAGGGCTGGGGGTGGGGCGGGGCGGGCGTTAGGTGTGCCCGTGATGGTGAGCTGGCTCCGGGGAAATACCGCTTTACGCGCTGCTCTCAATTAATATTTATATCGCGGAAACCGGTTTGGGGTTGTGTGTTGCCCACCTCTCCCATAGACCTTGGAGCGTCCCCGCCCCCTCTTACCCCCCCGCCCCCTTCCCCTCTACACCCCGCCCGCCTTGGTACAGGAGAGCGCTGCCCCTCCTAACGCACCCCTACCCCCCCCCCCCCCCTCTCGTGCACCACCCCCACCGCCACCATCGCCTGCACAACACATTTTGATGATGGCTCAGCAGCAGTCCCTGATCCCGGGGGACCTCTAAACAAGTGCTTCAAACTTCATCCATGGCTGCGTCCGCACGGCCCCTCCCCGCCCCGCCCCGCCCCGCCCCCTGCAGCAGACCATACACATCCTGCTGTACCCCTCCGCCTCCCCTATCCCCCCCGGCCCCCCATCCCCCCCGGCCCCCCATCCAAGCTCACACAGTGATGCGAGGAGCAGGGCGAGCTGTGCTGGCCATTCCACCCCACGCACACACACACACACACACACACACACACACACACGCACACACCGGCAGGAAGATAACTTCCCCCGGCACACGCTCGGCCCGCGCACAGGGTGCGTGTATTTACTATCTGCGTTTGAAACTGAATGCCCTTACATGTAACGGGGCGCGGTGAGCGCTCTCAGTGAGGTGCGGAGCGGCTCATGGGCCGGCGTCCAGCGGCGTCCAGGCTGAGCCGCGCTATCAGAGCGGCGGCCAGAGAGAGAGAGATAAGCGCATGCAGCCCTGGCAGGCACAAGGAGGAGCCAAGCGGGTCCAGGGCGGTTAGGTCTCTCATTCCCTCCTGCTGCGTCCTGTCCTGTCCAGCACAAGCGGCCATTTTTCACGTGTTATGCAATTCCCTCTCCGTCTCTCTCTTTTTTTATCGTGATGGCGGCGAGCGGGATCAGTCGATATCGGAGCGCGCGTGGGTGTGCCGCGTGCAGACTGAGAGAGAGAGAGAGAGAGAGAGAGAGAGAGAGAGAGAGAGAGAGAGAGAGAGAGAGAGAGAGAGACCGGCCCGCTCCTTTATGGGTGGCTGCAGGTTTTCCAAACGCCCGCGCGCGCGGTCGCCTCGCGTCACGCGCCCGCAGACAGAGAGGGAAGAGTGAAGAGTGGGAGAGCGGCGGGAGATAAGCGCGGCTGACCAGGAAGGGTGGAAGAGTGAAGAGTGAGGCGGGGCGGGGCGGGGCCGGACTGCAGGGACTGACAAGAATGAGTTTTGGCGGCAGAACCACTCGCCTCGGCCCGGCCCGGCCGCCCCGCCCCGCCGCCCCGCCCCACTGCGAGCCGGCCAGGGCAGCTCAGTTACGACATGGCGTGGCGTGGCGTGGCGCTGCCGTTCGGATTGGCCGGCGCGCCTGGCCTGTGGTGGTTTACTGGAGCCGGGCGGGCCGGCCGGCCATGGGAGGAGGAACCCCTGGAAACAAAACCTAATGACGTGTAGGATGAAGGGGCGGTGCTTGGCTGGGCTGGGCTGGGGGAGGAAGGACCCGGGCCTCACAGTGAATCGTAAGCAGCAGCCGAGAGCAGAGAGGAACCCCCGCCCCGTCGGCCGCCTGCTGGCTGGTCCTGCTGGCTGGTCCTGCTGCCCTGTTAGTCCTGCTGGCTGGTCCTGCTGGCTGGTCCTGCTGGCTGGTCCTGCTGGCTGGTCCTGCTGGCTGGTCCTGCTGGTTGGTCCTGCTGGCTGGTCCTGCTGGCTGGTCCTGCTGGTTGGTCCTGCTGCCCTGTTAGTCCTGCTGGGCTTGTCCCGCTGGTCCTGCTAGCCCTGCTGGGCGAGCGGAAGGCCATCAGTGCCCTGTCATTAGGCTGGGGGGTCGGGGGACGCTCGGAGGACCCAGCAGCAGCAGCAGCGGGCAAGGGGAAACAGAGACACACAAACAGAACAAGACCTTACAGAGCAGCGCGTGAGCAGAAGAGTCTGGAGCTCTTGAGGTTTGCACAATGACTGGTGAGGTGGGTGGGTACACCAGTACACCGCGCCCTGCCCTGCTGCACCGGCCAGGGCGCCGCCCTTCCGGTCCAGCCCTTCAACCCTCTCTGCTGGGCGTAGGTGTTGCGGCCAATCCGACAGCTCTGAAGCTAGCATGCGTACGGCCATTGTTTTTGCACTCTTCTCTCTCTGTCTATCTGCCTGTCTCTCTCCCTCTCCCTTCCTCATCTCATCCTGCTTCCTCTCACCGCTGCACCTTGCTCGCCTCGCCCACCCACACCCAGTCAGTGAACATGATGCTGCAGGAAGAAAGAGGAGGAGGGAAAAAGAGTCTTACACACCTTTGAGTGAACTTGTCTGTTAATATTCTTTTTCAAAAAATACATATCAAATAAACACGCCAACTATTTTCTTATTTAATGACAGTCCGTATCATTGATAGCCATTTTATAAAATTAATAAGTTTAGAATTTTTTTACACATACAATTACTCATGCTAAAAGGTGCCGTGCTCCCTCAGTAAAAGAAGTCATAAATCGGCCCTTGCTCACGAGGCTCACTTGACGAACCTGTTTGCCGTTTTTTCCCCACATTCCTCCGTGCGGATAGCCACATGCAGGCCGGGCCGAGCGTTTCTTCACCAGGCCATTAAGAAAAACATATGTCACCCGGCGCGGCCGCCTGGCTGAGAGAATGACCTTGCTCCAACAAGGACTTGTTCGAGTCCTCGCGCTCCGGTTTGAATCGTTTTTAAAAGTAACCTCCACAAGGGCCGCTTTATTTGCTCTTGGCGCGGTACGGTACTCTCCCTCACGCACACACGAAGGGACTTTTTAGTTTTTTTTTTCCTTCAACGCACAACGCGAGCCGCCTTGACATGACGGCGCGCTTTCGGTAGGGCTTTTGGAGATTGCAGAGGTGCGGCGTGGCGGGGCGTGGTGGGGCCAGGCATACCTCAGCATGGCATGCAGCAGGTGTCTCCACGCGGGCCTGACTCTGCTGCCGCTTGGAGGGCCCCACCACGCCCCGCCCTGCCCCGCCCCGCCCTGTCGCAACGCAGCGCGCTAACGGACGCGCGTCCTTTTCTCCGAATTATTATTTTCACATTTTTTAACCCCCCTCCCCCTCCTCATTCCTCTTTCCTCTTGACTACCGCCTCGCCTCCCGGATCATGCTTACTTTGTACTATTGGGCAAGGAGCGGCTCCTTAAGGACGCCTCATTAGCGCACTCCGGGCTAGTCCCACCCCGCCCCGCCCCGCCCCGCCCCGCCCCGCTCTGGTTGCCACCAACGACTTACGGCCCGTCCTGGAGGATGCTCCAGTGTACTCTTTCTCCCAAAATATGAATGAAAAAAAGCACCGTGCCTTTGAATTTCTTCCCCCCCAAAAGACCGCTTTACTTTTTCATGCCATGCCTATCATTTGTTTCGTTCAAAAATAAAATGCTATCTTATTATATTTCGTACCAAGAGTAAAATGTGCGGGAAAAGGGAAGACCGCTGCACCGTTCTTGCCCAGCGGGAATAAAACGTTTTCAAGACTTTTCCGTAAAGATGTAAGTTTCCTCGAGGAGTTTTGCGCTTTTTTGTTCTTCTCCGTTTGACCCCTCTTCTCTTCACTGCTCTACTGTGTGGGCTGAGACCGGCTAGGAGAGTGTGGGGAGTAGGTGGAGGTGGCAGGAGCGGGACGCTAAAAGGCCCCCCCCCCCCCTCACCGCCGCGGGGGATTCCTGGAGAAATAACTGCTGCGCCGTCGTGCACTGAAATGAATCGGGGAGAACACACAACACCGACTCCATAGCGGCAGAGCCCAGCAGCAGCCAAAGGGCACCCCGCCGCGCCCCTCCGCGCCCCGCCGCGCCCCACTCTTGCGCCACTCGGGGCGGCCACTCCCTCCTTACACCTTCTTGTGCTCTGTCTCTCTTCCTAGTGGCAGCCGCCCGTGCCCCGCCCCGCCCCGCCCTGCCCTGCCCTGCCCCGCGGCCTGCGGCCCGCTCGGTGCGTGCGTGCGTGCGACTGAACGCTCGTAAACGCCTAGCTCTGCGGGCGCGAGCCCCTCAGTCCGCCCCGCCCCGGGCCGGCCAACTTTTCCATGTCGCTGCTGCTGCGGTGTTGCAGTTTTGAATTGGAACAAGCATCCGGGTCACACCCCGGACCGCCCTCGCTCAGTGCTCACGGAAAAGTAGGCAATAAGTACTCCAAACACAGTGGAACGAGTGCGCCTGCCTCCTAGGCAACATGCACGCACCTGCGCTGTCATACATGTTGCCTAGTGCGAGATACGGCGCGCTTCACTCCACTGTGTTGCGCTCCTCGTTGCCTACTCTCCCGCCCGCCGCAGTCCGCCGTGAGGTAGGCAGCCCCAGCGGGTGCTCGCGCACGCCCGCGCGGCGGGTCTGCCTACCCTGCCGGGCGCTCCCGCCTGCTCCCGCGCTGCGCTCCAATCTCCACCGCACCGGGCCGATCGCTTTTACGCGTCGCAAAAATGCCTCTCCTCTTCGCGCCGGCCGCCTCGGCGCCCCATAAAGTGCAGCGTCGCGGCGCCCTGCGCGACGCCTGGCGCGGCGTCGTGTCCCACGGGGAGGGGGGGGGGGGGGGGGGCAAAGTGTTGCGCGGGCCTGTCTCTAGCAGGAGGCGTATGGTGCGGGCCGGGTGGGTAAAAATACTAAATCAGTCCGGAATATAACATACGCGGCGCGAATACTCTCTCTCTCTCTCTCTCTCTCTCTCTCTCTCTCTCTCTCTCTCTCTCTCTCTCTCTCTCTCTCACACACACACACACACACGCGCGCGCGTCACGCACAAGAGTCAAGCGCGCGCACACACCCACACACCCACCCACACACAAACACGGACGCAAAGTGCAAACAGTTTCACAAGGCTTTGGGGCGGCGCCGGGCTCACCGTAAAAATGTCCAGGGTGACTACAATGTTACAGCGACGCAGGCGGGCCTGTTCGTCGGGTGCTGCAGCGGGCGAGCGACGCGGCGAGGCGAGGCGTGGTGCAACTTCTGCCCCCCCCCCCCCCCTCACCGCTCGCCCCGCATCTCAGTCTGGAGATGTCTCAATTATTGGCCGTCGGACTTGAATCGCTCACGTATCAAGGCGTGCGGGCGGATCAGAGAAAAAACAATCTTTGAGGGCTGTTCACGGACCATCGGAACGATCGGAACGCTTCAATGACAGGGGTGGAAACATTGTTGCCCAAGGCCGTCCTTAAATCGTTCTCCTGGAGGTCCTCGGATATCAAGGAGCAGATTTTAAAATGATTTTAGAATCTTTTGTTCTTTTAGAGGGCTGAGCCGCTATAACGATAATGCACATTACCACGAAAATTTAATTCATCACGTTATCGCGTTTTTGACTTTGCAGTGTAGTGATGACAGCGCGGTGGGGAGGTTTGGGTGCAGTGGTAGTTGACTTTGGTGTCCCCTGGAATGGCGGGGGGGGGGGGGGATAGTTAGGGTCGGCAGTGTCGCCCACGACGAACTTTGAGGAGAGATATCGGGAGGAGACTTGAGACCGGGGGCTGGGGGGAAGGGGGGGGGGGGTAGTAGCTGATGAGGCTTGGTGAAGGAGATGGAGGGGGTGGTCCTGGCCTCACTTAGTACCCACGGAGAGTCGTCACCGAACAGCGCGCAACGAACCGCAAGAGCATCTGTGTCGATAAGGAGCGGGTCTGGGGGGACCTCAGCCCCATAGCCTCAGCCGGCCGCGGCTAACAGCTGTGAGGAGTCGAGTCGGGCGGCGCGCAAAGAGTCTTATCGACGTTTCAATCGCTCAGGGTGACATCGACGCGGAGCTCTGTCCGCAGCAGCACCGCGCCAGTAGACTGCTTCCGCACGGGCCTTCAGTACCTCTGTTCTTGTCGCACTCATGAGACACGGCCATTAGGTGGGAGAGAGAAACCCTGCGAAGTCAGTCTGCTGGGCGCGGGGCGCGGGGCGCGCTGCCAAGGTCCAGGCGGTGATGAAGACCCCTCGCCAGAAGGACTCAGTAGCACGCAACTCTTCTCCTCGGCCGGGCACGCCCCGCCCGTTACCCCCAGTACAGCAGCCGCCCCGCCCTGCCCCGCCCCGCCACGCCCCACCCTGCCCCGCCCCGCCCTGCCCCGCCCCGCCCCGCCCCGCCCCGCCGCACAGCCACTCAATCAAAGACGTGTTACGATCAATTCCGGTCACCGCTTGGGAGAGAACCACCGCGCGCATCAGTCCCGAGGAGGCGAGGCGCGGCGCGCGGGGGCGTGGAGGCTGCGAGCCGAACTCTGACGAACTCTGGCGTGGTGAGGCGGGGGCGAGGCGGGGCGGGGCGGGGCGGGGCGGGGCGGGCCGGATGGGGGTGCGAGGGTTGATGAAATAGACTCTGGGCTGTGTGAAGGGGGTCAGCCACCTCCCACTCGATACACCCTTCCCCTTTTCTACTCTTCCCTCTCCCTCCCTCCCTCTCCCTCCCTCCCTCTCCCTCCCTCCCTCTCCCTCCCTCCCTCTCCCTCCCTACCTCACTCAGAGTATTGATAGCTCCTGCGGCTAATGCGGTTTTTCCCAGGCGTTGCGGGTGCGGTCCCTGAGGCCCGGCCCGGCCCGCCCGGCACTGCTGGCTGCTGGTGTTGTTGTGCGGGGTCATGACCGTCCGGGCCTGCACTGGAAATTCAAGTGTGTGAATGTCGCACACTTTTAGGAGTGTGACTGAAATATTTCACTTGCTTCGTCAAGTGTGTGAAATTACGAAGAAAATTCGCATACTTCAGCAACAATTATTGTTGAAGCACGCTCATAAGAGTTAGCGATAGTCATACACGGAAATCGACTTGATTTTAATTTTGTTTTCTAAACCACATGTACTGTACTTTTATTTCTTCTGCAATAATAATTTGCTGAGATGCTCAAAGAGAAACGTACTCCTTGTTCGCCGACGCGGTATGGACAGGGCTGCGTATTACTATTGCCTTGTCGTCTGTCACGTTTCTCGCAGCGAGATGACGGATTGTCCAGTCACGTTGTCGGGCCCGCCCCGCCCCGCCGGCCTGCATGCTCGCATGTGTGTAGGTGCGGTAACGCTGCGCTCTGCGCGCGGCCGCGGCGTGTTACCCCTGAGCGTAACGTTAAGCGTGTTCCGTCAGATGTAACGGGGGCAGAGCCGGGCCGGGCCGGGGATCAGCACGGGGATCGGGATCACGAACGCGAGGCGCTCACAGCCGACCCCGTGATCCGAGGGGTTGAGGGTGAAAGAAATGGACAACGCGGACATGAGCCGCTCTGCGCTGGAAACACAAACGAGTGCATGCCGCACACTAGGAAGTCCACGCATCCACCTGTCCTGAAATGCAACATTGAAAGTCTCATTGGGGATTGCGCTGTGTCCATGTTTTCCCTCAAGAAAACTGAACCTTCTCGGGTATGTGGAAAGAGAGTAATCGGCGAGCACTTAGTGCCCGGATCGGTCCCTCCCCCCCCCCCTCCCCTCCGGCACCGCCCGCCCTTCATTTCGTTTCCAAACCATGCCGCGGCCGGGCGCACTAATCCCTGTACGATGTAATCCGCCGTATCCCGCAGGGGGATCGGCCGTCATCGCTAACGGGGCCGGCGCGGCGCGGGGCGGCGCTTTACGGCGCGGGCGGGGATACTTATCGGGCCGGCAGTTTTGTTCTGACAGACATTCAGATCTACAAGCAGTGCGGACGCTGCCCGGCAGCTGCAGTCGGCTGCAGCCGCGGGCGAGGCGCCGCAGTAAACGTACAAGTACACTTCAAACAATCGCAAAAAAAAAAGAAAGAAAAGTACAAAAACTCACAAATTACAAAAAAACTGTCGTTAATTTTTAATTTAAATATCCGTATTTTTCACGGACTTAGCTTTAGGATTGCGTGAGGTATTTTTCTTGATACTCGCACAGTGGTGGAACTCGCACTATTCTGCCGCTCACACATTCAGCATTTTCCTTTCTCCCTGGATCCGCCGCTGGCTGCCGTAGTGCAGCTGCGCGCCGATGAAGAAGAAATAACACCACGAGGTGAGAGGGAGGCGACCGGAGAAAAAAAGTAAAAAGTGGTCCGCGAGTGGTATGCGCCGCGCCGCGCCGAGATGCCGTAACGGGGAGAGGCGACGCGACAGCAAGAACAACAACATTCGTCTCATTATTTACGGTGAAAAGGCGATGGTCGGGAAACAAAAGGCGGGGAAGAACGTCTCTGACCATCCCCATTGTGTTGGCAGCAGCGGCTAGCCTCGCGCCGGGCCGGGGTGTCCACACCACGAGGAAGTGCACGGGGAATATCTGCAGGGATAAGATTGTAGCTCAAGCTGGACAACAGACATCATTACGCGCTACTTTCAGAGAACAAGACCGGCCGCCCATGTGTGTGTGGGACACGTCCAAGTGGTACGCCCTCTTCGTACATGAAGTGTGTGAAAAAAAAAACTCCACGGAAAATTTGAGAAATTCCATGCAGAGAACCTAGGGCAAAACTGAAAAAACTTTGCAAAAAATCACAACATTTCAGAAAATTTGAAGACATCTGTGTACTAAAATTCAGAGTTGTTCTCCTCTCGGCTCTGTGCCACGGGCAGCGGGCAGCACTTATAAAGCTCCGGAGCAGTGCAAGGGCGTGGCGCGGCGTGGCGCGGCGGGGGCGGACCGGAAATCGACATTGCCTTTATGGCCCGGAGCTGTCTGGGCCGCGTCCGCGTATCGGAAATCGAAGCAGCGGGGGCCTCCTCTCCGGGTATTATGACCCTTCTCTCCCTCCCTCTCTCTCTCTCTCTCTCCCCGGCCGCCCTACCTAAACGAACTGCGTGGTGCGGACAAGGACACGATGTGCATCTCGGACGCAGCCCCGCCGCGCATGCAGATGATGAGTAATAAATGGAGCCCGCTGCGCTGTTCGCACCGAGCAGACGAGACGGCAAAAAGCGTTCCTCCGCCGGTACAAGCACTGACTGTAGCTCGTGATGAAATGCAGTCACTTACTACCAATGTTTTTACCTACGAGCACGCAAAATCATAGTGAACTGCCATAATTCGAAAATTTGAAAAATCCAATAGTCCCTTATTACGGCGGTGGCCTGAAAGAGAAACAACAGCGGGTTTTCTAAATGCAAGAAAACAATTTTGAATTCCAGGTGAGTGCAGGCAGGCACTGCAGGCGGCTGCTGCAGGCAAGTCAATGGCCTGGCGCGGTGCGGCCGGGCCCGCGGCCTTGGAGCTGCAGGACCGGAGCCGGCCGGGCCGCCCACAGGTGGGCAGGTGGGCTTAATGAGTCATCATCTGGCGGACAGCAGGCCCCGGCCGGACAGCCCGGCGCGGCGGGTAGGGGTACGGGTATAGGGGTACCCCACCGGCACCGGCACCGGCTCTGGTGACGTAACGGGTACCTCCCCGCCCCGCCCCGCCGCGCCCCGCCGCGCCCCGCCCCGCCCCGCCCCGCCCCGCCCGCCGCGCCCCGCCGCGCCAAGCGGCACAAGGTCGGTCTGCGACCTTCCCACTTCCACCACTACCATCACCCGGCCCAGTGCCGCGCCCCGCCCCGCCCCGCCCCGCCCCGCCCCGCCACACCGCGCATCTCTTATTGTGAAAGGAGTTTCCTCTCTCTCTGCGCAGTCGTCGCTCCTACCTGCCCCTCTCTCTCTCCCGCTCTCCGCCGAAACGATCAGTAGTGTGTCACACCGCCTGTGAATTGGAGAGGGGAAGGCCGATCGAAACCCTCTGAGGAGGCTTTTCTGAGCAAACATCTTGGGAAATGTTTGCTCCGCCAGATGCAACTGCACGGCATGGCGAAAGGTGCGGCTCAGCCGGCGTCACTGCCGATGCTGCTGCAGTGTCAACCCACCAATAATCATTCCGGAGCAGAGTGTCTAGGCAAAAATTATTCGCGCGTTTTCGGAACAATTTTTTTGAACCGATGTTAAGGTGCACCGTACAGAGGGTGCGGAAAGTGTCTCTAGTATTTTTTTCAGTGTACTTAATGTAATAGGGTACGTGTGCGGAGCCTGCTCCTGGCCGGATGCCGATGCGCGAGCACGTGCTGAGGGGGGGGGGGGGGGCGCCGCGGCCTTGACGGGGCAGTGCCACTTTCTCGCGGCGCGCGCTGCACCTGAGCATTTCGGACATGCGCTCCCACTCCGCGCACACGGCCACACAGTAAAAAAAAAACATAGTTTTAAAACCATTATTTCTAAACGCAATGATAAGCTGTAAAATTTTATTGTACATTGAAGGATACGTGACGCTAAATGTACGTTTTTTTACCGTTTTTTTTTACGGTTATTTACGGTTCTAATTATACTACGGCTTTTCTTGTCTAAAAAATACTATCAAATCCCATTTTTTTTAACGGAAAAAAGGACCCTTTTTTTTCCTGAGAGTACCACATACTGGTCATGCCGCACTCGATGCGATGTGCTGAAGAGCTCATAAAGTATTTTAGTTTCCAGCTCGTGCCAGCAGCTGCCAGTGCATGCCGGGCGTGGCGTGAGCCTCAGGTGCGAGGTGCCAGGAGGCAGACCTCTCTCTCTCTTCCCCCCCCCCCCCTCTCTCTCTCCCTCTTACGGAAGTCTGTTTCCGGCCCCGGCCGGCGGGGCCCGCCCTCCAGGGAGTTGCACAAGAGCAAGGGCAAGGTCAGTTCCGACCGGTTCCCGCCAATAACGGACTCAATGAATGCGAATGAATGAATGGCCGTGTGAATGGTGAGTACCTGACCCAACTACTACTCCCGGGTGTAGTATTCACGCGCATGCTGCGCCGGGTATTCAATCCTGCGGTGCGAGGCCGGCCGCGTAGCTTCATCGGTACCGACACGGGTGACAGTACCGGTGGGCAGTGGTTCGAAAGCCAGTCACATTTTCTTCATGTTGTTTTTTTTAGTCAGTCGCTGTGCTTTTCTGCAGTTGCCCGAGTCACAAGGACGGTATAGCTGGAAAGAAGAATTGGTCCACAGAAAAAAAAAATTAAGAGGAAATAAAAATAAAAAAATACGCGGTTTTTGAACCACTGCCCATCTAGTGCTATGAGCAGTGTCGGTACCAATGACGCTACGCGGCCGGCCTAGCAGCGGACGGAGAGCAAGCGTACTGATGACACCGGGTTCGTTTCTTCGGTGACTGTGGCTTCTCGCGCAGCATGACTCCTAGTGGTCCGGCTCATGGTACCGTGGCGTCGTAGCCGTGCCGGCATAGTGACCGCCCGGAGAGTCGGAGAACGAAGGTTCGAATCTTCCCTAAAAATTTAATTTTTCTGAAGACAACAACTTGGAGTGTTGGAATTCAAACCCCCCATTTCAACCGAGCTCCCTCGTGGAATAGCCGACGGTCTAGTGGTCTAGTGGTGCCGCGAAAGCCGTGGGGTGTCTGTGAGACTCGGCACATGGGGCCTGGTTCAAACCCAGGTAGGTTCTTCACTGGTAGCGACAGCGGGTTGCCAGGAAGTTCCGTCCCATGCCCACGACTGGTGGTCGGTCGTGGGGTCATAAGTCCTAGAATCTGGCTCCAAAAATAGCTATTCCATGCTCTGGGGACAGGGCAGTTCGGTTAACCACCGTACGACTAAATCTGACAGTACGGGGATCAAATCTGTCGAATTGCGCGACAGGATCGCAGTCAGTAAAGCACCGGTTCCCATAAGAACACCGAAGTTGTTGGCTGCCACGGGGGGTAAAAGCCCTGTGCCTGGCGGGAACCGCAACCTCCTTCGGGAGGTTTACTGTCGCAAAAATTTTCCATGTTTTTACGCCACCCTTTCACTTGCAGAGCACGTACATATTTTTTTAATTTTAAGGCGGGATTGAGCTCAGCATTCAAGCCGAAGGCCTGCTTGCCTGAAACAGCGGTTACGCGATGAAATTTTGTCGTATTACACATTTTCCACGTGAAGGAAAGTAAATCAACGTTCTCTTCGGTGGTCATTCCACGCGGCCGTGGCTCTGGTCCCGCGAGCGAATACCGCCATAGTTATTAATACGGTTGCGCTGATAGCGGTTTGAGAGTTATGTGGTGCGAGGATTTGGGAACGTATAATTAACCCACTCACGCTCGCTCTCTGCTCTCTCTCACACACACATACACGGGGACACGCGGGCGCAGTGGAGGGCGAACGGATATAAAATAACTCCAATTATTATGGAGACTGGCTGACGCTGACGGTGTGTCATAATCTCTCTCTCTTTCTTTCTCTCTCTCTCTCTCTCTCTCTCTCTCTCTCTCTCTCTCTCTCTCTCTTTCTTTCTCTCTCTCTCTCCCTCCCCTCCCGTCGTGCATAATCACTTGACACCACCTGGCCGCCGGTCGCCACGGCAGACGCTGGTCAGCCTGTCCAGTGTTCTACATATTTGATGCCCCCAGGCTGACCTATAAACGGACACTGCCGCCTGCTTGATGAAGTTTTGCCGAGTCGCCACGACCCTCCACATACGCCGTAAAGAAAGTAATATCCGAATGCGCAGCACGTAATATTTCAACGTCCATACCGGCCTGTCACTGCCTGAAGGCTTGAAGGCTTGAACAACCGCGAAAACCGCTTCTTAAAATTCGTACGTTGCGATATTTATTTATTTAGTACACGATATGTTTATAAGTTTTTACAAAAATGTTATTTCGCACTTGAAGTAAAGTGAGGTGTTCCTCTTATTCAAGTCTCGCACAAAACCATTCTTTATCTCCCTTAGTTTTCTTTGAATTAATTTTCCCCGCCGGCCTGGGTCGGATCGGCCCCACGCACGCCGCACGCCAGCAGACTCTATAGTCTCTATTAGAGCGGGTCGGGCCGGCGCGCTGCCGATGGATCGATTGCTGCTATCGAGATAATGATCAGCTGATCGCCACCGATACTCCTTTTATGAGGCTTAATGCGGGCCGGCCGACCGGGTGTGAGGTCAGCCCCCGGGGCTATACACGGCCGGAGAGAGAGAGAGAGAGAGAGAGAGAGAGAGAGAGAGAGAGAGAGAGCGTCCAATCCGTTTTCATCTCACGATTTCTGTGTCCGCATGTCTCCGTTTCCGTGTCTCTGTCTGGCTCACACCTTGAGATGAGCTGGGAGCTGGGCGATACTTTGAGAAATTGACCTCTCGCCTTAGAAAAAAAAGTGCCGCAATGGGATTGTGTTTTCTCGCAGCGGAAAAGGAGGCTTCTGTGTCGGACACAGAGATGTACCCGACTAATTTCTCGCTGCATTATCTACTGCATGCTGCTGCAGCTACCAATCGAGATTCGCGTCGCTTCTCAGTCGGTAACGTCAGAGATGTGAGAGCGAGTGAAAGAGCTGTGAAGAGCATCGCCGGCGCAGAGACCCGTGCTGTAAGACGACTGTGTTTAATATCCTCGTGTAGTGCGCGGTGGAAACCCTATACGACTGCTAAAGAGGTCAGCAGCCTACTCCGTGGCCGTCCGAGCCGAGCGATCCTAACAGTGAAACAGAGCGATAGTCTCGCGATGATTGGAGGCGCAGAATGACGGATGGCACGACACACGCTAATAGCCTTGAGCGCCGGTGTGTGAGTGTGTGTGCGTGAGCGATACAAGTTTGCTACCGCCGCTGGGTTGGCAGCACTGCCCTCACGCACGAGCCCCCGCCGCGCCCCGCCGCGCCCCGCCCCGCCCCGCCTCGCCAGGGTTTGGCATGGGCCTCTCTCGCACTGTCCGAACCTGATCTCGTAAATCATACGCTAAAGCGCCCCATGCAGCAGGCTGGCCGGCCACCAGCGCCCCCCCCCCCCCCCCCCCGCCCCCTTCTAGAGTGACAAAGACAGAGCGCAGCCACACGTGACGTTTTAGGGCGCCCGGTCCAAGTGGGCGCCGCGCCCGCCCGCCCGGCCCGTGCCGAACTGTATCAGAACAGTGTCCCCCCGGGCGGGGCGGGGCGGGGCGGGGCGGGGCGGGGCGTGGTGCGATGTGAGGGGGCTCGCTTTAGCCCTTAGGCGGCCGCCGCCGCTGCCCACTAAATCTGTTACGCACACCTTTTACGACAGCCTTACTGCTGCTGCATTCAGCGCGCCGTGCGCGTGCGGTCTCATGACGATCCCGTGAATGAAACCGGCGCTCGCGACGCGACGCTCCGGTGCATCCTCACCTCTGCGGATGACAGATCAAATAGTAGCTGTGGCTTTTTCGCGGGGGTTGGGGGGGACTTGCTAATGTCAGGAAAGTTGATGCTCTGCCTACTGTGTGACAGGAAAAAGTGAAGCTTATGCGCCCTTCAACATGTAAAAATCAACCATAATCGTCAGAAAAGCCCGTTTATAGTCCTTCTCTCTCTGTGGAAAATATCTTCGTCGATTTTCTATTGTCTAAATATCTTGTAGATTTACAACACAGCCCTTTTCCTTGCTTGTCAATGGTTGCCAAGTCGATCCGACGTGCTTGTAATTCTACAGTTTTAAATGCTGTTTTTACGAAACGCTTCTCAGTGCTTCGGAATGGTGCTTCTCTCGGTCGAACGATTCTAATTCGACATGAAATAATCCTCCTTGGTGGTCGCGGGCACCGGCGGGCGGGCGCGCCCTACTTTTGGCCCGTTGAGATATTCCAGAGAGGCTTGGCGCGGCGCGGCGCGCGATGGCTCCGTTTTTGGCGCGTGGACCGGACTGACCAGCGAGTGGGCGATCACCGGGCGGGGCGGGGCGGGGCGGCACGACGGCTCGGCAGGAGCGAGCGGGGGCGGCAGGCAGGCGGCGGCCAACTGCAATCCGAACTGCAATAAGCGTGGCCCCATTTTAAGAAGGAAACGTTTGCCGAGTCGTTCGGCCGTAAAGCGTCAGCAGCAGGCGTCGGCGTCATGATGCACAGTGCGCGGCGCGCCCGCCCGGGCCGGGTCGGGCTCAGCTCGGCGACCTCCCAGTCTCAGACCGGTCACATTCAGTGTCGCCAGGAAAGTAGGCAATCAATTAGCAGCACGAACACAGTCGAGTGGAGCGGGCTGCATCTGCGCCTGCCTGCTAGGCAACACACATGCTCCCATTTTTTTGAGGAGCACTGTTGACTTGTGCAGACGGTTCAGCTGGCCGGGCTGCAGCAGGCCCCCGCGGCGCTGCACCTGCTTACCGTGTCCCGGCCAGCCCGGCCTCCATATGTGCGCTGTCGCCCCGCCTCTCACACCAAATAAGCCTTTGACTCATTATTAGTTTTTGTCGTAAGCCGCGGCTGCTCTCTTTTATAATTACAAACATTTTATTTTTATTTTTTTGTGCCCTGGTCGCCCCTTCACGTTCTTGTGGCACCGCGCAACCAATCTTTTTTTAAAGGTCTACGCTCACCTTTATTTACTCTGATAAAAGCAAAGTGGACCAAGAAAAAAAAGCGTGTGAAAAAAATAAATAAATATACGCGAGCACAGGCAAAATAGAAGGTTGTTGGTTGTGTGTGTGTGCGTGGCGAGGTGGCGAAGGGCTTTTTTGTACATGTGTGTGGGCGTGAGCTGTGTGTGTGTGTGTGGGTGTCGTGTCGTGGGCTTTGCAGGGGCTAATCGAAAATAAATTATTCGGTCCGACTGAATACCCTGCGGAGCGGACCGCGCCGGGCTGTGGGGTGAGATTACTCCTGGTCCCGCGCACTGATCACTGTGCTGTGTGTGTGGGTGTGTGTGAGGAGGGGGGGCGGAGCCATGTCTTTACATGTTTATGACCAACCGCGCTGTCATCGCTCAACCACCAGTGCGGCCAACCGCACACCTGGAAAATTGACTCTTCAATATTTGTTTGTTTCCCTTTATTTTTTTTATTTTTTTAACAGGAACTATACGACCAACTATAGACTTATAAAAACTAATAATCCTGCAATTTTTTTTTTTCAAACAATTTTTTTTTGCGCGTTTGATTTCCGTGCAAAAGTGCTACATGGCATTGCTAAGGAACTGGTGTAGTAAAACATGGCTTTGATGGTTTGCAGCAGGATGGCGGCCGGCCTCGGCAGCGCCCGCCTCCTGTGCCTGGGCGCGCTGGTGCTGGTCTGGGCCGTGCCCGTGGACCCGCAGTGGCGCGTGTTCCGCACGGCCTCGAGCGTGCTGGCGCCGAGCTACTCCAGGGTGAGTACAAGACATTCACTTGAAATGACAGATTACCGCAATGCTTTTTTTTTTAAAAAAAATTTAATTATTTTTTTTATTTTTCTTTAAATTTTAATTTTGCTTATTTGCTTATTCGTCTTCCAGGACATCACCGTCCCCGTGAGCGAGCTGCGGTACCCCGGCGCCTCCCGCAAGACCGCGCGCAGCCCCGCGTCCTCCGGGCGCGAGCCGCAGCCACAGCAGGCGCAGCCCCCGCGCAGCCGGCGCCAGTACAAGAGCTCCAACACCTACTCCAAGCAGGGCACCTTCGCGCTGCTGCGCCAGCTCATCTCAGAGGTAACGCCTCGCCGGGTAGGCCGCCCGGCGCGCGCGCGAGCTCGGGGCGGCTGCCTACCCCACGGGCGCCCCGCCCCGCCTGTCACAAGTGTGGCCATGGGAATGCAGTAGGCGCAACGATCACACACTTGGCTTTCCAGTGCACATACCTCATGGCATTTTTTTGTCCTTTCTCCCTCTTCTCTTTCCTTTCTCTCCGCTCTCTCATTCACAGACCGCCAACGAGACCCGGACCGCCTTCAACCAGATCGGCGACATCCTGGGATCGCAGTTCGCCGACTCGCAGCCCAGGACGACCACCGCCAGGACGACCACCACGTCGACCACCACGTCCCCCGATGCGGCAAGTGTCCCCCGGGCCGCGCGGCCCCGTCCCGCCCCGCACCGCCCCCCGCACGCGCGCCGGAAGCGGATCCGGCCGCGGCGCACCGCGCAGTGCCGCCCCCGGGCCAGCCCCCAACCCGCCCCCGGCGCGGGCCACACCGGGGGGCCGCCTTCTGAAAACGTCGTCCTCTCCCATCCCCTTGTCGGCCACCATCACTCATGTTTCTAAGGAGCACCTGCCCCCGGCGCTGCTCCGCCCCCGCGCCGCCCCCGCGCCGCCCCCGCGCCGCCCCCAGCTGCTGCCGCTGTTTTCTCAGAAGCAGTAGAGAGGAGGGAGTCCAAAGCTGCCCGACAACTGACGTCCATTTGTTTCTGTGAGCGCCGCAGCCCAGCCCTGCCCAGCCCAGCCCTGCCCCCCGCCCAGCCTCGTCCGGGCCGGGCGAGGTGACGGACTCGAGACAGGACAGGACATCCCCGTGACGGAAGGACCCGGACCCGGACGGACCCGGACGGACCCGGACGGACCGGTACGTACACCGACACCACGCCATACGCTGACACTAGCAGGTCACGAGAAGTAATGACGTCATCAGAATTTGACGGAAACCGTAGAAAAAATTATTTTGGAAACATGGCCGAAGGGGAATCAACTCCTCAATTTTTGCACTCCTAAAAATTCAAGAAATATCTCTGTATATTTCAAAGGATTTTGAAAAATGTAAGACAGTAACGCATTTGGATTCAGAGTTGTTTTCCCCGACGCGGGACAGAACAGAACCGATCAGACCCGACACACTGTTGCATTTCTCCGCGGAGCTGTGTTCACCGCGAGGGAGGCCGATATCGACCTGATCTCCGAGCACGACTCGACTCGACTCGACTCGCGCGCGCGTGGAGACGGCTCGGCTCAACACAAACTTGATGACTTTGACGCGCGATGTGGCGGAGGGAAGGCCCGGCCCGGCCGCACACGAAATTAGCCTAGCTGCCTTGCGTATGTAGTGACACCTACGCGAGGACCGCCCTCCCCTCCCCCCACCCCCGTCACCGCCGTGCTCCTGCCCCCAGCCCAGCGCACCCTCCCCCATCGCAAAACGACCGCAAGGCAAGGCTGACAACCAGCATGGCACCTCCGCCCCTCGGGGAGCTCTCACCCCCCGCCCCCTCTACGCTCACCCTCCGAAACCTACCCCCACCTCCTCTCATTAGTAGTTGTAAATGCTGGTATAATTGCAGTCCACTTGAGACAGGTTGGCCCCCGTCCCTGTTAGGGCTGGGCTATACCGCCCCGCCCGGCCACTACCGCGCCCTGTCGGCTCTCTCCTGAAACTGCCGTTACTCGCCCCTGCTCGCCCCTGCTCGCCCCTGCTCGCCCCTGCTCGCCCCTGCTCGCCCCTGCTCGCCCCTGCTCGCCCCTGCTCGCCCCCGCTCGCCCCTGCTCGCCCCTGCGCGCCCCGCTCTCCGACGCGCGTGGACGGCGCTCAAATCAAACGGTACTTTGTGGCCGACAACTTAGGGCTGCTCCAGGCTGGGCCGGGCCGGGCCGGCGGTAGTGTGTGTGTGTGTGTGCGCGTGCGAGCGTGTGTCTGTGTGAGAGTGAGTGTTTGGCAGGAAGACGGAGGGTACCACCCTCTGCCACCACCACCACCCCCCTCCCTGCCCCCCGCCCCGTCCCGCCCCGCCCCGCGCTGTTGCCGATAACATGGACGATGTAGACCTTCCGGCGGATCGCGTACTCCCGTCCGGGATGAGAAACTTATAGTGCGGCTTAGCACTGCTCCGGGGGTGGGGTCTGGGAGGGAGGGGGCTGCGCACACTGTCCGAAATAGAGCCTGAGTGACAGAGTGAGAGAGTGAGATAGTGTGTGAGTTAGTGGTTTAGTGTGGAAATTGTAACAGAGTGGTTATACCCCCGAGAATGAGTACCTCCGGTACACTAAAGTCCTGGATCTGGGACTTTACGGTACACTCTCGAGCTGCGATAGTCAACCCCACCAAGGGCGCTGCTGGGGTTACATCAGCCCTAGGTACAGTGCACCCCCGGGGGTGAATGCACCCTGGGTGCACCGCACGTGGGGCTGATGTACTTGTTCGAGGGGTTATTGCAACCCCCCTGCGACACCGGGACGCCCGCGAAGCCGTCCCGTACGCCGCCGCGCTAGCTCCGAGAGTGTCTTTCCGCAGGACGCGACGCCGGCGTCCTCCACGCCGTCCACCACGACGACCACCACCGAGGCGCCCTACCGCATCTCCCGCCAGGAGCTGTTCGGCATCCTGCAGCGGAACTCGATCGGCATCGGCCGCCTGTTCCGGAGGGAGTACGACTCCGCCATGCAGGTCCGTCGCCCGCGCTCGAAACACCACTCTTGTCACAAGTTTCTTTGATACAAAATTTTACAGCAAATATTTGACTTATCTCTGCGCCCGCCCGCCCCCTTCCGTTGCAGGACTCGAAGGTGAACCTGAACCGCTTCAAGCAGGAGTTCCGCCTGGCCGTGGCGCCCTTCCTGCAGCCGGCCACGACGGAGGCCCCCAGCACCACCTCGGCGTCGCGGCGGAGGCGGTAGTGCGGCCGAGGCCGGCGCGGCGTCGACCCCCCGGGCCCCTCGCGGGGCCAGCTCTAGTCACCTCCACGCTCACGGCCTCTACCTCGGCCGCCTCGGCCCCGCCCGCGCCCACAGCGCGCCGCGGCAGCCGCGGGAGGATTACTGTTTTGTGATGGAACCTGTCTCATTCTCCGACCGATTCGCGCCAAAAATGAATTATTCAGGTGCGATTGGTGCCTGGCGCAGACTCGCCCTGTGTAATTTGCTCCGGTCTGGGGCTGCTGTCGGATATTATTGTGACCTTTGGGCTTATATCAAATCCCTTTCGAATGCTGGAAACTCTCTCTCTCCTTCTTCCTCTCTCTCCCTCTCTCTTTCTCTGAAGCAGTAGAGACGTCTGTGCCATTTTCTGCGTGAGGCCAGCTCTATATTTTAAAAAAATCAAACGGGAACGGGATACCCTAAGCTACAGAAAACTCACATTTTTTGTGTTGTCATGTAAAAACGTGTGTAACTAAGAAGCATCAGGCTTTCGTGATAGAAATGCTGACTGCCTGTGATGAAAGAAAAAGCTTTGCTCAAAACATGTCGCTGCGTTTAGGTGTGGACAGGGAAGTAGGTTTTAGTGTTTTAGCTTGCCAAGTACAAAACAGTGTTCTTGCCAATAGAGTAATGTACTGAATGATATTTGTGAACATCGAAGAATTTTTTAAGAAAAACTCTGCTTAGATTGATCGGCTGCATAATAGATGCAATGCAATGTGATGGTAAACATTTACTACAGTGACAAATATTTAAATTATTACATTATGACGGCTTGAGTAATAATAATTTATTTATTATCTGATCTAGTCAGATCTGGGCTCATGGCTGAGCTTTCTAGCGTAATATTCATGTCATCAAGATTTTTATTATCTCTTCAAAAGGAAACGAAAAAAGAAATCCTCTGTGGAGTCTTGCAGTCACGATCAAAAATTGTATTAGTCTAAAATAAAATCGAAACCTGGAGTGCTCTTTAATCATTTCACCTACAGGGGCTGCATCCCGCATCATTCCATCATTGAGTGATTAAGAATCATTGCAATACGACGAAAATGGACAAAGTCTGACTGCTTGGAACATAGCTCTGTGCGAGTTGTCGGCGCAACCTACAGGACTTATCTCCATCTTCATTATGATGTGGCCCCACTTCCTGGGACCGGATGAGCGTCTTAATCTTGGCCGCGGAACAGTGGAGGGGCGTGGGCGGGGCGGGGCGGGGACAGTTTCATCGGGAAAATGGGGCAAACTAGTCAAGGCAGGGTGTGGGCGCGGCGAGGGTGGGGCTAGCGCGCTTTGAAGCTGAAAAGGGAGAGGGGGTAGGGGAGGGGGGTCACTCTACTTTGCGGCTCGGAGGTTCGACTAACAAAATTAAAGCGATAAATTATTGTCCTTCATGACTCGAATAAAAACTGTCGCCGATGCCACTGTGCGGGGAGGGGGTGGGGGGCAAAAAAAGTTGGAGCAACTCGTCGTGAGCTAATCGCAAGGGCGGGGCGGGGTGCCGGGGCGAGGCGGGGTTAGGAAGGGGCGGCAGCCGATACACGCTCCGGCTCCTCCGGCTGTACGCCGACCACTTCTGTAGTGTTTTTCTTTCTGCATACCACTCTAGCGGCGCCCCGCCCCGCCGCGCCCACCCCGCCTCGCCTCGCTCCGCCCCGCCCTGCCCCGCCTCGCCCCGCCCCGCCCCGCCCCGCCGCCCGTGAGGTTGGCGGAGGCTAAGCAGCGAGCACGCGCGCGACACGCCCGGGAAGGGTAGGGGCAGCAGTTGATTGGAACTGTGAATAATTCAGATCACGTCCGCGGACTGCCTATCGCCACCCCTCTGTCGGACTGCCAATAAGCTGGCTGATCAGGGCGCGTGCTGACGCCCCCGCCCCCGCCCCCGCCCCCGCCCCCGCCCCGCCCCCGCCCCCGTCTCTCCGCGCAGAAACTGACTGAGTTGAGACTTTACAGTTGGATTAGGGGAGTAACAGCGTCAAGTGAAGAAACTCTGCCGCGCCTTCGGCCGTCGCGCGCCTGCCGCCGGGCCGGTCCAATGCTGCGGGGGTCACTCGTGTATCACTAAACAAGTAAGTGTCACTACAACCACACGACAAGAAATGCTCGTTCAGACTTTGAACGTCAGTGCGCCAATTATTGTTTTAAGGTCTTTTTTTCTTTGTTTTTCCAGGAACGTTTGAATAGCAGGGGAAGAGGACGAACGTTTAAAAAGAGACAACCATAGCTGGGTCAGTGCGGTTCGGGGAGGAAAAAAAATATCTCCATTTCCTTCCCCGGGCTTGCGTCTAATCCGGCGGTAAAAGTAATAAAACCTGCGGTCAACCTCTGTGGGAGGCGAGGGGGGAGAAGATAGGGTGGTACGGGGTGAAGGAGGGGGGGATGTTGGAAGCGTTCAGCTATTGGTGGTTGTGCGGTGGCGGAACCCTGATGGCTCCATAGGACGGGAGGGGGTTGTTTTTTTTTCTTGGGACGAGGGGCCGCCGCCGTGGCCTCGGCCCTGGCCCTTCCAACGCAGCGCCACCACGGGACCCCTCTATTGCCTCAAAAACACGCGGGCGGGCGGGCGGCCTTTTTAAAGTCCCATCACCGCAACTAACGTCACGAGGCCGAGGCTGAGGAGGCACGGCCCCAGCCACGGCCCCGGCCCCGGCCCCTGGGGTGACGCGCCGCCCCGCCCCGCCCCGCGCCTCCCCGCACCGCCCTGCGCCAGTCCGGCCAACAGCCAGGGCTGCCAGCCGGGCCCTTATCCACAGAAATGCTAACCAGTTGCTATCCTGGGGAGAACGCAAATCAAGCTGATAGCATTACTTATCCCGGGCTGTGGGGGGCACGGGGGTAGTACTGGGGGGTAGCTGGGGGAGGGGGGCGACGGGTCCCGTGTCGGAAGAGAGACCCGGCCGGAAAGGCTTGGTCCACAGCGGAGGGGGCGGGGAGGGGGCGGGGGAGGATGCACGAATGTCCGTCTTTAAGCCCACCAAGGGCTCGTAAGGGGAGAGATAGAATGGGGCTAATCTGCGGAGAGCAAGCCGCTCAAGCTTGAGAGAGAAAGAGAGACAGAGAGGGGGGAGAGAGGGAGAGAGAGAGAGACAAAAGGATAGCTTCTGTAGAGGGGGATGCGAAAAGGGGGAGTGAAGTTAGACAGAGAGGCAACGAATAAGGACGGTGTTGTGGCGTTGTGGTGTTTGTATAGGATCTGGGCCGCACAGGATGGCGCATCGCCTCGCCCCGCCCCGCCCCGCCCGACAGGACAGCACCCCCTGCTTGACAGGCCTGGCGTCCCCGCGCCGCCGCGCCCAGTCGCATGCGATCGCAAACTACATAAAGGCGCCCCACCCCGCCCCGCCCCGCCCCGCCCCGCTGTTGTGGGCGTGGCGTGCGGGGGGTAGATAAAGTGAGAGAGGCACAGGTTGGTACCGTGCCGGCCGGGCCGGGCCGGGCCGGGCCGTCCGGGCCTGAGATACCCCGCGCCAGTCCGCGCCGCCGGAAGTGTCCCCGCGGCCCGGGACGTATCTGCCGCGGCGGGGCGGGGCGGGGTGGGGCGGGGCGGGGCGGACGCCAAAGGAAGAAGTGTGACGGTCACAGCAGTATTCTTTTCCGTCGTGAAAGGAAAAAAAAAATCTGCGCGACACGGTGAGTACTTGAACCCCCGCTAGCGCGGCGCGACCTTGTCCCGGATAATGTTTTTGTTATAGCGTTGTGTTGTGTTGCCCGGAGCGGGGCGGGGAGAAGAGACACACGGGCGAGCGCCATGCAAACCAAGCAGCGGGGAGCGGTAAATCAATAGGGACAAGTCCTAGGATGGGCAGGGGGGTGGGGGGAAGGGGTCCATCCCCGTCCTCGACGCCGGGCCGGGGCGCCACCGCGCCGTGGACGGAAGCGCGGTGACGCCCCCCCCCCTCACCCCCAGCAGCAGGGAAGCCATTGCAGCGCGCCCTGGCGTACTTATTCCCCTGCTCCACCGCGCCGAGGAATTAATTCCATCATCGCGACATCGGAGCACTATCGGCGGCCCGGCCGCAGCGCTCTCTGTGGACGTCGCTGGCCTGGCCTGGCCTGGCCTGCTCAGCCCAGTGGCTACTGCGCAGCGCAGCGCAGCGCACATTAACAGACAGCGCCCATTGAGTGTGTCATCGATGGCTAAGCCGATGGAAGTGACCACAGCGATGCTCGGGTGTGCCCGCCCCCCGCGCCGCCCCCCGCGCCGCCCCCGCGCCGCCCCCCGCGCCATGGCCATGGAGTTATCAGACGCGGCCGGCTCCTCGATACTGAACTGACCCAAATCGACAATCGCTTCCGTCCCATTGCCCCGTGATTGCTGGCGGCGGTGCCCCGCCCCGCCCCGCCCCGCCCCGCCCGACGTGTGCGCCTGCCGCCGGGACCCGACCCACGTATCTCCCGCGGCCGCCCCACGCAGATACGGCTCCGCCCGTCCCGCCCCTCACGCTCGCTCCAATCCAAGATTACACGCCGGGCCGGGCGATAGGTGTGCGACAGAGACAGAGAACAGCAAGCAAACACAACGGCCGCGCGCGCGTGTGTACGTAAGTACCTTCGAGTCGCGTGTATAAATTCTGAAATTATAACAGGGTGAAAGTACAAATTGAGTACAAATTTTTGGCGCATAATATTTTGATCGGCCCTGGGCGCACCGCACCGGAGCGGAGCCCACGGCGGGGAGCGGCGAGGGCGCCTGCGAGGTAGGCAGCCCAACGCGCGCCGCGCGCTGCGGGTCTGCCTAGCGTCCCGGCGCGCTCCGGGCCCGGCGCGGCGGCAGCGGCTCCGGCAAGGACAGCGGCAGCGGCGCCCAACCATAATTTATCCTTTCCATTTTCACTTCCTTTTCTTGCCCCGTTTGCTTCTCCGCGCTTCCGTCCAGCCCCCCTACCCCGCTGCCCTGCCATGCCGGCCCCCTCCGCCAGAGCCTTGATTCCCGTTTCAATTAACGTCCAGCAACAGAGTCTTGGTCACCCTACTCCCCGGCTACCCTATTTTACGGAGGGCTCCACCCCTATCTCTGTGCAGCGCTTGCAGGGTGGACACTACCAAAAAAAGAGGAAGAAAACGGTGATAGTAATAATGCGGGCATTTCTGTCTGATGGTGGTGGTGGTGGTGGGGACGGCTCCGGCTGTCAGGGGTTAACTGTACCCTGGACTGCCGGAAGTAATGGGTGATCCTCAACCCTTTCTCCAAGAACTGACTAGTTTCTGAAAATGCAAAAAAATGGGGTAAAAAAGACTTTTTGCTATACTTTGCTGACGTGCCCAGGTCAACCCGCACGTTACAGTGAGCCGCTCCCGCCCCGCCCGGCCCGCCTGCTGGGTCCCTGGGGCGCCCTCCATCACCTCCTATTCCCCCTCATCGGAGACTTGCCCCCTCCTACCGCCCCCCTACTACCCCCCCCCCCCCTCACAGTGCTGCTGGCGACTGGGCATTGTCGGAATATTGCGTGGCGTGGCTCCAAATTATTTCGCGCAGCTTCTGAGCGCCGCCGCCCCGCCCCACCCCGCCCCACCCCGCCCCGCTACCCCCAACAGCCCTCCCGCTCCACGCCACGTCTCGCCCCCCACGCCGCGCCGAGCCATGCCGTCGGGTATTACGAGAGTCCATTGAATGCCAACGGAATTTATTGGACTGGTTCAGGAGGGAGAGGGGCATAAACGGAGTATGTGCTTGTGTGCGTGCGTGCGTGCGTGTGTGTGCGAGCGCGGGAATGAGGTGCTCAAATCCGCAAGGAGACCGACACTCCACTCGCACCGGTGCCTGGCCTGTGCGCGTGTCAATAGATCTGTCAGGGAGCACCACCGCCACCGCCGGGCCGCTGGTGACTACCGTCAAACTTGTCGTATCGACAACCTCGTTATACCGCCGACCTGACCTCGGCCGACCTTGTCACATTGTCGGCCTCGCCGTCACGACTGACCTTGCAATCGTCGCGAACAAAACGCGGCCCCGTCCAAACGTGACGACCACGCCACCACCGCCCGGGCCGGGCGTCCACGAAATCAGAACTCGCCCCCACCCCCCCACCTCCCCATCCCTTCTGCCGTCCCTACCCCTACGGTACTATACTCGGGGGGAGGGGGGGGGGGGAACCACGCCTCCTCCTTCTACCTCGGTCGACACGAGCTCCAACAGGCCTGCGCCCGGGAGTCAAGCCCCGGCCCCAGGGCCTCGGCTGGCAAACAGGAGAGGCCTTTGAATACGCGTGAATTAGCCCTAGCGTTCCGAAGACGTGGACCTCGGCCGGGAGACGTGCCGGGTGAAGAGGGCGCGGGGGCGGGGCGGGGCGGGGCGGGGCCTGGCCAGAGGGAAGTCGGTTAGTTGCGGGTGCGGGTCTCTTGACTTACTCCCCGAGGACCAGCAGGAGGACCTCGGCGGCCCTCTCTGCTCTGCCTCGCGAGCACCATGCCGGCACGTGGTCGCCAAACAGAGCCCCGCCCCGCCCCGCCCCGCCCCATAGGTCTGCCCTGCTACCCCCTCCTCCCCTGCGCTCGCAGCCCCTGGCCCGCCCCCGGCCCGCCCCTGCGGAGGGGAAGGACCTAACGACGCCGTCCGACAATGACCTAGCCCACTTCACTTCTCCTCCTAATCATTAGAATACAAATGGGTCTCTTTCGGGAGGCGCGCGCGCTCGCGTCCCGGCATCTAATGCTTGAACCTCGATGAGTTCCCGCCGCCCGCCCCGCCCCGCCCCGCCCCAGTAGGGCGGGGTCAGAGGTGGGCGCGCGGGCGGGGCGGGAGGGTGGCGAGGGGGATGGGAGCCTTATTTTCCCGGACGCCTGGAGAAGAAAATAAGGGCCTGAGCGCCTGCCTCTGCCGCCGCCGCTGCTGGTACCATACGGATAAGTTCTCGGTGGTGACGGGGTGGGGCGGGGCGGGGCGGGGCGGGGCGGGCGGGAGAGTGAGGTCCCTTGCATAAGAAAGGAGGAGGCCAAGGCTTTTGTCTTTTCAATCTGCTGGCCCGGGCGGGGCGGGGTGGGGCGGGGGAGGGCCGGACCGGGGCCCAAGAGGTTCTCAAAGCTCGGGGTGGGGCGGGCGGGCGGGCGGGCAGCGCGGGGCCCGCCGGGTAGAGGGTCGCCTCGTGGTGACGTTATTTAAATGAATGGGATGGGCGCTTTGCAGTGTCCCGTGATTGGCAATCCACCGACGTGCCGGCCGTGGTGCCGGCCGGCCGGGCCGGCTGAGCAGGCCGCTCCAGGCGCAGCGCCAGCAATACCATCGCTCCCCCCCCCCCCTCCCCAACAGACTTCTTTCTCTTTTTTGTTTTCGCTTTACAGCTTTTGTTGGCGTAGAGTGCTGTTTGCCCCGGCGTGTTTTAGATCGAACGGAGGAGGGCAAAGTCGTTGATTCTGGAGCTATGGGGTGTGTATATACCGGGGGCAGCCTTCAGGCCCGGGCTGTCTCTCTCGCACCTTCAAATATCGTGCCTCAAAAGTACCCGTTCCTAGGGGGACTAAAGTCCAGGACTTTATTGGACATACATTCTACTATCGTAAGAGTACCGGGTAACTCCTCCCGGTAATTAAGTACACACAGGTGGCGAAACAGCGATGTATGGCAAAGTCAGCAACTTCGTCTGATTTTCGTCAACTTAAAAGCCACAAAAGTTACCGTTTTTCAGCTGGACTAAATTCCAGGACTCCGGCAATCGTTCTTTCAAAAGAGTAGCGTGACGGCAATGCTTTTCTAGGAGGGCGCCCTCCCCTCTACCGCGCTGTGCGCCCGGCCGACAACAAGGTGGTGGGTAGCGAGGTGGTGTGCGGTGCCCCGCCCCGCGCCCCGCCCCGCCCCGCCCCCCGCTCGCTGGTGCTCCCTGCCGCGCTGCGAGGGCCGCGAGGCTGCTCCTCCTCGTCCGCGGGATAGACTGGCGGGCCAATCTGCTTAATTCGCTATTTACAGAGCAAACATCCCTTCCCCTCCCGCCCCGCCCCGGTACCGCTCTGCAGACCCAGAATATCAGATGGCGAGGCGAGGCGAGTTGGGGCTGACGGCACGGGCCGGGCGACGGTCCAACCCGCTCCGCCCCCGCCTCCGGCCCCGCTCCCGGCCCCGGCCCCGGCCCCGGCCCCGGCCCTGGACATGCCGTGGCGGTGCCGTTCCAGGGCTTTTCCAGTGTTGTTCCACTGGTGTTCCAGCGCGCGGCGCGGCGGGTCTCTGGTACCCTGCGCGGCGCCGCCTGGAAGCAGCAGGCCCCGCGCCGCGGTGTAGGGTGGCGGCGGAGGCCGTCGTCGCGGACCTCGAAGGCCGTCCGGCACCACCACAAGCAGCACAGGCAGGAAGCGTGTGAAACGTGACCACCTTGTGGCCACGAGCCGCAGAAACACATACTGTACTATTCGGTTCGCGCTCTGCTGCAGGCCAACGAGTGCATGGAGCAGGACGGCGACCGGGGCGCATGGAGTGTTCACCCTGCCCTACAACATGCGCACGATCCCGTCCCGCTCCGCCCACAGGCGCCGGCGCCAGGGCCGGCCAAAGACACCCCCGCAGCACGGGCTGCTGTGAGTGACACTCCCCACACAGGGGAGTCGAGTTATTACGATATTGATACCCGCGCGTACAACTGCGCGCTCGGCCCCACCGTCAGACATGACGTGACGGGCAGCTCGGCGGCGGCCCGGCGGCTCCGGGCCCGAGGCCCTCCGGCTGCCCCGGCCCCGGCCCTCCCCCTCGCCTAGCCACTCCTCTCCCTGCTGCCTTGTACCCCTCAATTAGACCATGGTCCCTGACATCCGATCTGGCGCGGTCTCTAGCCGACCGCAGGTCTCGCTGCTCTGGTGGGCCCCAATGGGGCGCCGGCACGGCAGGGCCCCGCCCCGCCCCGCCCCGCCCCGCCCCGCCCCGCCCCGCCCCGCCCCGCCCCGCCCCGCCCCGCCCCGCCCCGCCCTGCCCGGGCTGTGCCCCCTCAGAGGCTCCGCGCACCCGCAGGACGGGGTTCAAAGGGACATCCATCGAGGGGCCGGACGCACCACCGCACAGCTGCGTCCGAGGAGGACGCCGCCGCGTACGGGCACCGCGACGCGCCCCCGCCGCCGCGGATACAGCCCCAGACCAGGCGAGGCGGGGCGGGCCTGTCGCGTCCAGCACCGCGGACATCCTCCTGCTCCCCACACAAACTCGCATTGCAGGGGGGATCAATCATTTTATCTTCAACATGGCTAGGAGGGAATGCCAAAACGTTAATACTCGGTGCTCACGGGTACAGTCGTAGGCTGCGCCGTACAAACTGCACACGACCAACGGCTTCAACTTTTGTTCCACTAAAGTCAATCAATCCGTACATGAGAAGTAGAAAATTATCTGGAACATAGCGCATTATGGTATTTGCTTCCCCGCAAAGTTTTACTGATCTTTACTTTGAAATATTCGCCGCGTTGCATTGACTGCAAATAGTGGCCGGGACAGTTGGTACAGTTGACGAAGTCGGAAGTCGTGTCCGTCGTGTCGTTCCGCTCGCGTAGCTCGCGACCGTGTTTCGTGCTAAAATTGATTTTTATACTTATTTTAAAAATATTCCTTGTCGGTTTCCTTGCTCAACTGTAAAATTTACGCCGTCTTTTCATCTCGATACCTGAGAAAGTGTGTATATTGACGAGTGGTTCAGTTTTATTGAAACTTCGGTACCCTACCTCACGTCCCCGGCGAGTTGCAAGTTTTCTCCTTAAGTTTGTGTCTCATCCTCCACTCATCTCAACACCTCGCCATTTGCCGAACACCTCAGTGCTGAAAAGGTACGTGCAAAGACGAATCTTAAATATCTCAACGACCATGCCTTCATTATTTATTGTGGGTGATAGTAGTTCGCACTTTGAGGTTAGGTTGGGCCAGCCGGTTGTGGCAGGCGTTCTCTGTGGGGACAGTGCAAGCCCATGTTCAGTTCTCTTTTAATCAAAGAGTGCAATTTATTTGCAAAGAGCCTCGAATGTGTGGGTCTGGTCTGGCGGGGTGGTTGACCTCGCGGTCATGCCGAGGGCCGCTCATGGCCGCTACGCCGAACGCAACGCCCGCATTATGAAAGCAGTGCATTTTTATTCAGCCTGATAAATTCGCGTCTGACGGCGCTCGGCTCGGCCGGGCCGGGCCGGGCGCTCCGCGGCGTGTGCAAAGTGCGGGGACCCGCGTGATGGATGCTTTCGCAACGTGCCCCTATTTCCCTGGCCACCAAGGGAGTGGGCGGGGCGGGGCAGGGGCATCATGGGCATGTAAGGGTGGAGGCGGAGGGGTCACTGTGTGGGTGGTGGCAGGGCAGGGCAGGGCAGGGCAGGACGTGAGTCAGTTGCCACTGTAAGAGAGCTGACTGGGATAAAAAAATAAAATAAGGTTGTTGCTCCTGTCTACTAATCAAGGCACTGCAAACTCACCGTGTCCAGGGACTGTCACGCAAACTGTTTGTCGTACTTGGTTTAGAAGGACATGTGAAAGCTCATGTTGGACAAGCGGAAGCATTTGATTTTGAACTAGTTAAATATTGTAAATCTATTTTACGTTAACGTGCTTTGCACTTTTTGTTCTAATTTTTCTCCTCTCTTTGCCCTCTCCGTAATGCACTTTGTGTTGACTACCCTCTTTTAATAAGTACTCACACACATCTCGTGGCATATCTTTTTAGGATTCCGTTTCACTTTACGTTGATAGGCCACTCGTCTGAGCACATTGCCGATGTAATCTATATTATTCAGAGGGTATTTGTTGTGTATGTCTGTCTGCGTGGAGCTACCCCGTTCTTTTAATTACTCCCTTATTTTCCTCTCAGGTTGCATCCCTCTCACTTTGCTTTGGGCCGTGCCCTCTGCACTGTGTCTGCCCTCCTCCCCTCTCATCTCTCCCCTCTCTCCTCTCTCCCTCTCCTCTCTCCTCTCTCTCTCTCCTCTCTCCTCTCCCTCTCTCTCCTCTCTCCTCTCTCCTCTCTCCTCTCTCCTCTCTCCTCTCTCCTCTCTTCTCTCTTTTCTCCTCGCTCCTCTCTCCTCTCTTTTCTCCTCTCTCGTCTCTCCTCTCTCCTCTCCCCTCTCCTCTCTCCTCTCTCCTCTCTCCTCTCCTCTCTCCTCTCTCCTCTCCTCTCCCCTCTCTCCCTCCTCTCCCCTCTCCCCTCCCCCCAACCCCTCACGCTCTTACTCCAGCAGCAGGCGTGCCTGGCCCACGTGGACACGTTCACACACATACACACATTCTCTGTCGCGAGGGGGGTGGGGTGGGGTGGGGGAGGGGCTGGCTACTTCATAAATAGCCAGTGTGCATATTGCTTGGCCCGCCCTGGTACGGGCTGTTCGGCGCCCCGCCCCGCCCCGCCCCGCCCTGGCAGACGCGCATGCCTGCCAACGTTCCGGCACGAGATAACGGCGCTGTGGGCCTGTGGGGTCGCAGGTGCGATTCAACTCCAACTCCAGTTATGTTGGCAGTATCGGCGCCGTGTTTTCTTCCTTTGCAGATGAGCGCGGGCGGGGCGGGTTGGGGCGGGGCGGGGCGGCTCCCTGGAATAGTGTTGTTGCCTTTCGCATGCGGACCGCCGCGCCCGGGCGGGGCGGGGCGGGGCACGGCCGTTGCGCTCCATTGAAAACGGTGCCTCACTGCGACTGGGTCGCCTCGCCCGCCAGCTGTACGCCCCCTAGCAGCTGCGGGGCGGGGCAGGGTGGGGTGGGTTGGGAACACCTCGCGCTACGGCGGGCACACGGTCGTTTGAACACCCGCCCGGCAAGGCGAGAGCGTTTCCAGCGGAAGCTGGAAGTCGCAGAGGCGGGGCGGGGGAGGGGGCGGCGAAATTTAAATATAGAAGAAATGAAGGGTGTTTTACAGTCCGTGACCGGACGCGCGGCGGGGCCCCCCGGCCGGGCCGGGCCGGACCGACCGCATTGCTGAGTGAGTGCACTCACTCCCTCCCCCTCCCCCTCCCACGCCCGTCCAGCCTCTGTGAATACCCCGCGCGATGGGGAGTCTTCTGCGCCGCCGGTCCGCAGGCGGCTCGCGGCCGTGGAGTATCGGCGATGGGATGGGGAACTTGCGTGGCGCTCTTGGCCCGCCCCGCCCCGCCCCGCCCCGCCCCGCCCCGCCCCGCCCCGCCCCGCCCTGCCCGCCCGCCCCGCCCCGCCCCACCCCGCCCCGCCCCGCCCCGCCCCGCCCCGCCCCCGCTGTAGCCACAGTGGCGTGGCGCTGCGCTGTGCGCCGCTCGGCGCTCCCCGCAGGACCTCTCCGCGGAAATTGGATTAAGCCTCAGGGCTAGCTCGGCCCTGACGAAACGTCCCGTCTCGCTCCGTTCCGTTCCGTCACCCGTCGCTCCCTCCCCCGCCCCTACCCCCGCTCCTACCCCGCCCCTACCCCGCCCATACCTCGCCCTACCCTGCCCCTACCCCGCCCCTACCCCGCCCTACCCCGCCCCTACCCTTCCCCTACCCCCGCCCCTACCCCGCCCCTACCCCCGCCCACTGCCGGCGCGCTGTCCTCCATCTTCTTCTATTTTCTACGCGGGACCTAAGTACATTAGGTATGGGAAGACAAGGGGAGGGGGAGGCCGTCCTCCGACCCTGACTCTGGCTTAGCGAGGACAAGTCACCTCT
Source organism: Frankliniella intonsa (assembly GCA_033675135.1). Classification (NCBI taxonomy): domain Eukaryota; kingdom Metazoa; phylum Arthropoda; class Insecta; order Thysanoptera; family Thripidae; genus Frankliniella; species Frankliniella intonsa. Next base: position 9,134,427 of record CM066248.1, read on the forward strand.
ACTCTGCGCCGCTAGAAGCGTCTAATAATATAAATGTTCCCGGGGAGGTGAATTAATTCATCTTTACCACTCCAGGTGGTACCGGTAGTTCGTTGCACTTGTTCACTGGAAATAAGCAAAGTCGCTCACTTCCATTCGCAAGGTCGAACAAGTGTGATTTTTTTTTTCGTAGGAATTTCAAGCACTTGAAGGGGCAAGTGTTTCAAGTTTCCAGGCCCCTAAGAAATTGCGCTACGTCGGTATGTGGGAAACAAAAGTGCGCCTGATGCCGGAAGCTTTATTCAGAGCTCGCCTGCGCGAGGCAGAAGTTAATTTGTCTCAGTAAGTTAGTTTCTAACTGACGAGTACCGCACCGCTGTGTAGTCCTAACAGCAGTGTCACCCGCCGGTGATAAGGCGCTGAAATGGTGAAAATGTGTTTACTCTTTGGGACGCTGCCACATTAATATTCGTTGTGCGCGTGCTGTTGCCACCCTCCCCCCACCTCCCCCCGGTCCCCTCTCTCCTGCTGCCACCTCCCACAGCCCCTGTCAGGGGGCGTACCTGGCGGGGTGGGTTAGGGGCGGGGCGGAGCAGCGGATAGGTTCAAACATACGCTGAGGCATATGACATTTCAGAGACACACACTCTCTCTCTCTCTCTCTCTCTCTCTCTCTCTCTCTCTCTCTCTCTCTCTCTCTCTCTCTCTCTCTCTCTCTCTCTCTCTCTCTCTCTGAACGGTTATTGAAGGGAAAGAATTACTGCTGTGCGAGTTAGATAAGAGGCCCCGCCGCGCCCCGCCCGCCGCGCCCCGCCGCGCCCCGCCGCGCCCCGCCGCGCCCCGCCGCGCCCCCGGGGCCTCAGCGTCGCCGCTGAACGGTTCAACGTCCCCTCGCCACGAAATAAAGAGGGGAGGTGTGCAGGAAAAAAAGAGACAGTCGACCGAGAAGAAGCAGGAGAAGGGTGTGGATTGCATTTTGAATATTCATCGAAACATTACTAATTCAATCAGCCGATGCAGCTTTGTCGGCGCGGGTGCGGTGAAGGAAACTTTTTGGCTCGTTTCGCGCGCTCCGCTCGTGTGGACTCGATGAGATTATTTCTTGTTGAGCTTTGCCTTGAAGCGGAAGACCTTTACGTGTGAGATTGTGCGCGTCTTCTGCGCGCTTTTTGTTGTTACAAATCAATTAAGTCTTTGCTTGTAACAACCTATGAGCGCAACATGCGGGGCAAAACCAGCCTTCATGTGATGAGATCCACTGCCTCACATTTCACGTTTTACGGCCTAGGCCTTAGAGAGCTCGCCCGCCTGCTCCAAATTATTTCCGCAGGAGAATTGCGTTTCTCGAATTTCCTTATTTCGAAGTAGTTGTGTAAATAGCTCGCTCTTTTCTCTTCTCGCGGGCCCTGGGCCGTAGTGCACCCTGTGTGTGCTCTAATTTAGTTAATAATTAATTGGAGCGCGCCCCGCCCCGCCCCGCCCCGCCCCGCCCCGCCCCGCCCCGCCCCGCCCCGCCCGGCGCTGCATTTTTGCGCTCCGCCATTTGGTGCGCGTGGCAGCTCGCTGCCCCCTCCCTCTACGCGTCCGCCCCTCCGGCGCGCGCGCCGCCCGCGGCGCCTTAATGGGGAATGCGAGGAAATATCGCCATCCGCGGCTTTTAATGGCGAGAGCCGCGGCTTATTTATCTAAAGGGGAGCATTTGCGCGCCTTACGCCTCCCCACCCCGCCCCACGCCACCCCGCCCCGCCCCGCCCCGCCCCGCCCCGCCCCGCCCCGCCACAGCGTCAGACAGAAGTGTTGTTCGGGCAGCTTGTTCTGCTGTAGGCGGGTCGCGCCGGTTTACAAGGGTCGTAACCACCAACAAAATGAAAAAGAAAAGAAAGCACTTTTACGCACCCAAAAACGCGGGCTGCTGTTTTGGGTGCATATATTGCTTCTGCACTCATTTCTGTAAAGTACACACTAACGGGCTATGTAGTATTTTGTGCACAACTACGTACAACTGTGCACATACGTAACTTACGTACAATTTTGTGCATAGTTACGTACGAAATTATGCGTAATTTATGTACAAAGTCACGAAATTGTGCGTAGTTATGTAAGAATATTGTGCGTAAGTTACGTATGTGCACAGTTGTACGTAGTTATGCACAAAATAGTACATAGCCCGTTACTGTGTAAGTGATATGTTCCTGCATGTGCAATCCTATACATAGCCATGTTTAAAGAAAAAGTGTAAATTCTGACGCCATACCTCTATAGCGTATACAATTTTAATTGGATGGTGCCATTAACGTTGGGTTACCAAAGGTTATAATATGCGTAAATATCATGGCAAATATTTATCCAATTTTTTTTCCCTTTTTTTTTCCCGCACCGCGTGGTGTTTTGCTGCGTGAAGTGATCCTGACACAATATTGTGCTTTGTGCGGGGTGGGTGACACGCGCGCGCGGGACGGGGAGGGTGCAGCCCTGTGTGTGTCGGGGCGGGTGGGGTGGGGTAGCGGGGCGTGGCGGGGCGTGGCGGGGCGTGGCGGGGCGTGGCGCTTATGTTTCGACGGATAATGCACCGCCCCCGGCAGCTCTTAATAGAGCCCCAGATGAAGTGGTAAAGACGGCGGTCGCACCCTTCTTTTCGTCTCTCTCTCGTGTTTTTTTGTTGTTGTTTTTTGTCGGCCTCTTCTTACCTTCCTTTTCTTTCTTCTTCGTTTTCTTGCTGCTCCTCCATCTTCTGTCTCCGCTCTCCCCCTTCCCTTCTGTCAAAGCGGAAGAAAAGACTTCGCGACACAATCCCTCGTCCTCCCGCACTGTGTTACAAAAAAAAAATAAAAAGGCGCACACGAAAAAGAAGGGAAAAGAAACTCGCGCACAAATGGAAACATGTGTGTTCCTACTAGAGCTAGGTAGCGTGGATTTGAGCACGGTAAAAACAATGTCTGATTTTTTGATGTAAGGGGAAAACTTCGAGGAACTCCCATCATTTGATAGATTTTGCGTGATAAGTCAACTCAGAAAACGTGGGAATTTCCCCTTAATTTTTGAGGACTTTCTCAATACAACAGCTAACTTATCATAGTCCGTAGTACAAGTGACAGGATCGCACACCGCGGTGCGTTGGCGCGGACCTCCAGGCTGAACCCGAGCCGACGCGCGGCACTGGTCGGGAGAGATACCGCAGTAAATCACGCGGAGGTTTTGTGGAGGGCATGCGCACGGGCCGGGCCGGGCCGGCTCCACCACAGCGCTGGCCGGTCAAACACTTGTAATCATGCGAATAGCTGCGCATGACGACTATGCCGAAAATAGACGCAAAAGTGGGCGGAACCGGTGTGGGCAGAGGGATGGTGTTTGCTTCTTCTTCCGGTATGCCGCCCGTGCGCGCAGATAAGGAGATGTGATTTGGCGGGCGCGGCGCGGTGTAGGGGAGGATCAACAAGGCGGGGGAGGAATGGAAAATCCCCCCGCGGTGCGGTGCAGTGCGGCCCAGCCTCCACCCTACGCACGCAGGATTGGAATATCAAACGCACATTTGTTGGAGTAAGATAGTGTGTCTCGTGCGGAGGGCCCCGCCCCCCCGCCCCCGCCCCGCCCCCGCCCCGCCCCCGCCCCGGCACACGGCCTGCTGCGCGTGACAGGGGATGTTAGCAGTGCGCGTCCGCTGGGGGATGAGGAGATCAAGAGAGAGGGAGCGAGAGAGGTATGGGAGAGAGAGAGAGAGCGAGTGAGAGGGAGAGGGAGCGAGAGAGAGCGAGAGAGAGAGCGAGTGAGAGGGAGAGGGAGCGAGAGAGGTGGGGGAGAGAGGAAAACAGGCCGGCCGACGAGGCCGACTGTCACCGCGCGATCACCTCTCTATTAAGCTTAGGAGAGGAGAGGGTCGGGGGAAATATGCAGAAAAATATGACGGGCGCAACGCTGACGTGGGATGAGGGTGGCGGGGACGGGTAAGAAAAAACTGCTGAAAACATTCCGGAAACGTGATGGTAGAGGTGCCGACAGCCAAACCATGCACTGCAATTCTTTCTTCCTTTTTTTGTGGCTGGGGGTGAAATAATTCAAAATTTTGAACGCAACTGACCGCTTACTCCAGAAAAAGAAATTTTGGGTCGGTTTGTTGGTTACGGTATAAGATCGCCCGGAAGCGGGCCTGGGACGGGGTTGGGGAGGGGTCCGGCAGCCGTGGCGTTGAGGCAAATGTCGCACAGGGCCGCCTCCTGCCTGGGCTGGGCGCCGCTGCGACAGACTCCTATTAAATATTCATTCCAACGTCGTGTGCGGGTCATTAGGACTTCCTCTTCCAACCAGGCAGCCGCGCCCTAGCCTCCTCCGAACGCTGTACTCACCCGAACTGCCCCCCATCCCCTCTAGACCGTGCCTCTTGCGCCTTTTATCATGTACCACAATAATTTTTTTTGATCCCCAGCCGCCACTGCCCGTTGCCGGTTGTCGCATGCCCTCGCACCCTTCCCCCCATTCCTACTCTCATCAAGTCCATAAATATCCTGGTCACCCTTATTACATCACATAGAGATGGTTTGGCCTTCAATACCGGACCTTACTCTCTAACCTAACACTTGTGCGCCGCCGTGCGAACTCCTGTCGGGCTGCTCACTCCCCGCCTCTCTCGTGCATCCCCGTTTGACCACCCACTTACTCACCCTCTCCTTAATCTAGCTTCGTAAAAATTTGGATTGGAAACTTAATCCCTCTGCGGGGCGAGCGGCCCTTCCGGGAATGGCCTGTTTCCGTTATATTTTTCGTGCACTAGAAACCCAAGTGTGTGAATGTCGCACACTCGAAGGCGTGTAAATTTGTATCGTACGCATAGACAAGTAAAATTGTGAAGTTTCCAAGGAATTTCTCACAAAAAAAAAAACAATTGGTTGCAAGTGTACGAATGGAAATTCACACACCCACCAGTGTGCGGCTTTGGCACACTTGGATTTCCAGTGTGTTTCCGTCGTGTTTGCTAGCCGCCTCCCCTTGCGCCCCGGGGCCCGTGGCAGCGGCCGTCTCTCCCCCATCCGTCGCGGAGGAGAGAACAGAGGGCGATATAAACGACTCGCAACAAGTATGTTAATTCTTTTGGAGAGGACGAATAAGTGGCTCTAGGATTAGCATGACAATGGTGGCGCCCTGCCCTATGCACCCCGGGGGCATAATCGTGTGGGGCGGCGGCGCGCACTCACTGCAGGGAGGAAGTGAGAGAAACGAGGAGAGAGAGAGAGAGAGGGGGAGGAGAGAGGGCAACGGCCGCCCTCCGCGACGCGACAGCAGCAGCAGCACTCGGCCCGAAAATGGAATGATAAAAAAAAATAGATTCGACCGGATCCTCGGGCGGGCTGAGGGCGCTGAGGACCGCCCGTCGGCCGGCCGGCCCGATATTGCCTTATGGCACGGAAATTATTTGCATTCCCAATAAGAATTGCATTTCTGCGGCGCAGTGTCATTGAATGGGGCGCCGCGGCCGACTCGGCCCGACCGGCCGTGTATTTTATTTTTTGCCGCTTTCCGTCAGGCTGCAGCCCCATCTCCTTTACTGCGCGCTCTCTCGCCCTTCGCCCTTGCCCCCTTGTCGTGGACGATAACGTCCACGACGAGAAATTCCATAAACTGTTGGGTTTGTTTGGGGCGGGGCGGGGCCCGGTGCGAGCGCGCGCGTGCTCCGAGCAGACGAGATGCCTTTCTGAACGCGGGGCGGGGCGGGGCGGGGCGGGGCGGGCAGACTGGCGCCGACATCAAAGCGGCGTCTGGCTGTACTGCCATTTTGTTTTTATCTCGGTGAGCGAGTCTCGCACGTGGCGGGGCGCGCCTCCGCCGCACACGGCACAGGCCACCGAGATGTCTAACGAAGGGGTGGGGTGGGGCCGGGCGCGGCGGGGCGGGGCGGGGCGGGGCGCGGTCCGGCCTGCGGACTAATCTCGACCGCGGCCGCCGTTCCCTTTCTAATCGCCGGCCTCTGTCTCCTCCCCCTGCCTGCCGGGCCGGGCCGGGCGTGTATCCTGGCCTCGTCTAATCCGACGTCTCCCTGCCATTAAGGCCTCGGCCCGGCCCCCCGGACCGCACGGGCCGCTCCATAACTTAAAGGCAGTGGGCGGGGGCAGAGCCACTTGATCTGCGGCGGCGTCGCCCCCGCTGCCCCGCCTGTGGCAGTACTGGTGTTGTAGCGCCCGCCGGGTGCGGCGTAGGCCGTGCCGCCCGACGCCGCTGCGCGCGCGCTGCCTACGTGGCGGGCGCGGTGTAGGTTGGGCTGCCTACGCGGCGGGCGCGGAGTAGGTTGGGCTGCCTACGTGGCGGGCGTGGTGTAGGTTGGGCTGCCTACGCGGCGGGCGCGGAGTAGGTTGGGCTGCCTCCGTGGCGGGCGTGCTGTAGGTTGGCCTGCCTACGTGGCGGGCGCGGTGTAGGTCGGGCTGCCTACCTTTACGGCTCGGCCACCGCCATGGCAAGCAGGGGCCTCCTGTCTTGTCTTCGGTTTTCGCTCGGTTTTCTTTTTCCGTGACTGCCCTACCACTTGCCTCCTCCTCCTTCCCTTCTCTTATAGGGCGCACTACACACCATATCTCGCTTGCTCCCTCACACTAGCGCCCGCGCCCTCTTGCTCTGTGTGGTTCTCTCTCTCTCTCTCTCTCTCTCTCTCTCTCTCTCTCTCTCTCTCTCTCTCTCTCTCTCTCTCTGGCTGTCCCTTGCTTTAATTATTCAGCCTGCAGGCCCTTGGAGATGCTGCTGGCCCGCCGGACGCTCGCAGTGAGTTGGGGTCCCTGGGCCGGGCCGGCGCGCACGCAGAAGGGGGCCCTGCCCAGTGATAAGTGGCGCCTCGAGTGTGTGTGTGGGTGAGAGAGAGAGAGGGAGAGGGAGAGGGAGAGGGAGAGGGAGAGAGAGAGAGAGAGAGAGAGAGAGAGAGAGAGAGAGAGAGAGAGAGAGAGAGAGCTATGGGCAGAGTGCTCGAGACGTGCGGCGGGGAGGAAGTCTCAGAGAATGGGGGCGAGGTCCGACAGTAGTCGAGTGAAGATGTAATGACGGAGATCCCAATACGGCGCGAGGATGATGTCGCTGACGACACTGATGACGGGGAACAGACTGTCGCATCCGACTCGTGTCGCTGGGGTGACGCGGCCCCGCGTGTGGGGGAATAGGAAGGGGAGGGGGAGGTGGCGTCGGCGCCGCCCCGGCGGGAGAAATGCCGTACAAATGGTTCCATGATGCAAACCGGATATTGCAGGGGTTTGCTCCGGCAACGCAGTCGGAAGCTGCGATCGCTGCTCGCCTCCCCTCGCCCACGCTCCCCCTCTCCGTCGCCTCCCCCCGCCCCTGTCCGCGCCAAATCGTGCCGCGCTATGAAGTTATGCATGGCGTGCGTGGGCGGGCGGGGCGGGGCGGGGCCCCTCTCGCAATAAGCAGCATGGGGGATATCCGCACTGCATTCGGTGCAGCTCGCACGAGTGTGTGTGTGTGTGTGCGCGCGCGCGTTGGGAACATTGATCGCCTGACCAACGCCATGAATAAAACATGTCTGAGAGAGATGGAGATGAGAGGGCGTCTCGGGGACGTCCGCGGCGACTCACCGCTCTCTGCTGAAGAGAGAGCAGGAGAGAGAGAGTGAGAGAGCGCGCTGCCGTTGTGTGACGCGCGGGTGCAGCTCGCTGCAGCGCCACTCAGCTGCACCGGGAGCGCCGTGCGGGGGCGCCCTACGCCGCTGTGACGGCCGGGGCAGGTGGCTTGCAGGCTGGAGTAAGAGGAAAAAATAAAATGGGAGGGAAAAAAAAAAGGAACTTATGGTGCCTGACGCAGAGGAACACAGAGGGCTTGTATACATATATATTTTTTTTTCGTCGGCTACGGGCAGAACGTCGTGTGTGTGAGAGGAGATACAGTGCAAAGACGTGAGTAAGTTTGGAGGCTAGGTGTATGTGTGTGTGAGAGAGAGAGGCGGAGGGAGGGAGAGATGAGTGGAGGGTAGCGGAGCTACTGGGTGGGGAGACAAAAAGAAACTAGAGTGCGTGCCTGGCCTGCACGGCCCCGGGCGCGCCGTGGCGCCTAGTGAGCCTGTTTGAGCTATAAGGACCGTGCGGGACATATGTTTTGTGGTGGGGAAAAAGAAATGGGGTGCATTTTGCACGGGGTGCGCCAGCGCGCGGCAAGGAGTGCCGCGCCGCCACCCCTCGCCACACCCCGCCCCACCCCGCCCCACCCCACCCCGCCTCACCCCACCCCGCCTTACCCTGCCCCGCCCCTTCTTCCATTACTACCCCTCCGGCCGGCCGGCACCCTCCCCAGAGGAAAGTCCCTGCCTTCTCTCTCTTCTCCCTCTCCCTCCCCCACTCTCCCTCTCTTCTCTTTTCTCTTCCCTCTCCCCCCTCTCCTCACACCGGACGTGGAGCACTACTTAGTGCAGATTATATCGGCCGGTCGGTCTGTCTTTCTCGGATTTGATTGTTTGTAAGTAAATTTAATCACGGTCGAGTTGTCGGGCAGGGCGAGTCGGGACTATTGGGGGCGCTGCTGGTGGCGGTGAGCGACTCGCCGTACACTGCTGGGAGAGGGCGAGGCTTAATATTTTTCTTTTCTCTTTGAGAGGCTACCTGGCATATTCACTCTAAAATTCACAGGACGCCCATCAATGGGCTCCCCAATATCCACTTCATATTGCTTATCTGAAACGAAAATTGCGTCGATAGGTTTGTCTTTGAGAAGCACTAGAAATTTGACAGCTTCGGCTTGCCCGATTCGATGAACTGAAATGTAAGAGTTACATTACAAAAAATAAATAAAACACAATATTATATTTTTTGCAGCAAGAATTAAAGTGCGGAATATAGATTAATAAGGTTTTTCTGCCCTGTCGTGCTGGGCAAGGCCAGTGGCCCCACCGATGGACCGATAAAAAGAGCGGGGAGGATAGAGCCCCGCTCCGCTGAGGTCGGGTCGGGTCGGGACGGGACGGGCCTGAGGTCGCGGGACTTGGCAGCGCCCACGGTCATTCCGGGGAGTGCGACCTGACCCCAGCGGCTGGAGATAGTTTTGCATTTTCTGTTTGCACGCGAAGGAGATTGGTAAATTTTAAAGAGCGATTAAAGTAAGTTGAATGCGCTGAAACCTCAAGTGTGTGAATGTCGCACACGTGTAGGTGTGCTAAATGATCGACACACTTGGGTGTTTGTTCTCCACGGAGAGAAGAGACTTGATGTGATGTCGGTGTGGTCGTCCTCCCCGTGCGGAGGCTTCCTGTTTCCTCTCCTTCAACTAATTTTGTTTTTCATTTTCCCCGTTCGCAGTGTACCTTGTGCGAGCACAGCCCGACTGCTCCAGGCACCTCTCCGCTCGGCTCAGCCCGCCTAGCCTCGCTCCAGCCGCTGCTCGCCGCGCCACGCACAAGGTAAGGCAATCTGGAACAATTTCTCAAGTCGCGACGGCGATATTGCGTAATATGTAAGAACGAATTGTTTTCTGGAGAGAGAGAGAGAGAGAGAGAGAGAGAGAGAGAGAGAGTGCCCGCAGGGGGTTTAGGGGTTGGGGTGAAAAGTTGAGATGAGGCAGGATGTGGCACGACGCTGCTATTCCTGTCTCATTTCAGGCATGACCTCCGCCGCGAGTCGCAACCGGGCTTAAGAGACGCGTGTGGCGGGGCCGCGGCTGAGATAGTCCGGACTAAACGGCCCGCAGGTAGAGTTTAATTCCTTGATCGGGAGCGAAATTATTCACTTATGAATCAAATAAGTATGTGAATGCAGCACATATTACGTACACATGTCAATTTACGTGTGTTTGAAATTCGATGGGGAATACCCACCATTACTTGTCCACTCTTGGGTTTCCAGCCTATCTCCTCAGCTCGAATTGTGAGTAAAAGAGCTATTCTCGCCCCATTTTATTAGCAGTCTCCTTTTTTTTTTTAGCGTTACGACCCTTACGCTATATGCGCACGTTTCATGAAATTGAAAGGGAAAAAAAATCTCTTTGTTGAAATTATTGCGGGTCATCGTGATGATTTGCAATGATTTGCGCGCAGACAGACTTGGCGCCAACGGCCGTGGGCACGCACACACACGAGAATGCGCCCCCTACCCTCCTCTCTCTCTCTCTCTCTCTCTCTCTCTCTCTCTCTCTCTCTCTCTCTCTCTCTCTCTCTCTCTCGTCCTCGCCGCCCGCAATATTTCTCCCGAATGGGACGTAATTGTGGGTTCTCGTGGCCTCTGGCAGTGGCCTCACACATAAGAAAACGCACCCAGCCCCAGCCTGGACCCGTGCAGCGGCGGTGCCAGGCGGCGGAAAAATGGTAATAATAATAGTAATAAAAGATACAGAATAGAAATGAAGAGCTACAGGAAGGGAAGAGCGATGCATGGGGAGGTAGCGGGATCGTGAAGAACACAAGAAGGATCTGCTGCGACAACCGAGTGCTGCGAGTTTGTGTGTATCTGTGTGTGTGTGGAGCGGGGTAGGCGGTGGTGCTATCCAATCGCCCCCGAGGCCCGCGGGCGCAGCCCTCTCTTCCTGCATGGAGCACTTTACCTGGCCTTGAGCGATATCATGTGGATTTGCGGAGGAGTAGCAGGGAGGAGAAATATGGCATTCGATTTTGATGTGCATCGGGCGCAATATTGCGACGCTATTTACATTGCCCTGATAAGGACGATATAGTGGCTGGGGTCGGGCCGGGCCGGGTCGGTCGGGAGCAGGCGGCCCCCACAACGGGACGAATAAATAAGGTCTAAGGTCTCCTCCTCCCCCTCCTCCTCCTCCTGCTGTTGCTACAACTCTACTGCTCCAGGCAAGCTTGTGTAGCTCGCAGGGGTGCGTAACTTAAGCGACTACAGCAGGCCGGTACGGCTGCAGGTGTCCCTGCTGGGCGGGCCGCGGCCTCTGTCGGCCGTCCTGCTGCAAGACGCTCATCTCTGGGTGGAACGCGGTTGTTGTCTCGTTGGTATAGGCAGACCTTTCCTCGTTGTCCTCTCTGCGTCTCTCTATTCTCCTCCTCCTCCGCATTCCGCAGACGGCGGCGCATGCGCCAGAAGCATTTCATATTTATGAGTGTCGCCGTGATGTATGTGGGCCGAAAGACGCCTGCCGCCGCTGCTCGCAGGGGGCGACTTGACCGGCCCGGGCGGGCTGCGCTGCGCTGTGCTGGGCTGGGCTCCTTTGTGGTGGCTTTCTGCCCCAATTGTCCTGGAAATGTGTTCCCCGCCACGCCGCGCCACACGCCGCACCACACACCGCCCTCCAAACCGAACCGACACACGACAAGGCCTCGCATATGGTCCACATCGAGAGGAGGAAAGCTACGGGCCTTAAACGACGAAGAGGAAACCAGAGAGGGAGGGAGAGAGAGGGAGCGAGTGAGAGTGCGAGAGAGTAAGAGAGGGAGAGAGACACAGAGCAGAGGAGGGGCAAGTGGGCGAGTACAGCGGCCGTGCGCAAGTTGTTGTGGTGATTGCAGTGTCGGCGCTCTGCCCTCCCCGCACTGCGCCCCGAGAGACAAGGGTCACCCCGCCCCGCCCCGGGCTCCTGGATGGCACGGGGCCCTCCGGGGGCCCCCGCGGGGGCGTGTCGCCCGCTGTGCGGCCTGAGCCCCTCCAGTACATTGCGGGGCGGGGCAGACTGGATGGTTTTGGTTGAGGGTTGGGGTGGGGTGGGGAGGGGCCTACCCGGCCTGCCTGGTGTAGCGGACCGGACCCGACCGCGACTCGCTTCCTTCGCAAAAACGAACGAGTGTGGTCGGGCGGGGCGGGGCGGGGCCGGGCGGGGCCGGGCGGGGCGGCCGCAGTGGCGCAACTTTGAGGCCGGACAAAGGCGAACCCCGCGGGCGGCGGCGGCGGCTCCAGCGACAGCAGAGTCTAGAGGGTAGGCGAGGAGGAAGCTGAAGCGGCAGCAGTCTAGAGGGTAGGCGAGGAGGAAGCTGAAGCGGCACCAGTCTAGAGGGTAGGCGAGGAGGAAGCTGAAGCGGCACCAGTCTAGAGGGTAGGCGAGGAGGAAGCTGAAGCGGCAGCAGTCTAGAGGGTAGGCGAGGAGGAAGCTGAAGCGGCGGCGGCTCCAGCGGTAAGAGTACGAACAGGCAGTCGCTCGCCTACAAAACGTGTGCTAAACAATTTATCGCACACCCACAAGTTTCTGCAGAAAAAAACAACAACATTCAAACACCTGTACGCGGTGATAGACTTTTCGTATCCGTGCAGCTTTCACGATGCATCGCGAGTAACTTGTAGACGGCATGAAGGTCGTCTGGGGTGGGGTGGGGGGGGAGGGGGCTGGCTGGCTGTGTAAGAGGAGGAAAGTCCTCTGAGCGAACGTGGAGTAATTAGGGAGGGGGACTCGGAGGTGACAGAGACCCGTCGCTGCTGCCCTCTGATGGTGTACTCCCTAGAAGAATTTTATCCTCCTTAGCCGCTTGTTGTAAGTCCTGTTCACACGGGGCTCTGTACTAAGCGCCCGTCCCCGTGCCGTTCTCCGCGCGCTCCTCTTTGGGCGTTATTACGCTACAGCGGGGGATGTCTGCCTGGAATACCCTCTCAATTAAACTTCAAGGACGAGCTGCTTCTACCGCTCTTGTTTTTTTTTCCCCCCGGTATGTTTCGCCTTGTAGCCTGGAGTAGCCCGAGGGCGGGGCGGGTGCTCCCTGTCGTGCGGTGGAGAAAGGTCATGGCGGGGTCGTGGAAGGCGTTCTCTGCTGCTTCCCTGGTGGCTTTGGGGCGTACCGGCGGGGTGCGGTGGGGCGGGGCGGGGTGGTGGTGGGGCGCGGCCCGTAGCATGTTGACCCGCAGCAGCAGCGTACGTACGCTCTTTGGGGTTTCCGGGGGAAAAACTCGCAACGCGGTCCAGGTTGCGCTCGGCCTGGGTGGGGTAGGGTGGGGACAGCCACAGGGTAGAAAATCAGGCCAGAGGATTGTGGTCGCGGCGCGCCCCGCCCCGCCCCGCCCCGCCACGCCCCGCCACGCCCCGCCACGCCCCGCCACGCCCCGCGGGGACATTTTCACTCTCGTCACGTCCTGCCACCACTCTATTTCACTTTTATTTTTCTGCGGCTGCTGCTGCTGCTTTCGTTTCGCGTGGCCCTGCTGCCCCCTGCCGCCCCCTCCCTCCCCCCGCCCCCCGCCCCCCGCGTGCGACTGTGCGTCGGGTCGTGCGCGGGTGGCGATTTAGTGGTCGGCCTCTGGCGCCCGCCCGGGCCAGTCTCGGTAATTCTCCCGTTTCCTTGTGGCCTCCGGCCGTGTCGATCGTGTGTCCCATAGGGCAGTTACGCCCCCACCAGCTCCCCGTCAACAACAAGCCCTCGGCAGGCTGCGGCCCGGTGTCGCGCGCAGGTTCAGCGCCCTCTGTTGGGCGGCCGTCAACCGTCATTATCGAGACTACACGCGCGCTAATGTAAAAAAATAATAGCAAAATTTAGGGACTGTCTGGGGTCAAGCTGTGTGTGCCTGCTACTCATAGCGGATGAAAATAAAAAATCACTTTAAAGAAACGCATAACGGGATCTCTGGGTAATCCGATATGGTTTAAGAGGAGCAGACCTGATAAGCGGCTAATGGGTGATGGTGGCGCTGGGGGTGTATTTAAGTATCTGGCCGGATTTTTATTACATCGTGTTCTGCTGCGGATAACTTGGGCCATCGGCGACGCGAGCGCTCATCAAAGATTTACATGAGGGCGACTAAGGGCGTGGCGGGGCAGGGTGCGCCAGTGGGCCGGGAGGGGGGGGGGGGGGCGTTCTGCTGTTGGCCACGGGCCTAGGGCTACTAATTTACAAAACTTTGCTCGTCCCATTCTTCGGCTCCTCTCCGCTCCTCCCCCCCCCCTCACCTCATTCCGCCATTACCATGCATAGTGAAGGCGACTTGACCTAGGGAAGGGATTGCTTTCCTCTCGCGGGACGGCCGCCTAAGTCCCGTTTTCCCCGCTTTTCTTTGAAGAGGAAAAAAAATCAAAAGAGTTTGGTGGCTGGAAAATTCTTGTACGACGACACGCGCAATGGGCGGCGCGCGCGAGAATTTAACAACAAGTTTGTTAGAATAGGAAGTTTGTTTGTTGATGGGGCGAGGAAAGTCCCCCCTCTCTGTGTGAAGGCGTTGCCTGGGGAAGAGAAGGGAGGGGAACCCTCCTGGGCGCCTACAAATAGTGGGCTTGTCCGTATTTAGAGACTGTGCTCGGGTGTTGAGAGTCGTGCGCGTGTGAATGTACAGGGCTGCGCGCGCGTGCGTGTGTCTTTGAGTGTGTGTGTGTGTGTGTGTGAGAGAGAGAGAGAGCGCGCATTTTAAGGGTGGCCTGCGAGCTCAAATAGTGTTTTATGACTCCCAGACAGCTCGACACCGGACTGCACTTAGGCCCTTGGGGTAGGTGCAGGCAGGTCCCACGGAGCGTGGCAGCGGTGGGCGGTGGCGACCTCCCCGCGAGGCTCGGGGGTTCCTACCGCAAGAAAAAAATATTTGTGTCACGCGTGAGCGAGTTTAGTCGACTTGTCAAAATAGGCTGTGTTTGGATATGAGGGACTTTGAATTGGTAATTTTTAAATCGGCCTTTCCGTGGGACGCTTTTTGCCTCGGCCCGCTTTCTATCGGTGCTGCCAGAAAAGTAGGCAATAAGGCGCCCTAATACGGTGGAGAAAAGCGTGCTGCATATACGCACTGCTGCCTAGGCATCGGCGCAGCCCTCTTTACTCCACTGTGTTTGGGCGCCTTATTGCTTACTTTTCTGGCAACACACTTTTTTCCGTCGCCTTGCAGTGCACCGCGGTGCGCCGCGGTGCGCCGCGGTGCATCAAGTGGGCCATTCTTCCCCTGCGCGGCCCACCAGAGCCCTCCCCTTCCCTCCCCTCGGCTTTGGCTCGGCTCGGCTCGCGCGCTCGCGGCACCACCTCGATCCTTGCTCGGACCAAATGGCTTGGACACGGTAGCGATTGGGTCCAATCCAGCTACCCCTTCTCTCTCTCTCGCTCTCTCGCCATCCCTTCCAGTTCCAGCCCTTTGGAGAGGATCTCTTGAGCGGGGCGGCCCCGTAGCCTTCCCCCCCCCCCCTCCTCCTGATAAAGTGGATGTGCCCGGGACCTGCATTATAAATAACTCTGCTGTTGCTGCGGCCGGGCTGGGGCCGGGCCGGCTAAAGCCTAGGGTGTGCATGGAGATAGTTTGCCAGCCTTCCGCGCAAACATTTCGCCCGCCCCCGATTCGGCCCGCGAAGCGAGGAAAAGCAGACGATACGTGGTGGTCGAGAGAATTGGGCGTTTTACTCTCGCGTTTGTCGTGTTAGCTCCTGTGTCTCCACACTGGACACTGTTCATCCCCTCACAATATTTACAATTTGTTTTGACACATGAGCCTTTCTCCGCTCGTTGAGCAAGTCGTGTATCCACAGTGCACTCTCGGGCTTATACTGAAAGTGTCCAAGTAGGCGATGAACTCCCACACACATCAGTAATACTTACAGATTTGTTACTAGTACTGAGGACATTGGTAAGGAGCAATTTGACATTTTCTTAATACGTGTGGCCCGACTGCTGCCGCGCCGCCGTGCCTGCCCGTGGCGTGGTGTGGCTGCTCCCTCGGCATACATCACGGTTAATTGAGTAGACCGAACGGCCACGCACACTAGGAGGGGGGGGGGGGGGGGCTCTCCTGTATCGGCTGGGCTGGGTGATGAACCGATCCTAACTCGTCTATTCTGTGGAAGTAAAGTCATGCGCGAGAGGAGAAAGCATTTGCTTTGTTAGCAGCAGCGCTAGCTGAGATTCATGACTCCTGCGCCTTTTTAGAAATCCATTAAAAAATCGAGTGAGGAAACGTCGCACGCACACTTAAAAGTGATCGAGCTTACGTCCGCTCATATGTCATGCACGCCAAGTTCCAGAGAATTAAATATTTTCACTAGGTAAAAGTACAGTGCTGCAACACTTTGCATTTCTGCCTTACTATTCCCTCTCGCAACCCACCTTACACTGATCGTTTTTTTTTTTTTTTTTTTTTTTTTTTGTTTTGTTGCAGAATTTAAAAAAAAAAATCCCTTGGCCTGCTGTTTTTAGCTTTAAGGACAAAGGTATGTAGTAGTTCGTTGTGGTCTTTGGTTCTCTGCAAAAACAAAAACTAAACCCTTTAAATTTCAGTCCGGGGAGTCTTCCATCTAAACAATGCCTTTAAAATGCGAGATCTGCTGCAAAATCTGTGCGTCGCAAAGCAGCCTAACAAAACATCTTCGCACCCACACTGGTGAAAGGCCTTTTGAATGCACGGTTTGCTACAAGATGTTCTCACAGGCTGGCCATTTAAAAGTCCATCTTCGCACCCACACTGGTGAAAAGCCTTTCGAATGCACGGTGTGTCACAAGATGTTTTCAGAAAGTGGCAGTTTAAAAGTCCATCTTCGCATCCACACTGGTGAAAAGCCTTTCGAATGCACGGTGTGTCACAAGATGTTTTCAGAAAGTGGCAAATTAAAAGTCCACCTTCGCACCCACACTGGTGAAAAGCCTTTTGAATGTACGGTTTGCCACAAGATGTTTTCAGTATCCGGCGACTTACGAAAGCATCTTAGCACCCACACTGGGGAAAAGCCTTTTGAATGCACGGTGTGCCACAAGATGTTCTCAAGAAGTGAATATTTAAAAGCCCACCTTCGCACCCACACTGGTGAAAAGCCTTTTGAATGTACGGTGTGCCACAAGATGTTTTCCATACCCAGCGGCTTACGAATTCACCTTCGCACCCACACTGGGGAAAAGCCTTTTGAATGTACGGTTTGCCAAAGAAAGTTTAGACACGCTGCCTATGTTAAAGTCCATCTTCGCACTCACACTGGTGAAAAGCCTTTTGAATGTACGGTGTGCAACAAGATGTTTTCAGAAAGTGGCAAATTAAAAGTCCATCTTCGTACCCACACTGGTGAAAAGCCTTTTGAATGTACGGTGTGCAACAAGATGTTTTCAGAAAGTGGCAGTTTAAAAGTCCATCTTCGCACCCACACTGGTGAAAAGCCTTTTGAATGTATGGTGTGCCACAAGAAGTTTTCGGTGTCTACTAATTTAAAAGTCCATCTTCGCACCCACACTGGTGAAAAGCCTTTTGAATGTACGATTTGCGACAAAACCTATTCCTCTGTACAGTATGGGGGGATTCACATGCGCACACATACGAATCCTGTTTGAAGAAAAAATAGTTTATTGTGAACACGGAAACCCTTTAACTTTGTTCAGTTTCAAGTGATCGGATATAAATGGATGAAATTTTGTCTTCACTTTCATTTTATTTTAGACGTGAATGTCCTGTTACTTCTGATCGGAACCTATTCCTTTATGCTACCATCTTTTTTCACCATAGGTATTCGTATGTTTACATACAGTACTGTTAACCTTTGTTGTATAAATAATTATTTATTCATAATTTTACTACCTTTCTGAAATATAAGTGTACAAAACCAACTTAATATATCTGATTTTTTCTCGTTTGTGTTCTCTTTGACATGCGTTGGGCCGCCCGCCCCCGCCTGTCCTAGTTGTAGTGTGCGTCTGGTGGCGTGACGTGGCTTTTCTTCAAGGTAGCGTCCCCTGGGAATGAGCGATTCCGTCGGGATAGGGAAGAGAGAGGGAGAGGGGAGGATGGCTTTGGCCTCTGCACGAGAGAGAGAGAGAGAGAGAGAGAGAGAGAGAGAAAAAAAGAAAGAAAGAGAAAGAAAGAGACGTAAGCGAAAAGGAAAAGCTGCCGAGGGAATTGCTCAACGCCTCAGCGGGGCGGGGTGTCGTTAGCACACACTTAAAGTTGTCCTAATTGAAGAGAGCAGCAGCGTGGTCACGTAATGTGAGAGAGAGAGAGAGAGAGAGAGAGAGACATCTGAAGAATTACCCATTGTCATAACGGATATCAGCGCGCTAGGAAGTCTACACGGGCCGGTGAGATGTCCCGCTCCCGGCGGAGGTGTTTGGAGTGCGGCACCGTTAAGCGGGTCACGTGCAGGTGGAAAGAGGGAGGAGGAAGCGGCTGTTTTATGGATGTGGCCGCCGACACTATGGCGTTTGGCGCATTACAGTAAGCCTTCCGGGAGGTGAGGGGCGGCGCAGGCCTTCCCTTCCGCCCCACGCAAATCTTGGATCATCAAGATCCTCTAATCCTCGAGGACGGCGCGGGGGCTGAATAACGCACAGTGGCATGGCGGTGACGGAAGGAGTCCTGGGGAGGGGAGGGCCTCTGCGCGGTCACTCCGTCAGGCGCCGTGACAATGTCAACGAGATAAGCCGGCCGCGCTATTTCTCATACCCCACACATGGCGGCGTTCACGTCCCCAATCAATAGGTGCGGGCCGGGGGGGGGGGGGGGCGGGGGGTGATAAGGCGACGGGGCCGCGCCTCGCCGCGCTCGCCGGGTCCCAAAAGGGGGCTTGAGATGAAATATGGAGCGACGCGAGCCGACCGGTGTCTGTACAAAAGCACCCTCCGCGGTGTCCTCCACGATGTCGGAGCCGCCGCGTCGGTTACTCTGTGCGGCGGCATAAGGGGGTGGGGGGAGGGGGGGGGGACGCTTACCTACCTGCGCCTATGACTGCCATACCCATGGCCGCCCGCCTCAGGCCCGGCCGGGACAAGCTTTGCGGCCTCAATATAGATTCCATACACCTCAGTACCCCCAATATGGCACAGCCCCGCTGCGCCACGCTGCCGGCCTTCAGGAGAGTGAAGGGGTGGGGTGGGGTGTTCCGCGCGGTTCTCAGCATGGGGCGCCAGGGGGTGGAGGGCTCCTTGCCCCCTGCCGACCCTCATTGGCTCTCTCTCTCTCTGCCCCTTTGGTGTGCGTTTTTCATCGTCTTTGACTCGCCTAGCAGCGGCGCGGCGTCACCCTCCCCTTTTCCCACCATAACTCACTGCATGCACGTAGAGTGGACATACATTCGCGAGTGCGCGCTAGTCACTCGTACGTGTGCTGCACACTACCTGCCGAGTGACTTGAAGGTCTGCCCTGGCTACTTGTACGCACGTGGTTTTGCAGAGCTGCGTGCTGCCGCTGCCGCGCGCCCAGTCCCATCAGACTGCAGCCTCTCTGCCTACTCGTCTGGCAGGGACTGTCTAATTTTTTTTTATTTTTTTTTCGAGTAGTGAATAGGGGTGGCGAGGTGGGGTCGGATGAGAGAGAAAGAGAGCGAGAGAGAGAGTGGGAGAGAGAGAAAGAGAGAGAGGGGCTGGCTCCTGGCATAAGAATGGCAGCGAGTGCAGCCCAGAGCAGCCCGGTGTGAAAACACAGCGAGAGAGGGTCGTGGTCGTGGAGGGGCCCTGGCGCCCCGCTGATGTGATACCAGGGGGGGGCTGCTACCACCAGGGAAAATGAACGAATCCCGATACCGTTGATGTGGAGTTCACAATACCCGGCGCGTACACTGGTACGAGACACTTTGTCAAAACCTTGCAATATTTTGTTTTCTCGCTGTCTGGCAAATTGAATCTTCGGGGGTGTGTGGGTAAGTATGAAGGAGGAGAGGGGGGGGGGGAATGCAACGCGAGTAAGACGATTGCGTCTCGACATGAGAAAAGAACACAGTAAAGGAAACTTGGTGGCGGAGGGGAGGGGAGGCGGTGGCGGGGCGGGCTCATGCTTCATCGCGCGCGACAGGCGACGGCCCCGGCGACAGGACAGCTCTCTGCCACCAGGCCCGGACTATCCGGGGGACTGAAAAATTTATGTCACAATACACTCTGCGCGACCTCGCGGGGCGGGGCGAGGCGGGGCGGCTGCAACCGACCGATTAGCAGGGACCCCGCGGGAGCGGCTGCTGACGCCAGGACTGGCTCCCTTAGGGTCGGAGGGTAAGTGGAACACGAGGGGAATGAAGTTTCGTAAAAAAAAAACAACTCGTCGGGAAGAATTTTTTTTTACGTACGTAGTTATATTTTCCAGTTAAGGGCGGACGCGTAACGAACCAGAGGACCTGTTTTCTGCGAAGAGTAAATTTAGGAGAGAGGGCGGGGAGGGGTATAATAACGGTTGCCAACGCACGCGTGCAAAATCGTTTTAAATATTTAACGCAGATTCAATGGTGCGGGCAGCGTGACTCATGTATCCTTTATTTCTCGCAACAGCGATTAATGAAAGGGTTATAAAAAGAGTCTGACCGCTGCTGTGTTGGGGGAACCCGAAACAAATTGAGAGAGAGGGTGGGGGGCACGGGACGGGCCCTCGCTCGGGCAGAGGGGGTCGCACAGGGCCTCCCTGGGGGCGTCGCGGCGCCGCGGCAGGCATCCCGACGCTCCCGACGACTAATGGTGGCGGTGTGTGGCGCGCCGCGCGCCGCGCGTCGAGCTAATCGATCACAGCCGATAGACTCGCGCGCGCGGGATGCCGAGGTTTCGACTTCACTATTGTCCGTCCGCGCGCTCAGAGGGAGAGAGAGTGAAGGAGAGAGCGAGAGAGAGGTTACGGCCGATGTGTGTGTGTGGGCACAGCGGGGACGCACGTGCAGTGGTTTTATTGTCTCTTTTCCCGCCGGCCCGGCCGGCTCCCCTCGCCTCGCGAGGAATGTCTCAAGAGATGCATCCGTAGCAGCGCGGTAGAGGTTCGGAGCCGCGCTCCTCAGCGTTTGCCTGTAGAGTAGGCAATAAGCAGCCGTAAGACAGTGTGCAGTATAGGGTCGAGGGTGAAACAACTTCGGAATTTTTGCACACCTAGTAGTTCATAAACATCAGAAAATTTCCGAAAAGTTCAAAAAATTCAGAACAAATCAGAAAAAATGGGGAGAAATCAGAGCAAAAATTTACAGAAATTTACGACATTTAAGTAACTTGGAGCAGAAAGTGGGTGCTGTGTAGGCGGTGGGCCGAGGCCGGGCGCCACCCTAACCCCGTCCAATCCCGCCGCCTTTAGCGCAATGCTATTTACCGACATGAAGACAAACGAAAACTAACTACTTTGGCCGGCGGCAAGACGTTCTGACGAGTCGTCCTTGCCCCCCCCCCTCTCTTCCCCTGATTTCTCCCCACTCTCTTACACCCCTTGCCGCAGACAAAGAGGGACACAGACCTAATACCTTTTTACCCGCGAGCTCTTAAGCCGCCCTGATGGTATCATTTTAGTCTTGCGTTTTGAGGTGCACGCACTGGATACCCCAAGGTGTTTTAGGTTACGCACTTCCAAGTGTGTAACTGGCTCACAGGACGAGGTGTGTAACAGGCATTATGCCCGCATTTGGCGAGGGGTGCGATGCGCTGCTCTGCAGGCGGCCTCGGCGGCCGAGCCGAGCCGACCCCACACGGCCCCGGACCAGATGGACATGGACAATGCACCTTATGAAATATTCGTCGGCCAGCAGCGCTGCGCCACGCCCCGCCACGCCACGCCACGCACAGCCCACACCCTTTCACATTACTTTTATTTTTTTATACGGGCGACTGATTCATATGGAAGACACGGTCCAGGAGAGAGGGCTTGGCGCGGTTGGGTGGCGTGGTGGCGCTGTGACCTTCCCCCGCTCCTCTCTCTCTCCCTTTCCCTCTCTCTCCCTTTCCCTCTCCCTCCCTCTCTCTCCCTCTCTCTCCCTCTCTCTCCCTCTCTGCCTCTCCTCACTGTTCTGCCTCCTCTCTTCCCTTTCCTGTCCCGTCTTTCGTAAGGAGCCCCTTCCTGACTGGTACGCAAAGTGCCCCCCTAAGAAGTGTCCCCGTTGCGGCCGGCATAGGCGCACTCTGTGTGTATATTCGCGTACAACAAACTTTTCATTTTTATCGCGTTTTGTTTCGTTTGTTTGTTTGTTTGTCGGTTAGGCCCGGCCCCTGCTGCCGGTATCGCGCCCAAGCGCCGCTTGCTTACGTGACTCCAAGTTAATTGCTTGCGAAACCGAATAACGAGCCGCTGCTGATCTCATTTATTTTTTTCTCTGTTTGTACGCCTTGTGTGCGTGTATCGTTTTTATTAGTATTATTTACCTGATACTTGTCCGCTGTTTTGCATTACAGCAAAGAGAATTATTTTTTTCCCCCTGTTTTTTTCTCCCCGATGTTTGGTCACTGCGGTAGGGATAACACCGCGGATAAAACCTTCCGCTCAAGGGCGGGTGTAGCGAAACGTGTAGCGGTGCGAGTGTCCGGAGCGGCAGGTGGAACCACTACACAGGGACGGCAACTCGATGCTCGTGGAGGGGGTGCTGCTTATGCACCGAGATTTTATTTCGTAAGGGTTGAGAGTGGGAGAGAGACAGAGAGAGAGAGAGGGGGGGGGCAGAAAGGCACGATGGTGGTGATGGTAGGCTGTCAGCACGGAGACGGACAAGAGGTGGAGGGGTGGGGCTCTTGCGGTCGTAGAGGTTTCTGCGAGAGGCGGAGGAGGGAGAGGTAGGAGGAAGGTAGGGGTGCGGTGGCGGGGTAGGGCAGGATGGGGTACGGTGGAGTGGGGCAGGGCTCCCTCGCACCCTTTCTCTCCTTGCGCACACGGCCGGGAGGCAGGCGGGGGTGGGGGTGGGGGGTGCTAGGATTGCAAGAGGTGTTGGTTTAGTCCGCTCCGCAGTTTTCTCTAGTCCGATGGCGCGCGCAACATTTTGGTGGGACGTGAGGGCCCCGCTTCGCCACGCCCGGCCGCACCCCACCTCGCCCCACTCCGCCCCGCCCCACTCGGCCCCGCCCCACTCCGCCCCGCTCCGCCCCGCACCGCCCACTAGGCCACGCCGCAGCCGGTTATGTCCCCAGCATTGCCCGCAGCCACCTGCCTACCCGCCTCCGTCTTCCTCGCCCTCCTTCCCGCTGTGCCTCTCTCTCTCTCTCTCTCTCTCTCTCTCTCTCTCTCTCTCTCTCTCTCTCTGTTCCTACCCCCACCTAGGGAGGGACACTATATTGCAAGCCCCATATTCGGCCCGAACCCGCTCGAAAATATCGGCGGTCCAAATATTGATATTTTAAAAAAAATTAAATGATGACACTAACGGTGAATTTCACTGTAAGCTACGCTGAACCGTGCAGCACTGTAGTTAACGTAGAATAGTAGTTTACAGTGATGCAGCCTGATTCACCGCAGCTTTCGGTGAAAATTCACACTGTAGCTGACCGTCGAATTCACCGTAGGCTTTGTAGAGTTTTACCTTTTTCACCGTCTTGTAAATGTAAAATTACGGTGAGAAAAAAAAATTCACCATGCACCTTAGACTATTATTGGAGAGTGTTGGAGGCATCATCCGTTTCGCACTCCATGAAAACGCTAGTGCCTCTCCATCCATATCCCACCTACCTCTCCCCTTACACACGCTGCTTGGGCCGGGCGGCGGCCATAACCGTTTCAAAAAGTACCCGGCCGCACTTACTCAGGCGAGGTGCGGGCGGGCGGACACGGCCGGAATGCCTGAGTGTTGGTATAGTTACACAGCGCGGGGAGGGAGGGCCATTTAGCGGCGGCGCCCGCCCGCGCCCGCCCGCCCGCGCGCCAAAAGGCACGTAGTATTCAGATTTAACATGATAAGCATGTTGAGGAGGTAAACACGAAAACGCACTCGCTATACGCGGTGCCCCGCCCCCCCCTCCCCCCTCCCTCTCACCTTCTCATCTGACCGCGGTGCCGCACAGCACACCCAGTTATACGCCGCCCCACACACTCCACCCCACCCCACCCTCCCACCCTCTCCCCTCGTTCCCACGGACTCCTTTTACTTTGGCGTCTCCTCACAGCCCCCCCCACACACACACACACATGCCCTTGCTTCCCGTACCTTTGGCGGCGTTCTGTCAAAATACCCTTGACTGCTTATTTTTTCTCTAGAAATGGCACTTTAATTCGCGACGTCTTGGGGCGTTATTTATCGCAGCAATACATTATTTTCAACTCTCCTTTTTATTTTTCATTTTGTCCTTGCAAAACCTTTTCCTCCCACGGTGGACGAAAATAGTAGGCCTCGGGAAAATGTTTGCGAATAAAGCGTTTCGCTAAATTACAACTCAAAATTGTAAAATACAGGCTCTGCGTGTCGACTCGGAACTCATCAACGTGCAAGAATGGGCTGTCGTTGACATACAACATATTTTGCAAATAGTATATTGTTAAGATATACGAGGCGGGTGTTCCTCACAGTACCGTGTATTGCTTTGTAGTGGGGACTCCCGTTCTGGTTGTTTAGCCGCGGACGCGGACCGCTGCCCGGGCCGGGCCGGGCCGGTGAGGCGTTTGGCTTCGGGGACTGACTGTACGGGGAATCGTGAGAGGAAGACGAGTGTCCCGATACGATACCAGCGGCAGCCCTGCCCTGCCCTGCCCGGTCCTTATTGGACCACAGCAGAGTGGGTGACGTCTCTTGTGGGCTGCTCTCAGATCGGTATCTGTAGGGTACCCTTTTGCGGTCCGAGTGAGTCTGTGTGTGTGTGTGTGTAGGAGAGACAGACAGGGCGTGGTGGCAGACTACGACTACCCCACCGACCGCACGGCAAGCTTCACCCGTCCTCCGCCCCACCCCGCCACGCCCCGCCCCGCCCCGCCCCGCCCCGCCCCGCCCCGCCACGCCCCGCCCCGCCCCGCCCCGCCCCGCCCCGCCCCGCCCCGCCAAACTTGCCCTGGCGCGCGCTCTGCTGGCGGAGCGCGTGGTGTGACGGTCTGATGGATGCTCCCGTGGCAACAAGTCGCGCCTCCGCCGCCATTACCACCGTCTCCATCATCATCATCATCATCATCATCAACATCATCAACATCATCATCATCAGTTACGCACCACCGTTAATGACGTCTAGCGGGCAGCGCTGATTTCTTCCTCCTCTCCTTCCTCCACTTTTACTGCCTACCTAGGTACCTGCCTTGCTCGCACGCTGTTTCACATTTTCTCCGAGCGCCAAATGTTTGCGCCGCGCTCTTTAAAAGTCGATGCCTTTTATGCTTGTGTTGTTTTATGTTTCTTCCTGGTGATATTCACCGGTCTAGCGTGGCGCGGCGGCAGTGGAGTTCAGTGGCGCCTGAGTAATACCCCGTGTCCGCAGGCTGGCCGCGGCGGGGGTGGGGTCTGCCGCTTCGATCTCAAGGGGCTGGGCCCCGGCTGGCCGGCAGGACCGGCACCTAACTGCGTGAGGCTGTGTCCGCTCTTCTGGAAGAGCCGCGCGGCGGTTGTTTTGCAGCACGGTCCTGTCAAAAACACTTACCGCGGAACCTCCCCTTCTCTCTCTCTTCCTCCCTCTTTCTCTCTCTCCCTCTCGCTCTCTCGCTCGCGCTTTTTAGCGAAAAGTTGTAGCCGCCACATCCCACTGACCCCAATCTTTATTAATTCGACTTGTTGGAGGGGAACGGCTCCGCGGGCCGGCTGTGGTGGTGAACGTGTTTGAGCGTCTAATGGCGCCTCCTCCCCGCTACCGTTCTGTTTCTCATGGACGTCTCTTGTTTATTTTGTTTCAGGACCGGACGGCGATGCGGCCCGGCCGGCCCGGTAGCGCCGGGGAGGAGCTTGTTCAGCTCGATGTTGTTACGGAGCGCGCGCCGGTGTACGGCGGTCTGTGCCTCGATGACCTTGCGGCGGTAGCGGGGGGACCCCGGCAGCGCTGCGACCAGGTAAGGGTATACATCTGCTTCGTCAACTAGACTCTGTTCGAAATGCGACGGTCGCAGTAATGTTGCTATATTCAGATAGTAGCACATACATACTACTCGCGTCGCGGCCGGCGCCTAGCTGTTTTTTATTTGTTATTTCTCGAGGTATAATTTACTCCCCGCTCCCGATATTAGACAGCGCGAAGCGCGTTTATTGTTTCCCTGGCGCGCAGTGTGTTGTTTCACACCTGGTCCTGAAGGGAAAGGCCCTCTTCCTATTCTTTATCCCCCCCCTCCCTCCCGCCCCCCTCTCTCTCCCTCTCGCTCTCCCTCTCCCTCTCCCTCTCTCCCTCTCCTCTCCCTCTCTCTCTTGTTTCCTGAAGTGTGCAGAGCCGCGTCGCCCCGCCCCGCCTGCCTGTTGTCCTTTTCCGAGGAGGAAGGCGGGTCGGACCGGCCTGAAGGCGCAGGCGCAGGCGCGGGGGCGCCGGGCCGGGCCGGGTAGCGCGAGCGCGAGACAAAAGCGGGCCAGATGAGTGGAAAGGAGTAGGGGGGGGGGGAGGGCTGCAGGGGCCCAAACGCACAAAACAGGAACGCGTATACAGGAGAGAAACAAAAGAATGGGAGCAGCTCGGGGGAGGAGGTACGGTACTGGCGACAGCAGCACCAGAGAGCGAGAGAGATGGGGGTAAATATGATTCCTAGGAGGGATTCCTCCCCCCCCCCTCCCCCCTCCTACAAGTTGGCCACGCGCGCACTGTTCCTTGCAGAAGGCCGCCTCCTTTCTCGCGCTCTCTCACTCTTTTCTCTGCCGATATCTGTGGCCGCCCCTCTGTGATACTCTTCTGTTCCACCTGCCCCTTCCTCCTCCTCCTCCTCCTCCTCCTCCTCCTCCTACTCCTCCTCCTCCTCCTCCTCCTCCTCCTCCTCCTCCTCCGTGGGTAGTGACGCTGCACGGTATGAGGTGGCCATGTTTATAGAAACACTATTTTCGGCGCAAGTGGTAATCTCCAGGCGGGCCGGGTCGGGCCGGGCAGGCAACCCCTAGCCCCACCCCACCTCGCCTACCCCACCCCGCCCCTCCACGGGTTCAACCCCTCCCGTGTCCGGGCTATTTGTTCTGCGAGTACCCTTGAGAACTCGTGTTTGTGCCGGGAGGGCGCTGCTTGTTGGCGGAGGAGGTGGAGGAGATTACCTCGGTGGTGCACTACCTTTATTGCCGAATGGAATGTGTGCATTTTTTTTTTTACTTTCGCGGCTGGTGCTGATATATTTGTTGTTATTGTCAGTCTGATGCGCTGCTATGATTTATTTTAATACTCGTTTTCCAGTACCGGAATGGTTTTGTTGGTCGGCAACTTGTTCTGCTATGGGCGCGAATGAGCGTACAGTACACTGGGCGCCTACCGTGTGTGAAATTCCTAATCAAATCCACACTCGTTCAAAGTGTCCGGAATAAAATCTGTTATACACCATTAGGTGTGCGACGCTCTCACTCTCGGGTTAACAGAGTGCAGAGGTGATTGGTGAGGTGGCTGAACCCCTCGGGTGGGGCCCGGGCACTGGTGGGGGTGGGGGGCTGAACCTCCGCGCGCTGTGGACCTCACCGCGGCGCCGCGCTGCCCCGCCCGCGCACAGGGGGTTTTTCACGGCTGGACAAATATTTGAATTAGCCGCGTCTTGTTTTCTTGTGCGCGTTTGCGCGCGCGGAATTTGGTGTCGGAAAGATAAAGGGCCACCCTGACTCTACATCAGGGAGGTGGAGGGGGGGGGGGGGGAGGGGGGCTCACCCATTAGGGTTGCTCGCCCTCCCTCCTCCACTCGTAGAATGTACCGTTTGGTGGTCCCTCTTGGGCAGGGATCTGTGAATTATGTTGCACCTACCGGTGGTATATTCGAGGGAAGTTTTGCCTACTCATCTAGCAACAACATATGTACTTATTCCTTTGAAGGGACGACAGTGCACGCCTGGAGATTCTCACAGCAGCGCGTTTGTTCACGTAGCCGACAGAGCGATCGCAACTAACCCAGTTCGGCCGCATTCCTAAGCCCGGGCGTGGAAACATTTACAACCCTCAGCACTCTTGTACTCCGCTAATGCTCGCAAGAAAAGACTGAGTAAAGCACTGGCGTATGGATTTGCACCGGTCGCGGTACTACAACTACTGAATCAGGCGCCAGGTGGTACTAAGAGGGCTTTATTTTTTTTTAATTATGTGTAAATATGGCTCGTACGTGCTTATTACGGTTTCCGCTCATCTCATTTTTTTTTTAAATTGGAATATTCAATGGAAGTTAATTCTCATTCTTTGACACCACATACCGTACCGTCCTCGTCGCCCCGGGTACTTCGCCGCATGTCGGTACCGCGGTGCGCGGGGAATTCGTTAGAGTGGCGGTCAGCTGGTCCCGCCCGCCCGGGCGCGCCCCGGTGGTGGTCGTGATCGCCGCCGAAGGTCGCTGCGCGGTCCGCCCCGCCCCGCGGTGCTCGCTGGCAGCCTTTGCGTGCTCAGAGCTGCGGGCGGGGCGTGGCGGGGCGGGGCGGGGCGGGGCGGGGCGGCGCGGGGCAGCACCGGCTCCTCCTACAGGCATTCCCCCGCCCGTAAATACCACTATTATTTGCGCTGCGAGGTCCATGCGGGGCGGGGCGGGGTGCCACTCCTGCCTCGTGGCCCCGCCCGCCCGCCCCGCCCCGCCCCGCCCCGCCCTGACCAGCCTCACCGCCAGCTAGCCCACCCCTCGCGCGGTGGCGCCCCCTGCGCCCCGAGCGGCTCGCGGGCGAAGCTGTCGGGTGGGGCGGGGCGGGGCGGGGTGGGGCGGCGGCGCCGGGGCGGGCCCACCGGAGCGCCGCAGTCGACTGTACGCCTTGCTGTGGGGAGGGTTCTCTGCGCCCGCTCCCGCCGGGCGTAACAGTGCGAGAGCGCGAGTCCCCGAGTGGTCGGCGGCCGGCCCCGCCCCGCCCCGCCCCGAGCGCGCCCGCGTGTGCGTGCGTGCGTGTGTGTGCGTGTGCGTCACGACAGTGAGTGCCTGCGATACAGGAGTGCAGTGAAAAGTGTTACGACAGTGCAGTGGTGTCTGTGTTGTTGATGTTTGGTGTTGGTGGTTGGTGCTTTGCGTCGTCTGCTCCCAGCGTGTGGATTATCTCGGATTAATGCGCTGGTGAGGCGGTGAAGCCGTGAAGGATCGCCTTGTTCCCCGCGCTCGGCCGGCAGCCCGCCCCGACGCCCCCGCCCCGCCCCGCCCCGCCGCGGCCATGCCGGCGACCCCCTGCGTCTGCTAGGTGAGTCAGTCAGTCCTCCGGCCGGACCGGGCCGGACCCGCGGAACCAGACTCGAGATCGACTCTCCGGACACCCAAGTGGGTGCCCGCCCCCTCCCTCCCGCCCCTGCTCCAGGCCCTCTTGAGCTAGCCCCAAGAAACAAGTAGGGCTGCTAAGCGGTGTCGCCCATGGAATTAGGCAATGTGCCTCCCGCCTCCCAAACACAGTGGGGATGCAGCCCGCCTTACTCCACTGTGATAGGGCTACCTACCTATTGCCTACTTTTCTGGCAAAGAGTACTGCTGTTAGGGTACGATTATACGTTATATTTTTTATTTTGGCAACCTGGCTTCCTTTTGCCGTATGACTTGGCAATTTAACTTATAGCGCGAGTCTCCCCCCCACCCCTCTCACTCTCTCTTTCTCTCTTCCTCCGCTTCTCTCCTCATCTCCCCCCGCCCCCTCCCCTCCCGCTCTCGCGGGCGCGCGCCTCGCTGGAATACGAGGAAGTGGCGTTTCCCGCCAACCCTTTCCTTATATTGCGACCGCAAGTATCGCGGCGGGCGCGGCTAGTAGAGTGTGTTGCAGCCAGACGATTGCGGCGCGCGCCCGCGTCGCCACAAACCGCCCCCAGAGAGAGAGAGAGAGAGAGAGAGAGAGAGAGAGAGAGAGAGAGAGAGAGAGAGAGAGGAGATAAGATCGGAATGTATAAATCACTGCCTGCGCTGCGGGACCCGCGTGCATGTGGTGCGTGCGTGTGTGTGTGTGTGCGCGCGCGTCGCCCCCTACAACCCGTCCCTCGCGGAATTTGAGTTTTAACTGCCGCCTGTCGTGGATCGATGGCTGTAAATCCGGCGGCAGGCGGCAGGGTGCGGGCGCGGCGCGCGCCGACACATGACAGTAAAGCATTAGCGACTCGAGCCGCGGTATCTATCATGGGGGTGCGCGCGCCGGCCAATAAGACGCTCCGCGCCTCTCTCTCTCTCTCTCTCTCTCTCTCTCTCTCTCTCTCTCTCTCTCTCTTTTTCTCTCTCTCTCTCTCTTTCTCTCTCTCTCTCTCCCTCTCTCTCTCTCTCTCTCTCACACTGTAGGTCACAAACATCAAACCTGCATGCATTTCTCTCACTTTCCTTTTTGGCCCAAAATTGTCAATTTTATCCCCAATAAATCTCTAAACTCTCTCTCTCTCTCTCTCTCTCTCTCTCTCTCTCTCTCTCTTTCTCTCTCTCCGAGCACATGGTTTGGCGTCTGCCACTCGCACTGCACCCCGCACCTGTGGTCCCTATACGGCATATCGCTCTTCGCCAAGACTTTGGACCTGGACGTTCTTTCGTGGTGTACAGAGATGAGAATACTTATCAGAAACTTCCTTTTTTGCCGCGTGGAAACTCTCAGGCCTGCGCGCGTGCGCGTGACTTAAGTCACCCGAATAAAGAAAGCTGCAGAGACAACCTCAACACAATGATGGTCTGCTAGACTTGCGACTTTATGTGATCACGGCCGGCCGTAAAATTATTGGTTCCAAGCATATGCCCCGAGCAATACTTGAATACAAACACCTTTCCACGAGATTAGCCCCGCTACCTTGCTCCGCGGGGCTGGACGCACCTCGCCGATGACGCCGCCGGCCCGGTCGCGGCCCGCGTGTACACATAGAAATACTATGTACTATTTTGTACATAGCTTACGTAGGTCTATGCGCATGCATAGCTTACGTAAAATTTCTTACTGATTTATGTATAAATTCTTACATAACTATGCAAAAATTGTGCATAAATACGTAAGAATATTTTACGTAAGTTATGCATGCTCATAGACCTACATAGCTATGTATAAAATAGTACATGAAAATTCAGTGTGTACTGAACAGCCGAGCTGACGGCGGCCTGCCCGTCCGCCTTTATGAAATGGGATCACGCCAAACAGGGATTTGCTCTTCTTTGTGCGTCGCCTCATCGCGTCGCCGCTCGTAATGGGGGTAATGTCGACCTGCAGGGAGGGGAGGGGAGGTCTGTCAGGACGCCGATGTTTAAGTGACTCGCCCCCCGCCCCGCCCAGCCCAGCGCCTCCTCATTGAGACCACCTGCTTGCCCAGCATTTATTCTCCTCATCCCACTGACGCTGACTGATCGAGCCTCTGGGGGAGGAGGGGAGGCATTGTGCGTTCCAGTGATAAGCCAATTAACCCCACGCCGCCCTCGCCCCGCCCCGCCACGCCCCGCCGTCCGGCCGCAGTCGATACGATGACGGAGATAGCTGTCCGTCAGGCGAGCCGACAGAACTGCACAGCGCACCGACCCTGCTAAGTGTGTGAATGTCACACACTTATTGTGGGTGTGCGTGGATTTCCATCCATAGCCTTGTCACATCGAGGGTCTAGCGTCACTAGTGAGTTTGTATTTACAAGCGGTTTCGGCGGGGTCGTTATTACTTTTTTTTAACGAAACGGTCACGCTTCCGCGAGGCAGCTTATCATCACTCGTCGTCCGCTGACAATGTAGTTACAATGTGGTTCACGACGGGCTAATTCCGAAGCCTTATACTTTAGAGAAGTTTCTGTCCGCTCTGTGGTGCGGCGCGGCGGTGAAGTTGACTCTATTACTTACCATTGAGCGACCTCCGCCGCGGGCCGCCGATCATCGGAAAGCCATGCGTCTTGGGGATGACGACGGCTGCGGCCGGAGCGGGGCGCCCCGCCGAACGGCCGTTTGATGACCCCGGGAATGCGTCAAACTGCCGTAAAGAGCGTGGGGCGGGGCGGGGCGGGGCGGGGCGGGGCGGGGCGGGGCGGGCACGTGGACTCCTGGAGGGCTTATCGTCCCGCCGCGGCGCCACACGCCACGCGCCCGCAATACCTTTACAGCCTTCGCGGTAGGGTCAGCGGCCGATGGCCGACGCCACAACGTCCAGCATGGGAGAAGGGCGCCCTTTCTTATTCTCTCATGCATCCAGTTCTAGAGTAAACGCAACTTCACACCTAACCTCCTACCCCTTTCCTTAACCTCCTACCCCTTTTCTAAACCTCCTACCCCGTCCCCACTCCTCTCGCGCGCTCTCGCTTAAGGCACCGTGGACTCTCGTCCAGGACCTACTTCTGGGGCCCTCCCCCCCCCCTCTCTCTCTCTCTCTCTCTCTCCCTCTCCCTCTCCCTCTCCCTTTCCCTCTCTCCCTCTCTCTCCCTTCCCGTCCTTCCTCTTCCTTCCTCTCCTCTTTCGGTTGCCGCTTCTCTTTTTACCCGCCCCGTCGCCCTGGCTGCGCGCGCGTGTGCGTGTGTGTA
This sequence comes from Frankliniella intonsa, assembly GCA_033675135.1. Lineage (NCBI taxonomy): Eukaryota > Metazoa > Arthropoda > Insecta > Thysanoptera > Thripidae > Frankliniella > Frankliniella intonsa. The sequence continues at coordinate 9,166,369 of CM066248.1, forward strand.
TGCGCGTCCGCTCCGTGTGCGTGTGCTTGTATTTTTTTTGCCGTCCCGTTCCATATATTTGAAAGCCCCTCTCCGCCTGCTCTCACTACGCAGCTCTCCACCACCACCATCTCATTCACTTCCCTAACCTCATCCCCCCCCCCCCTCTCCCCCTCTTTCTCTCTCTCTCTCTCTCTCTCTCTCTCTCTCTCTCCACTTCAGCCCCTCAGCCTACCCCATCGCTCTTGCCCCCCACCCCCACCCCAAGCAAAGCATCCTTGGCACAAATTGGCTTCTGAGTGGGGCCAGGAATCAAGCTTCCTCCTGAAAGCGATGTATTTTTATTGATAGGATTCCGGCAGAACGCGGGTGGGTGGGGAGGGGATTTGGGGGGGAGGGGGCAGAGGCCGGCCGATGTCGCAGGAGAGAGAAGGCGAGAAGAGGAAGCGGACGTAGGCGCGGTGGCCTCGGAGTTAACAAAGTAAATAAGTCGAAATGCGTTTCTGAGGGAACGTAACACTGATCGAAATACGCAGTTGTTCGTTTATGTACTTCAAGACCGAAAACGCGCGCACACACACACAAAATTGTTTTTTTCTTGGTTTTTAAGAAAATTGGTTCCTACTTCTTCGTTTTGCTCGGGCTCGGGCTCCAAGATGCGCCGTAAATTACTTGATATTTGGTTTTGATCGTCGGTTCGGCGGGTTCGCCGCGGTGGGCTGAACACGTTAACACAGTCGCCGGTTGTCTTCCCCCTGGCTCCTGGCTCATATCGGCTCTGGCCGGCGAGGCGCCGGCGGCTCTTAATCACCGCCTGTCGGTCTGGCGGCCCGGACTTTTTGCCTCTCGCTCGCTATTATCGGCTGGCGATGCGCCAGACTGACTGAGCGAGCGAGTTAGCGACTGAGCGAGCGAGTTAGAGACTGGGCGAGCGAGTTAGCGACTGAGCGAGCGAGTTAGTGACTGAGCGAGCGAGTTAGAGACTGGGCGAGCGAGTTAGTGACTGGGTGAGCGAGTTAGAGACTGAGCGAGCGAGTTAGTGACTGGGCGAGCGAGTTAGTGACTGAGTGAGCGAGTTAGTGACTGGGCGAGCGAGTGAGCGAGCCATGAGGAGATATCAACTCTCTTGACTTTATAAGAAAACAAAAGGAGTAGAGACGTGCAGTTTATAAGCTGAACCAGTTGTACCTTTGTCATTGTGGTTTCTTTTTAGGCACGAAGTAGCCTTATAGTTTTGTCTCGGATCTGACTGGTTTAATATTATTTTTATTTTTTTTTGCATCTGCCGGCTGTGCCTCGCGCTCGGCCCAGGCCGGAGCGGACGGGTCAGTCGGCTTTAAATATTCCAGGCGGTCGCTGATAGTTTGAGGGGGTCTTATTACTATGATGGTAGGGGAGGACGTACCGTACCTGCGGGATGGAGCGGGGCGGAGCGGGGCGGAGCGGGGCGGACTAAACTGACGAGACCGGCGCGCCGCGCCGCCACGGCCAACTTTACAGCTTGCGAGGGGAATTTGCATTTTAAATTGTTGGATGTCACTATTTAGCGCAGACCGCAGCTCTGCGAGGGGCCTGAATGAAAACGCGCGCGTATGTGTGTGTGTACGTGCGTACGAGTAGGATGATTGGGTTAGAAGAGAGAGAGGGAGGGAGGGAGGGAGGGAGGGAAAGGGAGTGAGGGGTATAGAAGACTGAAGGAAACGGGTGAGGCGGGGGTAGCGTTGGCGATGGAGAAGGCGCGGGGAATGAGAAGGACAGAAATAGAGGACAAGTAGATGACACGATGAGGAAGGAGGACGATAGGACGAGAGAGAGAGAGAGAGAGAGAGAGAGAGAGAGAGAGAGAGAGAGTAAGAGTAGGGGAGGAATAGTGGATGACAAAGGCGCCAGGCAGGCAACATGTAAGGACGCAGCTCCGTTGATGTGACTTTGGCTAATGGCCCAGCCCGCTCTCTCTCTCTCTCTCTCTCTCTCTCTCTCTCTCTCTCTCTCTCTCTCTCTCTCTCGCGGGGCGCCGCGGTGCCTTCGACTGACGCCGCGGCGCCCCCTCTCTTTAGTTCGGAACGCTCTGGCAACCTTTTAATAAGGCGAGGTACGCGCGTGTGCGCGAAATGGCGCAGGTTGTGAGCGCGCGCGCGTGTGTGTGTGTGTGTGTGTGTGTGTGTGTGTGTGTGTGTGTCACGTGTAGGCAGTGCAGGTGTGGCCCCGCGGCCCACCACCGCCTCACTCGTGTCTAATGGGCGCGCTACCCACCACGCCTGCTCCTCCCCGCCACGCCACGCCCCGCCACGCCCCGCCACGCCCCGCCACGCCCCGCCACGCCCCGCTGCTGCTGCTAGTGGGAAATGGGAGTGGGCTTTCCACCCTGAATAAGGGTATTTCGATGAGTCGCTTTAGGTCGGAAGTAAGAAGTGAAGTGGAAGCACAGACACCAGCAGGGCGATCAGTCGACGTGCCTCGTGTATTCCTCGTGTCCGTCGGCGTGTCGCCGTCAACTGCCGGTCCCGTGTTTCGGCTTCCATTTTACTTCTCACATGCGGCGTAGCGATTCGTCGACACGGCCTATTGGGTTTTGCTTTTGCCAGTTTATTCCGACACTCTCCACTTTAGAGAAGGTTTTCTGTGCGTGCGTACTATACATCCTGCCGGGACTGGCTGTGTTACCCCCTGAGTCCGCAGGCGGCGCGCCGGGGGCGGGGGAGGCTGGCTGCACGGGGGCTGTAGTGAGAGGCGGTCCGGTATGATTGTCCAGGGAGCGAGGGAGAGACGAGAGGTGGGGGGGGGGGAGGTAAGGTACTCTCCACTCCCTAACCCAAATCCCCTGCTGCCCCACTTGCTCCGCCCCCGCTTCGGCCGTCTCTCTCTCTCTCTCTCTCTCTCTCTCTCTCTCTCTCTCTCTCTCTCTCTCTCTCTCTCTCTCATCTCTCTCATATTCTCACTCTCTCCTACTCACGCCACATTATTTTTGGTCTTGTATTTCTTCGCGCTCTTCTCCGCGGCGCCCAGCACCGCAGCCGGCACTCAGTTTTCCTCTACCCTTTCTTCCCCCCCTCGCTCTTTGACCCCTGCTCTGTTCTCGGCGCGATTTCGTCCCCCCCCCCCACCCCGGGGCAAGGTGCTGCATACATTAGGACGTACAATAGCCTGCCGCCTCCAGCCTGACTCCAGTAGGCTCCAGGCGGGGGGTGGCGCTGCGGCGGCGGCAGCGTTTTCCAGGGCCTTTTCCAGGTCCGCGCACAGCAGTGCTCGCTCCAGGATACGCCTTGCAGGAGGACGCGGCTCCTTGAGGCCCCCGCCCCGCCGCGCGCACAGATATGCCGACCCCCTCCCTCTAAACGCGAATATGGGGAGCAATATGAAGCTGCACCCCCCCCCCCCCCCCTCCTCGAAACTCTGCCGTGCTTGTTGAATGGGGTCCCGCGTTGACCTTCCTCACGTCGCTGAATAAAACTTTGCACCCCACCCGCACCCCGTTCACACCTTTCTGCTCGCGCGCACACACACGCACACTCTGAAACCTGACTCGGTCACCAGCTGCCTCTCCCAGGCCCCGCAGGCAGCCCAGGGGGCGGAGGGGCGCGGGGTGTGTATATTGTACAAGTATAGGGATGTGCGAGCCGTTCTCGGAACAATCGGACCAGGGGGGCGTGGCGGGGCGTGGCGGGGTGTGGCGGGGCGTGGCGGGGCGTGGCGGCGTGACGCGCTGTGACCGCCGCCGGGCCGCAGGCAGGCGTGCCACAACGCTGCCAATGGCAGGCCAGGCTGAGCGGGGCACAGTTTCCAGTTTCCGGCTCAACGCCTCGTATTTCATGTTTGGGGGGCTGCATGGCCTTGACCCGCCCGCTCTCCCTCTTTCTCTCTCTCTCTCTCTCTCTCTCTCTCTCTCTCCTCTCCTCCCTCTCACCCTCCCCCTCTCCCTCCCTCTCTCTCCATCTCTCTCTTCCTCCCTCTCCCTCCCACGCCCTATCATCCACGCCTCCCTCCACCCTCTCCGGAGCCCTCGCCTCTTCAGCCCTTTCAGTCCCGCCGCTCATGTTGACGAGAGCCTGAATGAGTAAAGGCGGTTTACTATACGCTTTGATAGCCGAGAACAACTCTCAGCTCATGAAAAAAAAAGTCTCGTGTATTGTTATTGCTCGACGGTTGCTTTGATATTGTTCCATGTTTCCTACCGCCTGTTACACATAAACAATTCATCAGTTAAACAGTAGATGCAGGGCGCTATCACTAGCAGCTCGCGACGATATCGCATGACGGGTCGTTTGGTCTGTCTCCTTCTCTCCTTCTCTCTTCTTCTCTCTCCTTCTCTCTCGCTCTCGCTGTCTACCGTGAAAGAATAATGCCCCTTGTAATTGACTGGACGAAGCGATCGAACCCCCGGTGGTGCGGCGCGGCGCGGTCTCCAGTCGTGTTTGTCGTGTCCAACAGCGAGTACAGCTTCCCCTTCATTAACCCTATCTGCTGCCCTCCGCCCCGCCCCGCCCCGCCCCGCCCCGCCCCGCCCCGCCCCGCCTATTCATAAGCGCGTCGCTTTGCGGTTTTATGCTGATGATCGTCCCTGCTGCCCCGGGCCCCGCCCCGCCCCGCCGGGACGGCCCGGGACTCTGTAGTGGAATAATGCTTGTCGGAGAGGAGCAGGAGGAACCGTTTTCTCCTCATCTAATAACGCCGCCAAGGGCGGTCTAATTTACTTTCCCGCCGCCAAAAGTATACAACAGCCGCAAGGTGCCAGCAGCGAGTCTCCCCCCCCCCCCCTCCTCTCTCTCTCTTCCCTCTCTCTCCCTCTCTCTCCACTCTCTCTCTCTCCTCTCTCTCTCTCTCTCTCTCTCTCTCTCTCCACTCTCCTCTCCTCTCCCCTCTCTCTCCCTCTCTCTCCCTCTCTCTCTCCCTCTCTCTCCCTCTCTCTCCACTCCACCTCCCATGACGCGGCGCGGCGCTCAGGTCGCCATGGTTACCAAACTGCCGCGGCCGCGGGGCTGAGGGGGCTGAGGACGCGAATTTCATTAATTCCGCGTGGCACTGCGGCGTGCCCCGCGCGACGGTTTGTCAGCCTGCGGGTTGCGCGGCCGCCAAGCAGTGCTGCCAACCCGCTGCCAAAAACGGCGCTCCGCTCCGCGGTCAACGGCGGCGCGGCGCCAGGGGTGCCGGTGGGCCCGGGATACTGCGGGTGACGCAGTGCTGCCAACGCTCTCGTCGCCGGGCTGGTGGTGGTTCATGTGCCGAGAGTAGCAGTAGTGTCAGCCTGATGCTGCCAGCACTATGGTGAAACAAGACACTTAATGCATTCAAAATTAGCACCCCGTGTTCCCATTTTTGACTGCATGACGGTTTAGTTCGTTTCGACGTAGGAGCCGACACCATGCGCTTGTACACTGGCTTACAACGGACCTGGTGTAGTTGTGTGGGAACCTCGGTGCAGCTTTGGGAGGCGTTGAGAGAGAGCCGAGCCCTGAGAGAGAGAGGGAGAGAGAGAGAGGGAGAGAGGTTGGGGTTAGGCTACACAGGTACGGACCTAGGTATTTCCCCCGGGCCCGGCGCGTGCTGGCCGTGGTCATGGCCCGCCCCACCCCGCCCCACCCCGCCCCACCCCGCCCCACCCCGCCCCACCACACCCTATCCGGGCGGGTCAGGCCCTGGCTCATATCGCGCCTGTCTGGCGCCGTACACGGAGGAGTCTGAGAGAGAGAGTCGTGTTGGCCGAGGTCGTGGTAAGGCCGCGCGCGCGTATGAGAGAGAGAGGGAGAGAGAGAGAGAGAGAGGGGGGGGGGCGGCAACAGCGGACGCTTGATTGCGCTGTCAGCTGCAGAATCGGATGTGTGTGTGTGCGCGCGCGCGTGCTCAGGGGAATAATATTATTTGCAGCCGCGCTGAACATGGCTACTTTAGAGGACTCTTCTGCCGCTGGCGCGCTCAGACATAGTGACGCCCCCATGTCCAACGTCTCAGAACCAAATCGTGACAACGGGGGATTTTTTCCCCTCGATTACATTTTTTTTTTTACTGCCGCCTTTGTGTGAGACATTTTGCTTTAGACTGAATGAGGGACTTATCCGTATGACCCAAATAAATCTTCAACAACAGGGCAAATATGTGACCAAAATGATAGAGGGGAGAATAAGATGGTTGGCGGTAGAGGGGAGGGGTGGGGGATATTGGGGACCGGCGCGGTGATCCCCCGTGTCAGGCGCCGTGCGACCTTGGTGGGCGCCAGCTGGATTTGGTGAGGGGGCGTGGTGGGGCGGGGCGGGGCGGGGCGGGGCGGGGGGCAGCGACGTGACTCGACGCCGGGGTCCCCGTGTACCATATTGTGCCAGGGGCAATATGCGTTGAGTTTCGGTCTCGCATTTGAATCGGTGACGAAACGAATGACGTCAGACAGCAGGCGTCACATATTCCCTTTTTTCGTGTCCCTCTCTACTCTGTTCTGTGTGTGTGTGTATGTGTGTATTTGACGGTGGTGAAGCCGGTCGGTCCCTCGTTCCTGTATAAAACCGAATACGGGTATCTAAAAAAGAAACAATGCTAACGCGGTTTTCTAAAGGCGCACACACACACACACACACGAGGCGCGTTCTCCCGGGGCGCTCTCTCCACCCGCGTGACCCTTCCCTGAGGGGATAGGGCGCAAGTGCAAGGGGCGAGCGGAGCGGGCTCTTCTAAGGGACGCGCGAACTACAGGTCCCCGGTGCTTGCGGGAGCTCTCGGAGAGTGGGAGGGAGAGGGAGAGGGAGAGAGAGGGAGAGAGCGAGAGAGAGAGAGAGAGAGAGAGAGAGAGAGAGAGAGAGAGAGAGAGAGAGAGAGAGAGAGAGAGAGAGAGAGGGAGAGAGAGAGAGAGAGAGAGACGCAAGGGGGCTCTTTGATGTGACACACCCCTCAGCATGGCTTTGCTACCTTACATACCAACCCCTTTTCCTCTCCCGCTCCCTTCTGAATGCCCCTCGCAGCCTCCTCCCCCTGTCCCCCTCCCCTCTCTCTCTCTCTCTCTCTCTCTCTCTCACCCGTGGGACAGCAGACACCCTGAGGCTTTTCCCTCCGGGTCCCCATTCGTGTCCGGGCATAACGCTCCACGTGACCCAGCGCCTTCCCTCCGCCTGCACTGTCAAAAATATCTTTGTAAATTTACGACTTTTTTCGTAATTCGTGAGTTACAAACGGTGTTGTAACTTTACGATCGAAATTGTAAATTTACGAAAGCCTATTTGTGCTCGTTAAAGAGTAACAGGTCGATACCAAGTGTCCTTACCATTTTTGTAATTTTACAATTTGATATCGTAACTTTACGACATTTCTCATGGAAAATTTTCCCGTAACTGTTACAAACATTTCTCACAGTGTGGGCCCAGATCTGATGCGGGGGATGTACCCCCGGTCCAGCGCAGCGCTCCGCTGTGCGCACGGGAGGCGGAGCGCGGGTGGACGCGGCGGTGCCGCCGGGAAAGTAGGCAATAAGCAGCCCGAACACGGTGGAGGGAAGCGGGCTGCATCTGCGCCTGCCTGGGCGCAAGGTGCCAGCTGCGACCCTGCGCGCCCACCCGGGGTCGCGGAGCCTGGCGGGGTGGGGCGGGGCGCGGCGGGGCGGGGTGGGCGCCCCGCGGGGCAGCTAGACCCCGCCGCGCTTTGTTGACCCCTGCGGCTCCCCCCCCCCCTCCTCCCCCGCCTGGTCAAATATCCATCGCCAAGTTTTAGACGCACTCAGACCCGCGCACGACCGCGCTCACCTGCCTTATCGAATTGCAGTTCTCTCTCTCTCCCCCACTTTTCCTTGTTCCCTCCCTCCCACTGTTTCTCTCGGTCTCTCTGCCTCCCTCTCCTCCGCGTTCCTCTGTGCTTCCCTTTTGCGCCACCGGCGGCGGTTGTGTTGTAACTAGAGAACTATATGCGCTCTCTTTCACCTCTGTCTGCTCTTCGCTCCCCACCCATTATCTCTCTCTCTCTCTCTCTCTCTCTCTCTCCATCTCTCTCGTCTAGCCCGCCGCACGTCTACTACTTTCAAGTCGCCGCCGCTCACTTTTCGAAGTTTTAACGCGATGCCAGCTACAACACGCGAAAGAAGAGCGGTCATGGAGTGGGGCGGGGCGGGGTGGGGTGGGGTGCGGCGGGGCGGGGCGGGCGGCAGTAGTGCGGGACTCCGTAACTTATTTCGCCCCGGGGCCCGGAAGGACGTCAGCCACCAGGATGAGGAGGGTGTTCCGCCAGCCTCTGGTCCGTCCCGCCGAGCAGAGGTCCCGCGGCGGAGCGGGGGCCTCGGCCGCGAACACGTCCTTGTTCTCCTCCCCGCCGCCCCGCCCCGCCCCGCCCCGCCCCGGCCCACCCCGCCCCGCCCCGCCCCACCCCGCCCCGCCCCGCCTCCGGCTCATCGTCACCCCGCCCCGAGTGACGCACGGCGAATGAAAATACTGGCGTGTTTGTCCCCCGCCTACTCGCCCGCAAAATCACTGCCGCCGGCTGTTATTGGAGAGCGAGAGAGAGAGAGAGAGAGAGAGAGAGATCGTGGTGGTGTTGGTGCAGGGAGGGCGCAGCTCACTGCGGCGCGCGCTTTCTAGTTTCGCCCCTCTCTCTCTTTCGGGACCTGATCCTCCGTTTCTTTTGAATAACTTGCACTTCTTGCGCGCCCGGACATGTATTTCCGCATATCTGTAACGGTGAGTTCCGTGTATACTCTAGCGGTGAGTCGCGTAACAACCCCGCGTCATGAAATTAAGGAAAAAGATGGGAAGGAGAAATTACGCGGTGTGGTGTGGTGGGAAGAGGGTTACGTGACTGTGCGAGGCGAGCGCGTCCTTGGCGCGTGGCTGCGTAACTGGGCTGCACCCCGCCCCGCCCCACCCCGCCCCGCCCCGCCCCGTGGACTGAAATGCTCTCTCCTGTCTCGTACGTGCCTCGCGCGCCGCGCAGGTAGTGCTAGTGAGAGCAGAAGAGAGAAGGACAGAGCGAGAGAGAGAGGAGGGAGGGAGAGAGAGAGAGAGAGAGGGGGGGGGATGAGGAGAGGGTTGTTGTCGGAGCAGCCGAGCCGAGGCGTGCGGAGGCGATTAGAGGATTCCAAGCCGAGCTAAGAGGGTCCAAGAGAGGTGAGGTGGCGGGGTGGGGTGGGGGGGGGGGGGGGGGGACCGCAGTGCATACGCTTTACAGCGCGCCAGGTACTCTGGCGTGGTGGCGGGGCGTGGCGGGGGCGGCGCGGCGGTGGCGATAGCCTCATTACCAGGATTACAGACCAGCGGCCGCTCGCCCCGCCCCGCCCCGCCACGCCACGCCCCGCCACGCCCCGCCACGCCCCGCCACGCCCCACCACGCCCTGGCGTTGCAACGACCGCCTCGCGGACCTAAAAGGGACCGCGTGCAGGCAGGCAGCGCTGCGAGGCGCTCTGCCCTAACGACCCGGTAGCTAGCCCCGCCCCGCCCTGCCCCGCCCCGCCCCGCCCCGCCCCGCCCCGCCCCGCCCCGCTGGGCCCTGCGGCGGCCCGCGGCACTGCAACCGCACCAAAGCCGCCTTTATCGCCGACCTTCCCTCCCGGCCCGCGGGCATACCCGGGCCCCGGCCGGGGCTCGAACACGCAGCTGTTAATTACAATTGGTGGTTTGATCCAATGCCCGTGTGCTGTGCGCACTAGCCTCCCTGCCACAGCCACACATAGGAATCTAGGATCTTGCCAAGGACATTAGTTTTGTCGTCTAAAATTTGACCATAAATAAATTTCCTTTCATTTTTTTTCTGGAAATATTTTTTCTCTGAAATGTTTATTCTTTTTAAAATGGTCTGGCTGGAACGGGTTGGAATAATATATGTAGGTTTTTTTTCGGGCGTGAAAAAAAATCCCTTTTGATGGGTTGTAGGGACGCGTAGGCAGTTTTTCAGCCGCGGCACGGAGGCCAGGCCTCAGGCCTCGGCGGGCACGTTCCTCCGCGAACGGCAGTGATTGGTGACGTATGCAGACAGCGGGCCTATAACTCTCTCTCTCTCTCTCTCTCTCTCTCTCTCTCTCTCTCTCTCTCTCTCTCTCTCTGCTCGCGCCCGCCAGTTAAGCTGACTGGAAATGTGGCGATGTGTTCTGACTTACAGTAGTCACTCAACGCTCGTTTAAAAAAAAAAATTAAATTATTGAATAACCGTTTTTGAAAGGGATTATAATATGTTAGTGTGCAACGAGTAAAAAGCACATGTTTCTGCAAATCGGTTGGGGCAGGGGGCTGGTTTCCTTCTGACACCACCATGACTGGTCGGTTTAAATGTATTGATTTTCAACTTGTTTCTCTGTGCACTGGCCTGTTGGTCGCCCCGGATGGTCTGACCCGGGCCGGGCCGGGCGGGGCGAGCGGCGCCGTGCGCTAGTTGATGCGCCCTGTTTGTCTTCCGACTTTGAGATGCATAATATTGACAGCCGGGACGGGAAGCACCGAGGCGACGGCACGGCGCACGCTGTTCCGCCTCGCCGCGGCGCCTTATTGCCAAAGTTTAACGTGTGTGCAGGCGCCCCGGCGCCCTGGGACCGGCGCCCCCGGGGGCGTCGCGACGCCACCTGTTCCGTCCCGTCCCCGCCGAGGACGCGCGGCGCCCTGGACCTGGTCGTGTGTGGTGTCATCTCCGCCGGTGGTTTACCCCGCCGCCCCCGCCGCCCCCGCCGCCCCCGCCGCCCCCGCCACCGGAGCACTTCACCACGGCGCGCTTTTGATGATGTGATTCTCTCGATATCGGGGTCCAATCGGTCCCAATCACAAGGGAAGGAAAACAACAGAGAAACGCTATCGGGAGGGATGGTTGCGGTGGCCGGGGCCGGGCCGGGGGTGGGCCGGGGGCGGGCCGGGGGTGGGGGCGGGTGAGCTGGCAGCTCGAAGATGCCTGCGTCTGCCCGCCCGCGCCGGCCCCGCTCGTATTGGTTTGTCGATATCCTTCTGCCCCTTCTCTCTCTCTCTCTCTCCCCCTCTCTCCCTCTCCCTCTCCCTCTCCCTCTCCCTCTCTCCCTCTCCCTCTCCCTCTCCTGGATGCGCGGCTGCTTTGCTTTGCTCTGCTGAGAGCCCACTCTACCTCCACAGTCCGCCCCAAACAGTTTTTTCTTCTCTAACCCAGTTTTCTCCGCGTTTTTCTGATCCCGACGTTGCGCAGAGTTATCTTGTGTGTGGGCGCGCGAATACGTGTGTTAGTAAGCCAGAGAGATAGAGAGAGAGAGAGAGAGTGTGTGTGTGTGTTTTTTGTACTGCCTCAACAATGGTGTGCTTAGCGCGGGGCCCGTAAGGTTTACGCCTCCCTGCTGTATGAGGCCATGAGAGGGTTGCCTCCTCTCTCCCTCTCCCCGTCCCCTCCCCCACTCATACACCTGCAGCTGGTCTGAATACTTTCCCACCTGCAGCTGCCCCCCCCCCCCCACCTGCAGACCCGTGCTGCAGAAGCCTCGGCAGATGACGCGTGAATGCCAGAAATCCCACTCGGCGGCCCAGAGTTTTGTTTTCTGCGGTGCAAAGGATTAATTGTGAGTGCTCGTTGTTTCTCCCATGCGAGCTGCGGATTGTGATGGCACCGGGGCCCGCTCAGGTCCTACTCCCTCTCTCCACAAACTCGTCTCCCTTTCACTCCTGGCTCCACACATCCGTCTGTTTTCGTTTGCGGCGTCAGCCTCGGTGCAGCCTTGCCACCACTCGCACCGCCTCGAACAGAAATGTTTGCCCGCGATTAAAACTTCCCCCCTCCCCCCCCGTGTTTATTATTAAGCCTGCTCTCCTTTCCTCTATCTCTCTCTCTCTCGCCCCCTCTCTCTCTCTCTCCCTCTCTCCCTCTCTCCTGTCCTCGTTATTTATCGGCTTCTTCTTGACAATGTGCGGCAGGGGCTGCCCCGCCCGGTCCCGCCCGGTCCCGCCCGCCTTTCATCTTGCTGTGCTCGCGCTCCGCTCCCCCCGGGGCCGCGCGGCTCGTGGCGTGGCGTGGCGTAGCCGACGAGTTCGACATCTCCCCGTCCCTTTCTGCAGCGGCTCGTATCTGCGCCGAGGAACACCCGCCCGGAACCTGGATGTAAATTTTGTCCCCCTTTTGTAGCTGAATTTGCTTGACATAATTTTTTTGAAGGGGTGGACGTGACTGAATTTCTTTTTCTTCTACTCTCTGATTTCTATTTCTGCTCTCTCTCTCTCTCTCTCTCTCTCTCTCGCTCTCGCTCTCTCTCTCTCTCTCTCTCGCCGCGGTGCACCCGCTGGTCACGTGCGTGTGCCCAGGGCAGACTATTATTGACGGGCAGTCGCGGCGGACAGCTGGTATTGCTTTTCAATGGAGGCGATTGAGCCGTCACTGGCCTGCAGCTGGGATCTCTCTCTCTCCCTCTCTCCCCCTCTCTTTCTCTCTCTGTCCTCTCTCTCTCTCTCTCCCTCCCTGCCTCTCTCTGTCATTCGTTGTCCTGTTGTCTCGGTCTACTGCATGATTTGAAATGCGCTCCCCTTTGCGCCCCCCAGTGCGTCAGCCTGGCGGGTAGGCCGGCCCGCCGCACTCGTTAGCGCTGCGGGTCTGCCTACAGCAGGGCCGCTCGCCTGGCGGGTAGGCCGGCCCGCCGCACTCGTTAGCGCTGCGGGTCTGCCTACAGCAGGGCCGCTCGCCTGGCGGGTAGGCCGGCCCGCCGCACTCGGTAGCGCTGCGGGTCTGCCTACATCAGGCTGCTGGCGGGCTGCTGCTTGCTCCCGACTCCCGATGGATGGCTCTGCCGCTAGACAGTCGCAACTTGTGACGCTGCCGCTGTCGTCTGCTCCGCTCTGGCGATGAGTTATCGCCGAAGTGCAGCGGGCCGGGGGCTGGGTGGCGTCTGCTGCTGCTGCTCTCCGACCAGGTCATGAATAACGACCACCTCTACCCGCCCCGCCCCGTCACGGGAAAGAAGTTTCCGCAGAGATGACGAGCAGCAGCAACGAGAACAACTGGCGTAATTGGTGACGTGGAGGTGTACGGTGGGAGGGGGGCTGCTAAAGAGCGGCTGCGCGGAGGTGACAGGGGTAGGGATGGGGGTGACAAAGCCGCCCAGCAGGTGAGGCGGCCGGAGCCAGCTGTGTCGCGCACAAGACGTTTAAGGATGACGTCTTTCATTTGGGGGCAGAGCGGGGCGGGGTGGGGCAAGTCGGCCTGGCGGAAATGTGTCCGGAGCTGGAGTAATTAGCGCCAGGACTGGCTACGTTTTCATTGGGGCGGGCGCGCAGGGGGCGGCCGGGCGGCTCAGCAAAGGAGGGCCACCTCTCGGAGGACTGCAGAGGAAAGCGGGATGTTTCAAAGACATGGGGATCTCTTTTTCCGTGGGATTTTTCAAACAGATGAAACATTTGGAACCACTTTGCAATGTTGTAAGCGAGCTCACGTGAGTGTGTGTGTAAGAGAGAGAGAGAGATATAGCAGAGGGAGACAGGGAGAAGTCTAGATTGATTACGGGCAGTTTGAATATCGGGCGGACAAGTGACGACAGTATTGAGGCATCCATCAGATGGCCGCGCCGTGCGGCTATTGTGCGCCGCTACTCGACGGGCCGGGCCGGGCCAGCCTTGGGCCACTGCGTCGCAAACATTTAGCCTCCTCCGCTTCTCTTGTATTTCTCCACGTCAGGGCCGCCAACGGCCGGACATAAATTCACGATGCGCAATGTGAGTGCTTTCCGTTTGCCAACGACTACACTGCAGACCTCCCCCCCTACTACTTCCTCACAATCCTTTTTCTTGGTCAGGGTCCCCAGGGGCGCGCTCGCCCGCCCGCTCGCTCGCTTGACCGTCGTAGCGGACAGCGCCGACTAAAACTTTTGGAGAGACCCTCGCCGTACTCTCTCTCCCAGCGGCCGGCTACGTCGCGGAGGACCTGGTTACATATTCTTGCTTTTACCCTCTGCCTACCTCTCTCTCCCTCTCTCTCTCTCTCTCTCTCTCTCTCTCTCTCTCTCCTCCTCTCCCCTTTCTCTCTCTCTCCCTCCCTATCTCCCCCTCTCTCCGACCCTCTCCCTCCCTCTTCCTCTCTCCCCCTCTCTCCCTCTCTCCGCCGCGCGCGGTACCTCGCTTTGCTATTCATTTTGACTTACCCGCCCCTGCTTGTGTTTCTGTTCCAGGTAAGCGAGAGGTGCGGGTGCCTCGCGTGTTCGCGCCGCGGCCTCTCTGCGCAAGACGTATTGCCGTCAGTTCGACGTCTGGCGCGCGGCGGTGGGGGGTAAGCCGCTGACATTTTTCCTTGAGCTTGAGCTCACAGACAGAAAGAGAGTTTGGAGAACAGAGGGATAAGGAGAGGAGTGAAAGAGAGAGAAGGTGAAAGAGAGAACGGGGGAGGAGAGAAGTGGTCCATTCATCATCGCGAGTTTGTATTCCCCGTACAACTTAGTTTCTTGAACCCGTCCGGTGCCGGTGCCACGGCCGAGGGGCGGCCCGCCCCCGGCCCCCGGTGGCGGTGGCTGGCACTGTTTGCGGAATTGTTCTTGGCGCAGCGGCGCAGGGGGCGGGCCGGGGGCGGGCCGTGGCTGCGGCCAGGGTGTTGATGGGGGTCGGGGGTGCAGCCGGGGTGGAGGTGCTGCGCTGACGGGGTGGCCTGGGGGCGGGCCGGGGGTGGGCCGGGGGTGGGCCGGGGGCGGAGAGCACCGGCGGGGCACGCGCGAGGCAGTCTGTGTTGTGCATGCCGGCCGCTAGTTTGAGGAGGGGCCCATTTCCAACCACACGGCGTTGTACTCTCACACCTCTCTCTCTCTCTCTCTCTTTTCCTCTCCCTCTCTCTCCCTCTCTCTCCCTCTCTTTCTCCGGCGCCGCCGGAAGACTGCGCTCTCCGCGGCGCGCCGTGTTTTATTGTATTAACGCCCCTCTGTAAGTAGCGGGGCGTTATCAGCTTCCTGCGCTGCGGCCGGAAGCCGCTCTGCTACCGAATATCTTTTACACGGCCTTCTTGTACATGGCGCCGGCGCAGCGGTGCGAAAACCGACAACGAAACCGGCACGAAGGCACCGCCTCCACCACCACCACCACCACTACCAACAACAACAAAAATTATATATTGGACTAAGCGAAAGCAAAAAGAAATAATATTTACCTTGGTGGTCGGCGGTGGGGCTGCGGTCACGCGACCCTCGCCGCGCCAGCATCGGCTCTGCCGTAGTGGCGTGCGCTCTTTTTAAACAATTCCTCCTCATTCGCCCCTCGCAGCGGTGTGTGTGTGTGTGTGTGGCGTTGTGTTTATATGGCGCAGGGGTAGTTTGCGGGGATAAATCTCTGAGGACCCCGTCTCGCGGGCGCCACGCGCGGTAAGTGGGCGGCCATAACCAACCTAAGCTAATCTAAACTGGGCGGGAGCAGGTCAGGTCACGAGACATAGGGTATAACATGGCCGCTGTTGTTCGCTCTCTCTCGCTCTCTCCCACTCTCTCTCTCTCTCTCTCCCACTCTCTCTCAGCCGCCGTCTCTCTCTCACTGGCGGGCGGCTAAAGCCCCTTCTGCGCCGTGAGACGTTGCGGTCAACGATCCGATAGCGGCGTGGCGGGGCGGGGCTGTGCGCCCGGGTCCGTGGCGGGGCGGGGCGGGGCGGGGCGCGGCAGGGTGAGGCGGGGCGTGGTGGGGCGACGCTGCTGGTGCTCGCCGGTCTCCATCAGATGGATTCATCCGTGATTACATACGCGCTTTGTTTGCAGTGTACTCTGCGTCCCTCCCCCGCTCCTAATCCAATATCATATTCCTTGAGGACTCGCCCCCGCCCCGCCCCCGGCCGCGCTGCTGCTGGCCCCCGGGGCCCCCATGTGCTCCGCACCGCCCGGGACCACAACAACGACGCTGCTGTGTCGGTGGGCGCGTCCGGGGCGACGGCCCCGTGTGGCGGCAGACATGCGCGCGGGCGACGTTTGTTTTCGAACGCGACACGGCCTCCTCGCCCTTTGCGGGCTTCTCGTTGTCGGTGTCATGGGCCAGGACCCCGGGGCGCGGCGGGGCGCGGCCTCGCCCCCGCTGCAGGATCGTCTTACCGGGGCGCGACCCCTCCGAGAAACCGCCCCGCCGCGCCCCGCCACGCCCCGCCCCGACCCGCCCCGCCACGCCCCGCCACGCCACGCCCCGCCACGCCACGCCCCGCCACGCCCCGCCCCGCCACGCCACGCCCCGCTGGGGTCAAGTCGAGTCAAAGAGGAGCCAAGGCGACGGAAGGAAGAGAAAGTGAGCGAGGTGGGGGGGACTCGGGGAACTCCCTAGGACTCGGCAAAATTTGAAATGGTCCAAGGCTGCTGCCGCGAGCGTAGAGCAAAGGGGACTGGGTCGGGAAGGAGTGAGGGGGAGCCTTCACTGCTGCCCCACTGCCTCTCTCTCTCTCTCTCTCTCTCTCTCTCTCTCTCTCTCTCTCTCTCTCTCTCTCCTCGAGCTGCTGGGCGTCCGCCCGTCGTTCATTTATTTTGCCCCCTTTTACGGGGCGCGGCCGCGGCGCGGAGAGTGGCGGGTGTCCTGCTGGGAGGGAGGAGACAGAGAGAGGGAGAGCGGGAGAGGGAGAGGGAGAGAGGGAGGGATGGAGAGAGGGAGTTGTCGTGCTCGAGACCGCCCCTCCCCTCCACTGTCACGCGATGCCATTTTGGTGGGTCTCGCCTCGCCGTCGGCGGCCGCGTCTGTGGCGGGCTCGGTGGTGCGGTGTCCCTGCTGGGGTGCGAGATCTCTCTCTCTCTCTCTCTCTCTCTCTCTCTCTCTCTCGCACTGTCGGCGACCACACTGCTAAACCAAGTGTGCGAATGTCGCCGATATAGGTGTACATTATTCATCTCCATGCGTTGTGCACCTCCCTCTACTCGCTCGAGTGAGCGCACCTACACGTGTGCTCCACTCACACAGTTCAGGTCCGGGTGGCGGCCTGCGCCTGCACCTGGCTGCTCCCACACGGGCGGGCCGGGCGTATGGCTGCCGCCTGCCGCCGCTGCAACAGCTGCGGTCAAATTACTTACCCCTTAGGCCAGGCCCAGCCCGGCCCAGCCCGTTGTCACCCCACTAAGGGCCGCCCCGCTCTCGACCCTAGACCTTCTCCGCGCCCTTACAAACTTTTCCCTTTTGCCCCCCCCCCCCCAGACATTCTCGTCATTCTTCTTCTTCCTACGCGTGTTATGCAGACAGCGGAGGGGGGGTGGGGGGGGCTCTGGCACCCTCTTCATCACGTGGGCCGCGCCCGTATCGCGGTGGCGGGGTGGGGCGGCGGTGAAAATGCGCGAAAGTGTTCCGCTGTTGTTGCAAAGGGGAAAATAAAATATCAAGCCGTGTCCAGTGTGTACAGTACACTGCAAACTTGCGGCGTGAAATATGCAAAGTAACAGCGTTACACCCGTGTTCGATCAATTTTATGTTTTCACGTTTATGATTAATGAGAAGAGAGAGAGCAACCTTTAAAAGACTTTTTCCTCCTCGTGTGCGTGTGTAGTTTTCGCCACGCGCACAGAGTTGCAGGGCCTCTCTCCGCTGGCCTCGCTGAGCCGCGGTGCTGGTCCGCAGGGCGCGGCCCGGCGCTGCCAGTTGGCTTGCTGATTGGGTTTTTCTTGCGCGGTCTGGCTTCAAAGCGGTCGCCGGGCGGCCGGGCCCGCGTAGCAGCAGATGGACTTGTGCCCGGCGCGGCCCGGCCGGGCCCCGCTGGTGAGGGCGAAATGCAATTTCAACTGAAAACTACCCACGCGTGGCGGGGGCGGCTGGGCCGGGCCGGGCTGGCTGGCAGAGCGACTGTTGTGAGAAAGTTTGGCGCCGGTACCATACCGCACGAAGCGGGGGAGGGGTGGGCGGGCGGGGGCTTAACCCCTGCTGAGCGTCGTGCCACCAACGCGGCAACTCCAACACCACCACCAGCAGCTCCTACTCCACCACCACCACCACCACGTTACATTCCTACCCCTTCCACCACCTTGTCTCTACTACCCCTCTATGACCCCCCCCCCTCTCTCTCCCCTCTTTTGTCGCTCTTATAACCCGATCCGCACTTTAACTAACTGACGCGGCCATTTGTCGGACGCTTTCGCGCTCAGCTGGGGCGTGCAGGGGGAAGGGGGGGGGGGCAGAACGAGGAAATGGGAACGCGCAGTCGACACTTTCGGGGAGGTAGCGGTCGCTACATTAGAGTGGACGGCGCGAGGCTAGGCCCCGGCCGGCCCACACATGTGGCCCCGCGGCACAGTGTTCCCACGTACGTCACGGCGTCGATGACAGCTCGTGTCCGGTCTACGGGGAGAGAGAGAGAGAGAGAGAGAGAGAGAGACAGAGAGAGAGAGAGAGAGAGAGAGAGAGGGAGGGGATGTGGGGCATGTGAAGTTTGGGCGGAGCGGACTGTGGGCTGAGCATCAATTTCACACGATTGTCATCAGCGATGAAGCAGCGACCGTCTGGGCGTGGCGTGTGGGGAGGGGGGGGGGGATCAGGGCATGGAGGGAAGGACCACGGGCGGGTCGCTTATCTCTATTTTATTTTTGCACTCCTCCTTCACCCGCGGCCGGCCATGTGGGCAGGGGGCTGTAGGGCGTAGGGCGGGGACGGCAGTTCTACCCCTCCTCTCCCTCCTACCTCTTGTGAGCGGGGCGGGGAGGGAGCGGGGCGAAAAGACCTCGGTCATCACCTCGTCTACGTGGCGTCGTGGCGCCGCCGTGGCCCCGCCGCCGCGCCGTTAAAAATGGACGAACTACCGACCGACCGACAGACAGTGCTGCGGAGGAGGCGAAGCAGCAGGGCAAAGGCAAGGAGGGGCGGGGGCGGGATGGGGGCGGCACCGACGACCTTGGGAGGCTTTGGGCCTGGTCCGGGTTAGCGGCTGCCTTGTGCGCACCCTCCGTGCCTCTCTCTCTCTCACTCCCTCCCTCTCTCCCTTTCTCCATCTCCTCTCTCGTCCCGTCCCATCATTCTCTCGTTCCCTTGCCTCTCTCTCTCTCTCTCTCTCTCTCTGTCTCTCTCTCTCTCTCTCTCTCTCTCGCTCTCTCTCTCGCTCTCTCGCAGGTGCACGGGCTTGCGGGGGCTCAGGTCCCACCCGCGCGCGTTGTCATTACTTTCGCAAGGTCTGATCTCGCATTTCCGTAAGCAATTCGGTCAAAGAAAGAGGGACTCTCCTCCCCTCCCCGGCGCGGCCCCCTGTGCTGCTGTGTGTATGGTGAGCCCTGTCTCTGTCACCCTCCCGCCGCCCCACATCCGTCTCTTTCACTCATGTGAATAAAGTCAGAGCCCTCCCCCCCCTCTCTCTCTCTCTCTTTGACACAGTGTTATATAGCTGCCGTATTCGTGACTTTTTTTCCCCTTCCTCCACCCGATGCCAGAAATCTCTCTTGTGGGAATGGAAATGCAAACCAGCCCTGCTTGACCCACCCAGGCCCCGCCCCGCCCCGCCCCGCCCCGCCCTCTATCCCGCGGTACCCTGTAATGCGGCCGCTGGCTTATTCGGAGAGGGGCGGGGCGGAGGTCGGGGAGGCGGGGCAGGGAGGCGAAATGGTCACGCATGGACACACCACGACCACGAAGCAAAATGTGTGGCTTCCGCCGTAGCAAACCTGGCGCTGGAGGGAACGGCTCCGCCCCGCCCCGCCTCACCCCGCCCCACCTCACCCCGCCCCGCCCCATCCCCTCGCTGCCACGCCCCGCTGCGGCTCGTCACGCCCCGCCACGCCCCGCCACGCCCCGCCACGCCCCCTCATTCAGCAGCGCCGCAAAGCGGACGCCGCGGTTTCAAAATTGGCAGCGGAGCGAGCGAACAACTCTCTCTCTCTCTCTCTCTCTCTCTCTCTCTCTCTCTCTCTCTCTCCCTTCCTCTCTCTCTCTGTCCTTCCCTATTGCTCTTTGACGTGTGAGTGTGGCACGGTGGGCACGTGGAGTGTGCAAATGTGGAGCACGAGCCTTGCAGACCAGGCCATGTGTGGAACTCAATGGCGCTGCTCAGGTTTCCGGTTATAGTGCATGCGGGTCAAGTCTCACATTTTATTTAGATTTTTATTTTCTTTCGACGCCGTTATAGCTTGCCGGACGACGGCGTTTATAATTTTGGTGAGAGAGAGTGGAAAGGGGGGGGTAGGGGGGGGGGATATTGTCTAACCCGCTTCCTTTTGCTTCCCCCCTTCTTCCCCCCTTCCTCACGCAGACACTTACACACTTACACACGCACACACTTACGCACTTACACACACAGCTCGGAGCAGCCACATGACGGGGCGCCCCCCTGATTTGCATTCCAACAAAATCAATTCCGCTCCCGCACCGTGGTGCGGTGGGGTGCGGCGGCCGGGCGGGGTGGGGCGGGGCGGGCTGTTGCGGGCTGTGGTGGGGCGGGGTGGGGCACCACGATGGAACGGGATGCTGCTCCGGGATGGGTCTCTGATGAGAGGGGACACACACACAGACACACACATCGAGGGGGTCTGGACTGCCGTGACGTACCCCTTACCCCTAAACACCTACACCCCCTCCTCGAGTCCTTCCCTACCCCTTGCGCTTCTAACCCCCCCCCCCTTTCCCTCGTTTACCCTCCCCGCCCGGGGGCATCTCGCCGTGTGCGACTAAATGGGGCCTCCGAGGGGGTGGGGGTGGCTGTAGGCGAGGGGGGACAGCCTTTTGGTCTGACGATTTATGTGAGTTGTGGTCGGTCCAGCGCTGCTACCCCCTCCCCCCCCCCCCGTAGTTTCGATAGCACCCTCCGCCCCTTTTCCAGCCTGGGCGGGAGGGATAGTGCTGCCGTCTAGCGGCTTTGATGAAGGGCGAATAATGCATGATAAATATAATCGAAATGAAAAATATATTTTAGCCAGCAAGTTTCCGTCTCTTTGTGCCGGTGAGGGGTTGGATCACTCCCTCCCTTCTCCTCGTCAGCCCCACCCCCCACCCCCACCCCTTGCTCGACCCGCGTTTGGGCATACGTCATGGGGACGATATAGCTTCTGCTTCCTGCACGTCAGCATCTATCTCTCTCATGGACTTTTTTCTCTGTCCGCAAAAGAAAATTAATTGCAAAAAAAAAAAAGGGTGGGCATGTCGACACAGATCTGTGTGTGTGCGCGCGCGCTTATGTGTGTGTGGGTGTGTTAAAAGGAAAGGGGTGGTCGGAGTTTTCCCTATATAGTTAATTTCTATCGGAACGGCCTTGTCATACTTTCGGTGACGAAGAAGTCTTCCCTTCGAATTTTCGAGTTCTCTTTTACAGCGAAAGTAAGCTCCTGTGCTTTGGCTGTGCGGGATCTGAATTTTCTTTTTGCATCATGTACGCACCCCTTGCTTTCCCCATGATCCATTCCGTGTTACACCATGTACTATGAAAGACGCAGATGCGTTAATTTCGCCGGTGCCATGTAGATGCGTGTTTTACAGCGTGCTGGAGAGGACTCGATCGCCCTCATTTTTCTCTCAGTTTTTTTTCTTTATATTTATATTTTCGGGCGCGCGAGGGCCTGTAGGGTGCTGCGCGCGTCCCTCCTGGAAATGGCAATTACCCCCGGCCTCGGCCCCGGCCCCGGCCAGGCCCCGGCCCGGCACGCAGGAGAGGCGCTCAGGGTCGTGTGGGCGGGGCGGGGTGCGGCGGGGTGTGGCGGGGTGCGGCGGGCGGGCGCGGAGCTGGAGCGCCAACGCCGGGTCGCGCGGGTCCTCCCGCTCCTGTCCAATTTTTGCAGGCATGTTATGAAAACGGGCCATGGTGATCCCGACACTGTGAGCTCGTGGGGCGGGGCGGGGTGGGGCGGGGCGGGGCGGGGCGGGGCGGCCATGACGCACGGCGGGCCCCGTGGGCCGCGCCTGGGGACGCGCCTGGACACACGCGCGTGAGGCCGCGTCGCGTGCGGCTTGTATTTTCATCATATATCTTACCGCCGCCCCGGCCACACGGCACTCGCTGTTTTTAAGTTTTTTTCCCTTCGTTTTTCTCTCTCCCTCTTTTTGTTCCTGTGCTCCGCTCTGCCCAAAACTTAACTTTTAATTTCTGAACATTCCTCTCTCTCTTCATTCGCAGGGGTAACGGATCGGTTTATACTAGTTTCTCCTTCAATTTCAGTAATGTCCCCGCAGGGAAGCTGTACGGAGCGTTTGAGCGTCGCCCACCTACCCCAGGCCATACCCCCTCTCCTATTACTTATCGACGTGTTGGTCCCGATGTCCCGCCTCCTCTCTCTCTCTCTCTCTCTCTCTCTCTCTCTCTCCCTCTCCCACCCCGTGTCCCTCTCCCCCTGCCCCCTCTCTCTCTCGTTCCACGTCGCCCCGTGCCCGCAGGCGCGTCAGCTATGGCAGCGCGGCAGGGCGGGGCGGGGCGGGGCGGAGCGGAGCGCCCGGGTGCCTGGCTCGTCCTGACGTGCCGTCCCCTGTGACACTAACGTGTCCTGTTTATACCACGCCCGCTCAGCTGCGGCTGCTCGCCGCGCCACCCCGCCCCACCCCACCCCACCCCACCCCGCCTCACCTCCGCAGCTGTGTGGCGTGGGGCGGCGCGGACGCTCGTAATCAGCTTATAAGCCTAAGCGGGTACTAAGAGCAGCGGAGAACCAGAGAGCGAGATTTGGAAGGATACAGGAAGTGATACTTTTTCCCCTGTTTTATTACTTTGTGACGTGCACCGTTTTTCTTTATGGAGCCTTGTTTTAGGCGAAGAGGACTTGGGAGGTGGAGAAAAATGGGCTGTTTGTTTGCGGCTGTGACAAGGTGCTTGATCTTTGGGGTGCTCCCTTGCTGCCTGCGGCGGCTCGCAAGTAGGGAAGGGACTAAAAAAATTATCGAGTTCGCTCTTACTTGCCGCCGGCCCCACTTCTGAAAGCACGACCGCTGAGGTGGGGCGCAAAGAAGTTGCTGTGGTGGTTTGTGCCCAATTTATAAGAGCAGCGAGGGCCTTGTGGGGCGTCTCCCCCAGCCCACGCCCCGCGTGACCTAAACGTACCGCCCACCGGCCTTCAGCAGAGAGCAAGGGCGCCTTCATTTGGACACAGGGTCTGCTGGCACGTGGAATGTGAATCGAAGAATGTGGAGCGGGGAAAAAAGGTGGATTTGCGCGCGAGGAAAGAAGTACGTCTGAGGCTCGGGCGGGCAGAAATACAACGAGAGAGAGAGAGAGAGAGAGAGAGAGAGAAGAGAGAGCTCTGGCAGACGGTCCCGCCTTAATGGTAATAATAATCTCTCGTGTATATTATGGCGCCAGCCGTGATTAGTACTCCCTCTCGGTGTCTCGTCGCCTCCCCCGCCCGCGCCTCGGTCTCACTAAATCAAAACATAAAACGAAAAAGTGCGGCGACGGCGGCGGCCAGAGAGGACGGGGAGGAAGGAGGGAGGGAGGAGGAGGGAGGAAAGGCCGCGAGGCGCGAAAAAGCTCTGCGTAACCAACCTCCCCCTCTCTCCTCTCCTCGCCTCTATACCCCTCGCCCTTCCTGCTCTCTTTCTCTCTTAGCCACTTCCTCTCCAGCAAAGAAGGAAAGACGTAGAAAAAATAAACGGGAAAAAATGTCTGAAAATGAAAATGCATGGCGGGCAGCGTCTTAGTCCGGCGGCGGCGCGGGGCGCGGGGAAGGGGAAGGGGAAGTGAAGGGTCGGAGGAGGGAAGGGAAGGGTATTTCCCCGGGCCGGCCCTCATTTCCACATTTGCCGCCTCCGTCTTCATCGCGGCCCTACTTCTTGCGTGTCATCGCCGGCGGACTCCTCTTTCTCTGGCCCCCTTTCACCCCTCTCTCCTACCCTTTCTATATCTTCTCTCTCTCTCTCCCTCCCTCTCTCTCCTTGTCTCTTTTCCGGCCTCTCTTCCTCTATCCGGGGAGGCCCACGCGCGCGCGCGGGACGGGGCGAGTGAATATAGATAACGGCCTGCTTGAGTTATCTCCCCGCCACGCCCCGCCACGCCCCGCCACGCCCCGCCACGCCCCGCCACGCCCACCGCACTATTCGCACAGACTCACTATAACGGCGCGCCCCGCCACGCCCCGTCACGCCGCGCACACTGGACCGAAATGCGTTTGCGAGAACGAAATAATTTTACACCGCGGAATAATGTGCGGCATTTCCTCGAACGGGGCCTGCATAGGACCTGAAAAAGATCACAATTTAATTTTTTTTCTTCGAATTGCCTGTTATGTTGGTGTATGTCGGCCGGGATGCGCACAGCCTCCTCTGACGCCGACGCGAAAGGCGCCGACTTCCAACTGCGGCAACCGGCGCCTTTGCGTTCGCTGCTCTGTGACGCCGCTGAAATGAGAGAGCTCCCCTCCCCCCTCTCTCTCTCTCTCCCTCTCTCTTGCACACACAAGAGTCACCCAGACACCCGTCTGCCCTGCAGACACCCGCACAGTATCACCAACTAGCGCGCTGAAAGGAACGGGGACAGCACAACGGCCCTTCGTGCTGCAAAAGTTCAAAGAGGCAGGGAGGTCGGTGCAGAGAGGCCTGGGTTAACAGGCGAGTGGTGGGTGGCGTTCCCGCCTCACCCCGCCCCGCCCCGCCCCGCCCCGCCTCGCCCGACAGCTAGGGGCGGGGGCCGCAGGGCCGATACCTTCGCACTGCCGCTCGCTTCGCCTCGGCCGCGTTTTGGCCATTATTAAAGGAACGGATGTAACGACGTTAGCTGTCGATCGGTCGACTGGTGCTGGTCTCGCCGAGCGGAGCGGAGCGGGGGCGGGGCGGGGCGTGGTGGGGGCGGGGCAAGGCGGGGTGGGGCCGCCCTCAGTCGCGTGTCCCTCTAGGGCCGTGCGTGATCGGCTAATTCCTCCCCCCCCCCTCCCCTCCTCCCTCCAGTCCACCCCTCACCTATTACTCCCGCACACCATACAGCTATGGGGCGCTCTGTAGGACCCCTTTGTGGTGGCCTTTAAATCCCCAAAATCACGCGTGCGGAGCGAGCTTCTGCGCGCCCGGCACAAACGCACCCACGCACGCACTCACACACACACACACAGACACCTACACGCACGCAAGAGCCAGCTCACGTAGCGTCACACTGTTACTTTTTTTTTAACTCTACTTCTTACGTTCTAATTTTTTTCCAAAATAACAATTGCTATGTTTCCTGTAAGAACTACATAAAAGAAATATATTTAATTTAAAAACGTGCAGTCCAACAAAAAAAAAAAAAAAAAATCTGGAAAGAAAAGAAGGAGGTCGGTGCGGAGGCTAAGGGTGCCCCCTTGAGTGCCCCCTTGACTGCCCCCTATCGCCCTGCGGCTCCAGGCGGCTCGGCCTTGAAAAGTTATCGATGAAAAACCCGCCTGGCCTGCGCGCTGGGGGGCCTTTCTGCGCCGCTAGGTGCCCGCTAGAGCACGCTGCTGCACTGCAGCCTGCTGGGTGACTTTCGCCGCCATGTCAAGTTCCGCACACGTTCGTAGGGGTGCAAATTCTCGGCGGATTTGTCCGCATTCACGCACTTTGCAGCGAGACAATTTTTATTTCATGTGTTTAATTTAGTTGCTTAATTGTCGCACAACACAAGTGTAGTGTGTGAACAATAACATCCTGCAAGTGTGCAACGCTCCGTAAAGTATTGCATTGCCTGACTCTCTACCCCGCGCTGCTCGTGGGCCGCGCGCCTGCCCGCCCCACCCCACCGCCCCGCCCCGCCCCGCCCCGCCACCTCACCCCGCCCTCCCCCAGCACCGCCGCCACTGAGCGTCGTATACAATGTAAGGAGGCGCCCATACCGTCGAAGTGCGGACTTTAAGAGCGAGCGGCGCGGCGGGCCGAGCAGCAGGTGCGGTCAAGCGAAGCACCCCGCCCGCCTCTCGTATCTCTCCGCGAGGGGCTTAACGCACTGCTAAACGCGCGTGCGAAGTGCGCACCCCCTCCACTTCCATTCTGCTACCCGTGCGGCCGCTGAAGGAAAGCTTTTGAAAATTTTACGCGCGCGAAATGCCTCTTCGGCGTCATCGTTGTAAAAGAAACGTGACAGCCGCAGCTGTGTGCGGCAGTAGTAGCCCTCCGGGCGGCGGCCGAGCCGGTGGACGCCACGAACCTTTTTTCCCTCCCTCTCACTTTTTTTTGCCCGCCCTGATGATCTGAATGTCCTGTCCGCAGAGCTACCCTGCTACCCTCTGGCCTCCCGCCCGGCCGCTACTGGTATGCGGGGGGTCCATGCGCAGGTCCGTGCCAGGCCCCGCCGGGGGGCGGGGGCCTCCTGGCATACGCTCTCCCACTCTCGCACTTTATGACCACATCGTTTATCACGGGGCCGCCGACGCCGCTCAGGAATCGCCCGTCATTTTTCAGCCGATTTTTGAGAGGTGCGGCCCACGTACGGAATATGGCGGGCGGGGCGCGGCGGGCGCGCTCAGGGCCGCGGGGCGGGGCGGGGCGGGGCGGGGCGGGGTGGCCAGTGTGTGGAAGGCGTGAGCCCCGCGGTCTTTCCTTCCACTTCATCACGCCGTCGTCAAGCGCGGCCAACCCTTTTCGAGAAGATATATATTTTTTATCCAATTCTTTTGTTTTCACTTTCGGCGCGCTGCGCTATATTTCAGCCTTTCTCCCCTTATTTCTCGCCCAGTGCGCTCTCGCGGTTGTGCGGCGGCCTTGTTCTAAAGAGCAAGGCCTGTGCCGCTCGCTCTGGACGTTGTGTGGTCGGTAGCGAGGCGAGCGCCTGGCATGGTAGGCCGTGCCGCCCGACACCGGTGTCGAGCGGGTCTGCCTACCGCCCCGGGCGCCTGCCGCGCCGCGCGCTGGGCCGCACCGCTCATCAGCGGAGTGTGGCGGGCCTGCCTACCCGCCCGGCGCTGACTGGTGGCAACCGGCCTGGGTTGGGCGGTAGAGCGGCCTGTCAATCTGGTATTCAAGGGGCGTGGCGTGGCGGGCGTGGCGGGCGTGGCGGGCGCGGTGCCGTGTGTGTGCCCTGTATGGCTCCGGCCTTAGTGGGGCGGGGCGGGGCGCAGCGTTGCATGTAATGAAGGCAGGGCAACCATGTGTAAATCGAATCCCCGAGACTTATTAAGACCCACGGCTGCTGTGGTGGAGTTGAGGTGCTTTGGAAAGGGCTTCGGAGACTGAGCGAGAGAGAAGGGGGGAGGGGGAGAGAGAGGGAGAGAGAGAGAGAGAGAGAGAGAGAGAGAGAGAGACAGAGAGGGCGGGGAGCAACCGAGGCGTGCACAGGCAAGCGAGCAAAGCAAAGCCTTCGACCGACCCACATCATCATAGTAGTAGCGGCTGGAGGGGCGTCGTGCAAGACAGACGGTAGCAGGAAAGCCCGTGGCGTGGCGTGGCGTGGCGTGACGTGACGGGGGAGGCGGGGCCGGGTCGTGACGGCGTGTGACGATAACGCGGCGCGGGGAATTGTGTGGAGTGCGTCGCACAATGAGGAGTGAAATGAGTCCATAGATAGGGGCGAATTATGGGCGCGTCGATAAGGGGAGGGTAGGCGAGAGAGAGAGAGAGAGAGAGAGAGAGAGATACCATGGCAAGGGTGCGTGACAGAGAAGAGTTGCAAGCACCTGTTTTCCGCTACAGGAAAGTGTCTTCTGCTGGAGGTCGTGTTGAATTGCGTATCATTTCCTACATTTCTGGGGTATACGACGCGTGAAGAGTACAATGCGTATACAGACGCCTCTTTTTTTTCCTCTTTGTTATTTTTTCGTACAGAAAGTAGGTTGAAGTTTATGGGCGCGCGCTCTCAAAGTAAAGGAAAGAAATCTGATATTCTGAATGGCATGGGTGCGGGGCGCCGGCGTCGGATTATGACAAGCTCCTCTGTGTGACGTCGCAAGAAGAATAATTCCGCTGAGTGGAGGAGAAGGGGAGGGGGGGGTTATACGTGACCAGCCGGCGACCGTCGTAATGAGGGAAAGGGTTAGCGAGGGGAGGGGAGGGGAGGGGGTGGCAAAGGGATCCCGACCGCAACGACAAGGAGTGTGATGGAGGGGGGAGAATCAACTTGCGCTTTGTTTTCATTTGCGAGGCCTGCCGGCGGGGCCGGGCCGCCGCCGCGAGCTGCAAGGCGCTTTATAGAAAATTTAGATTGATTAGAGGACGGAATCGCTGATGAGTTTAGACCGAGTTGTGTCGTGTGTCGGTGGAGGCGGGCGGGCGCATACTAGATGTGCTGTCGTTGTTACGAGGCGGTCGCGATATTTTGTCTCGAGTGCACTGTTATAATGCTTGAAAGGAAAAGATTAGTTTCGCAAACGATTTTTTTTTCCAAGCTGCAAACTCTTTCTCTCTACCGTAGTTATTTTACGATGTTAAAACTGAATAACTGCTGAGATTAATGATGAGGATGACCTCAAACTGGGTGTACTGCTCGGTTGTGATTTGATGGATGGTCGCGGGGAGCC